>JARQOC010000001.1:608095755-608431090 GCA_033576535.1 Allobates femoralis
TGCAATACCAAGACAGGTTATTAAACTTGGGGTTATTTAGCTTGGAAGAACGAAGGCTTAGGGGTGATCTTATAATAATGTATAAATATATGAGGGGGCAGTACAGAGACCTTTCTAATGATCTCTTTACTCTTAGGCCTGAGAGTGGGACAAGGGGGCATCCTCTACAGAGACCGTGACAAGGGGGCGTCCTCTACAGAGACGGGGACAAGGGGGCGTCCTCTACAGAGACGGGGACAAGGGGGCATCCTCTACGTCTGGAGGAAAGAAGGTTTAATCATAATCACAGACGCGGATTCTTTGCTGTACGAGCAGTGAGACTATGGATTCTGTAATGTACGAGCAGTGAGACTATGGATTCTGTAATGTAAGAGCAGTGAGACTATGGATTCTTTACTGTACGAGCAGTGAGCCTATGGATTCTGTAATGCAGGGGTGGGGAACTCCAGTCCTCGAGGGCCGCAAACAGTTCAGGTTTTCAGGATTTCCTTAGTATTGCACAGGGATTGGAATCATCACCAGTGCAAGTGATTATGTTATCACCTGTGCAATACTAAGGAAATCCTGAAATCCTGCACTGTTTGCGGCCCTCGAGGACTGGAGTTCCCCACCCCTGCTGTAATGTAAGAGCAGTGAGATTATGGATTCTTTACTGTACGAGCAGTGACACTATGGATTCTCTACTTTGAGCAGTGAGATTATGGATTCTTTACTGTACGAGCGGTGAGATTATGGATCCTCTACTTGGAGAAGTGAGACTATGGATTCTTTACTGCTCGTACAGTAAAGAATCCATCATCTCACTGCTTTTACATTAAAGAATCCATAGTGTCACTGCTCGTACAATAAAGAATTCATAGGTTCACTGCTTGTACAGTGACACTATGCATACTCTACTTTGAGCAGTGACACTATGGATTCTTTACTGTAAGAGCAGTGAGAAGATGGATTCTTTACTGTACGAGCGGTGACACTATGGAGCTCTCTGCTGCATGATGTAATGAGTGAATCACTAATAAAATTTAAGAAGGGCCTGGATGCCTTTCTTGTAAAATATAATATTACGGTTCATACATGCTGGATTGTATGACGGCCGTTGATCCAGGGATCCAGTCTGAGTGTTGTATGTAGGGTCAGGAGGGAATTCTTTACCATATGCCTTATGAGGATTTTTTCTTCTGCTGGATCAACATATCCGGTTATAGGTTGAATTCTATGGACCGGTGTCCGTCCACCTTCAACCTTAAAAATAGAACAGTCCGGACCTACAATATCAGTATATTCATACCATATGGCAAAAATAAAACCTCTAGTGGTGTACAGAGAGGCCGACCCCACTGAATCCAGGGTGATGGTATCCTAGTAGGGCGCCATCACTTTTGGGGATATCCCTAGCCTACGCTCCAAGTTTACAAGGTTAAGTAAAAGAGAAAGCTGGACTGATGTGGAATCTAAAAGAAGCTGTGGGGCCCCTCCACCCCGTCCGAAATCACAGGAATGTCTAGCTGTGCGCATAGAGAAAGCTACATGGGGGTGTACTTACTTTATCCCCCAACGTTATTCTATCCTTGATTCTCAGGGACTGGGAAGCAAATTCTGCACCAATCATATTCTAGCAGCGATGTCTCATTATAGCCGATATTAAAGGTCAACGCTCATTCCTGCAAATAGTGAGAGAAGAATAAAACGATCCTCCATAAACAGAGAGCGAGAGCGCCCCCATCTGCCGGAGGAACCAAACTCCCCAACAGGAGAAGATGGCAAGTCTGGGCGACGTTAGGCGCCAACTTCTGAAAACCGGCTTCAGGGCGTCAGTAATGCCAACACCACACCCAAATCCTACACAGAACACACTATCCTGGTCATAAAACACAAGTAATAAGAACCTAACTTAATGCTTCATTCTGCACATGTAGAGGTCACCTGCAGTCCTATGTAACAGGAACATGCATTATAGCGCCCCCTCTGTGCCTCTACATACTATGTAGAGAGCCCTGTTATTAATAGTGCCCTCTCTGCGCCTCCACATAGTAATAGTGCCCCCTCTGTGCCTCCATATAGTAATAGTGCTCCCTCTGTGCCTCCATATAGTAATAGTGCTCCCTCTGTGCCTCCATATAGTAATAGTGCCCCTCTGTACCCTCCATATAGTAATAGAGCCCCCTCTGTGCCCTCCATGTAGTAATAGTGCCCCCTCTGTACCTCCATATAGTAATAGAGCCCCTCTGCTCCTCCATATAGTAATAGTGCCTCCATATAGTAATAGAGCCCCTCTGTGCCTCCATATAGTAATAGTGCCCCCTGTGTGCCTCCATATAGTAATAGCGCCCCCCGTGTGCCTCCACATAGTAATAGTGCCCCCTCTGTGCCTCCACATAGTAATAGTGCCCCCTCTGTGCCTCCACATAGTAATAGTGCCCCCTCTGTGCCTCCACATAGTAATAGCGCCCCCTCTGTGCCTCCACATAGTAATAGCGCCCCCTCTGTGCCTCCACATAGTAATAGCGCCCCCTCTGTGCCTTCATATAGTAATAGTGCCCCCTCTGTGCCTCCACATAGTAATAGTGCCCCCTCTGTGCCTCCACATAGTAATAGCGCCCCCTCTGTGCCTCCACATAGTAATAGCGCCCCCTCTGTGCCTCCACATAGTAATAGCGCCCCCTCTGTACCTCCACAAAGTAATAGTGCCTCCTCTGTGCCTCCACATAGTAATAGCGCCCCCTCTGTACCTCCACAAAGTAATAGTGCTCCTCTGTGCCTCCACATAGTAATAGCGCCCCCTCTGTGCCTCCACATAGTAATAGTGCTCCCTCTGTGCCTCCATATAGTAATAGTGCCTCCTCTGTGCCTCCATATAGTAATAGTGCTCCTCTGTGCCTCCACATAGTAATAGCGCCCCCTGTGTGCCTCCATATAGTAATAGCGCCCCCTCTGTACCTCCTGAAATCGCCATTTTCTCTATATGATCCAGTTTAGCCGTTGCTGCACCACATACTTCTTACTTTTGTGTTCTCCCCATTATACACGGACGAGTAAAAGGCTGACAGTGTTTGAACATTTGACTCTTAGGCTCCATATCCCTGTTAATCATCTGTGTACATATCAGATAATTATTAATTATATATAAACAGATCCAAACTGCTGAAATGACAAGACAAGTTCTTGGGGAAGTTTCTGCCAATAAACCTCTGATTGCTCAGCAATGTACCGCGATCACATGACCCCGCCGCCTCTGATCCGCCATGCTTGGATACAGATGTTTTTAGTCAATTAATTACTAATCCTGGGTGTAGAGATGAGATCCCGCATTAACGACAAATGGCAACATCTGGTTATGTCGTATGTCAGGGAAGGAAGCCTGCCCGAGAATGACATCCTCACTATGGGCTCAGAGGAGGGGGCAGAGCTTGTAAAGACTCGTAGAAAAACTAATAAAACAAAAAGATTCAATAAATGCTGCAACCTAAAAATGTAGCAATTTAGATATATTTTAGTTCACATATGGAAACAGTCAAAAAGTTAGATTATTTCGTGGAATACGGCAGCACGATTTTTAACCCTTCATCCTCCCTACTTTAATCTTCTGAGATAATGACCTTTGGGGTTTCATTAATCATCAACATTAACAGAAATAAACATGAAATAGATCCCTCTTTGTGTAATGACTCTATATAATGTGTTTCACTTTATGTACTGAATTACTGAAATAGAATATCATCAAAAAGTTAATTTAATTCATTGAGACACACCTGTATTTTTGGGCGATATTTGGACAGAACCCAATCTCCGCTGTGGAGGGTTGGGGTGATCCTCACTGGGTATACACACAAAATTGCAAAATTAAAAACCATGTAACAACTTGCCCGCATCCTCCTCATTTTTACTACATTATACTTGCAAAATGCAGACAAGTCTGGAGGTTAAACGCTTTGGCCAAAAGCCATCCCTCCCTACACAGGAGCGCTCCTCCATTCTCTATGGGAAGCCACCGAGTGACGACTACCGGCGGCTTACTTATATAAGACGATTGGACAGGCCTAACTACAGACTGCCAATCTACATGTCCCATCAATCCACTGGAACCCTCATTCACACCAGACCCACAGCCGATCCGATTGAATCTGCCGGTGGTCCATACACATCATAGCATAGTGGAGTTGGTAGGGACCTCCTGGGTCATCTGGTCCAACTCCCTGCTCAAAGTAGGATCACTAAATCATCCCA
Organism: Allobates femoralis; assembly: GCA_033576535.1. NCBI lineage: Eukaryota > Metazoa > Chordata > Amphibia > Anura > Aromobatidae > Allobates > Allobates femoralis. The sequence continues at coordinate 608,099,980 of JARQOC010000001.1, forward strand.
GACAGATCTCTGTCCAGCCTCTGTGTGAAGACTCCATTGAGGAGAACTCACCATCTCTCGTGGCTGCCTGTTCCACTTGTTGATCACCCTCACTGTCAAAGTTTTTTCTTATATCTAATCTGTGTCTCCTCCCGTTTAGTTTAATCCCATTGATTCTGGTCTTTCCTTGTGCAAATGAGAATAAACCTGATCCCTCTACAGTGTGACAGCCTTAGAATATAGCTAATTCCTCTATAGTGTGACAGCCCTAGAATAAAGCTGATCCCTCTAGTGTGACAGCCCTAGAATAAAGCTGATCCCTCTACACAGTGTGACAGCCCTAGAATAAAGCTGATCCCTCTACACAGTGTGACAGCCCTAGAATAAAGCTGATCCCTCTACACAGTGTGACAGCCCTAGAATAAAGCTGATCCCTCTACACAGTGTGACAGCCCTAGAATAAAGCTGATCCCTCTACACAGTGTGACAGCCCTAGAATAAAGCTGATCCCTCTACACAGTGTGACAGCCCTAGAATAAAGCTGATCCCTCTACACAGTGTGACAGCCCTAGAATAAAGCTGATCCCTCTACAGTGTGACAGCCCTAGAATAAAGCTGATCCCTCTACACAGTGTGACAGCCCTAGAATAAAGCTGATCCCTCTACACAGTGTGACAGCCCTAGAATAAAGCTGATCCCTCTACAGTGTGACAGCCCTAGAATAAAGCTGATCCCTCTACACAGTGTGACAGCCCTAGAATAAAGCTGATCCCTCTACACAGTGTGACAGCCCTAGAATAAAGCTGATCCCTCTACACAGTGTGACAGCCCTAGAATAAAGCTGATCCCTCTACACAGTGTGACAGCCCTAGAATAAAGCTGATCCCTCTACAGTGTGACAGCCCTAGAATAAAGCTGATCCCTCTACACAGTGTGACAGCCCTAGAATAAAGCTGATCCCTCTACACAGTGTGACAGCCCTAGAATAAAGCTGATCCCTCTACACAGTGTGACAGCCCTAGAATAAAGCTGATCCCTCTACACAGTGTGACAGCCCTAGAATAAAGCTGATCCCTCTACACAGTGTGACAGCCCTAGAATAAAGCTGATCCCTCTACACAGTGTGACAGCCCTAGAATAAAGCTGATCACTCTACACAGTGTGACAGCCCTAGAATAAAGCTGATCACTCTACACAGTGTGACAGCCCTAGAATAAAGCTGATCACTCTACAGTGTGACAGCCTTTGAGATATTTGTAGGCAGCTATAAGTCTCCTCTCAGTCTTTTTCCCCAAACTGAACATTCTCAAATCCTCGTTCCTCATAGGACATGGTTTGCAGACCGCTCACCATTCTGGTTGCTCCTCTCTGAACTTGCTCCAGTTTGTTGATGTCTTTTTTAAAATGTGATGCCCAGAACTGGACACAGTATCCAGATGAGGTCTGACCAAAGAGGACCCTCACCCAAACCTGTTGAATCTACCAATGCCCTCATACACATCAGACCCGAACCTGTTGGATCTGCCAGCGCTGCTATACATACAAGACCATTGAATCTGCTGGCGCAGACCCGAAACTGTTGAATCCTCCTACGCCCCCTACACATCAGACCTGAACCCGAGACAGCTGAATCTGCCAACACTGCCATACACATCACCCCCATACACATCACACCCTCGCCCATTCAATCTACCATCACCCACATACACATCAGACCTGAACCCGAGACAGCTGAATCTGCCAACACCGCCATACACATCACCCCCATACACATCAGACCCTCACCCATTGAATCTACCATCACCCGCATACACATCACACCCTTGCCTGAACCCGTTGAATATGCCGGCACCCCCATACAAATCATACCCTCACCTGTTGAATCTACCATCAACCCTACACATCACACCCGAATCCACTAATAACATCAAGTTCAGCACACAGTCTGAGGCTAGACAGGAGTGGAGACAAGAAAACAAGCCGCTTATAGAAGCAGGCTGCACCAAGCTCTTCACCGTCCCCTCTACGATGTTCATCAGGTGTCTACCTGATCTCGATGGCCTATCCCTTTGTGAGTAAATAATAAAGCCCAAAAATAAAACTAGGACCCTGCATAGAATATTTTATACATTTTAATAGGTCAACAAATAATTATTAATACTGACAAGAGTTACAAAAAGCAGCTTCAAAGCCAAACCTCAACATTCTTTTGGTTTAAAAAGTTGCAGAAAAGCAAAAAAGTCGAGAACTTCTCCCCCGACCCCATCTGGATATCCGATGACCTGGAGAGCGGAGGACACGTATCTGGGTCCTCACCGGGACTGGTGGGTAATAGGGCATCGGTCAGGGGCCGCGAGCACAAGTACAAAGACAAAGACGAGTATCTCACTACGCTTCTATGGGGTTTGTATCGGTCACGTGTAGAACATGGAAAAGACGCGACAGCGGACGAGACTGGAACATTCAGCTCAATGTCAAGGAGCTGGTGGTAAAGCTCAGAAAGAGGACAATGGTCTTTGTTGTATACCTGCCCAGTAGAGTGATGATGTATTATGCTGTAGGACATTGATCACGTGTATAATAATGAATATATTAGAGTTACTTCATGTGTTGCGATGCACACTGGATCCTTTGTCCGGCCACTTGCACACACGGCCCGTAGAACATCGGCTGAGCCGGGCCAGCAGCAACATGGAGTATCGGGTGGACAGTGAAAAGTGCCATTGTTATCTATAGGAGTGAGGGGGTGAGGACAGCGGTGGGGGGAGGGGGAGAAAGCTGCTAATCTGGCACGGATCTGCAGTCACAAGTCTCTGGTGAGTAGTCGTTTTGATCTTCCCAGGCCCGGGTAGTTGATGAGGGAGGGTGGTTATTCTTCAGGACTCCAGTCCTTCAGTGACTTTACAGGTCGCTCGTTTCAAGGTTCAAAGTCCCACACAATCCTGCGCCGGTCCCGCTCTGATTATCGGGTTAGTCCAGTGTGTCGCTGAGGCTTATTCAATGTTATTCGGTCACACGGGGCGGCCCCGGCCGGCTGTCACTTTGCTGATAAGGTATCACGTCTGGCAAAGTGACAGCCACGTGGAGCCTCTCCGGTCAAGGACGCGTTAGGCAATAAAGGCCCTCCAGGTTTATGATGCAGCAAAGGAAGAGATTTGCCGTCATTTCAAAGATATTTTTTTGTGAGAGAAGGGGCAATTTTTTTTAATTTCAGGAATAAGCTAATAGGAAAATCCTATCAATATATTTAAAATAGGTTGATGCCCATGGCTCGCATCGGTCTGCTGTTATCAGTTTCCAGGACTACTCCATACACCATGTAGTGGCTGTTCTCAGTACTTCAGCTCTTTACACCGTGTAGTGGCTGTTCTCAGTACTGCATCTCAGCTCCCTACACCGTGTAGTGGCCGTTGTCAGTACTGCAGCTCAGCTCCATACACCATGTAGTGGCTGTTCTCAGTACCTCAGCTCCTTACACCGTGTAGTGGCTGTTCTCAGTACTGCAGCTCAGCTCCATACACCATGTAGTGGCCGTTGTCAGTACTGCAGCTCAGCTCCATATACTGTGTAGTGGCCGTTCTCAGTACTGCAGCTCAGCTCCATACACCATGTAGTGGTCATCTCAGTACTGCAACTCATATCCCATTGAAGTGAATGTGAACTGAGAATGACCACTATACTGTGTACGGAGCAGCCCTGGAAACTGATATCAGCAAACTACGGCGAGTCATGGATTCCAAGCCCTTTTCATTATATTGATAGGATTTTCTTACTATTTAAAAAGGCGTTGATGCTCATGACTCCCACCAGTCTGCTGTTATCAGTTTCCAGGACTTCTTCTCCAGGACTCACGATGTAGTGGCCGTTCTCGGTACTGCAGCTTAGTTTACATTTACTTCAATAGAAGCCAAGCTGCAGTACCGAGAACACCCACTACATAGTGTACTGAACAGTCCTTGAAACTGGTAACAGCAGACCTGTAAATGTCATGGGCATTAACACCTTTAAATACAGCAATAGGATTTTTACTTTTAGTATTAGAAAGGGGTTGATACACGTGACTCCCACCGGGCTGCTGATGTCAGCCGTACGCAGTGCAGTGGCCGTTCTCGGTACTGCAACTCAGCTCCATTTGAAGTGAATGTGAACTGAGAACGGCCACTACACAGTGTATGGAGCAGTCCTGGAAATTGATAACAGCAGACTGGTGGGAGTCATGGGCATCAACCCGGTTTAAATATATTGGTAGGATTTTCTTACTATTTAAAAAGGGGTTGATGCCCATGACTCCCACCAGCCTGAAGTTCAATTTCCAGGACTGCTCTGCACACCATGTAGTGGCAGCTCTCGGTACTGCAGCTCAACTCCTATTAAAGTGATCTCAGCTTTAACAGACAATGGAGGAGTCTTTAGGTAGTCCTATAGCCTATGAAAACATTTTCATTTTTCTATTAGAAGCTCCTTTCTGTCCCTGGATATAGGGCTTATAGCTAGAACTTGTCCTGTACAGTCATGGAAGTGTTGGTTTAAAGTGAAGGGGGCACAATGCGACAATGGGATGCGACACATGGAAGTGACATCGGACAGAATTAGTGCAATCTGAAATCATATGACACGTCTGTTAGCATGAGCCTCGGTCACTTGATTATTATTGCTGCTTTAGATCGAACGGCCATAATTCACACTCTGTACGAACCGCAACAATGGGCCAACCGGGTGTCTCTTGGCCTGACTAACCCACCTTGTATACGGCTGCGAGGTTCAAGACAAACCGCGGTCGGTCAGAGCATTGCGGTCTGTACAAACCCGTGACACGTACTGAAAATAAGAGGCCATTGATCAGACGCAGTGACCTACACCCAAAATGTATCACATCGGGAGAAAAAATGTGGTATAGTGCACGATATGGCCCCCTCCTCGCCGTCATCCGTAAAGGCTGCAATGCTTCCGCTCTGACCCTTCGACAACCAAAGCCTAAACTACAAAAAATATATATTTATCCATCTCTGGTAGCTCTTAAATTAGAAGCACTTGGAGTGTAAAAAGAGGGGGTTCTGGTGGTGCTATACTTTGAGGGTCCGTATTCCCAAGACTGGAGTGCGAGAGACACCCCTCACCCGTGGACCAAAGTGAGCGTCCGGGAGGCTCCGGGAGCTACTCCTGATTGATCTCTCCTTTTAGTTCCCTCTTCACACGGGAATAGGGGCTGAGTGTATCATCCATGATGAAGTCGTACAGCACCTTCACCCAGGAGGTGTACTGCGGCAGAGGGTCGTAGTATTCAGCCGCTATCTTCCGCACCTAAGAAAGAAAGCAAGGGTTAAGAAGGTTGGATAGCAGTGGATCGTATAAGCAGCTTGTCAAAGGCTCAACGAACAGGAATCATTCACATGGCCTACTAACCAACAGCTTCCAAACCGGGGGTAGACTATAAACGTCTGGGCAATGTGCGATGCTCTGCGGTAACATCACTGCATGGTATAACAACTACATGGGTCCGGCTGTCAGATACAGCTGAGCTCCCCATAGAGGAGGCAGAGACCGTTAATTACCATCTCTGCCTTCTTTATCACTACATAAACAGTGCTGAACAATCTCTGTGTATACTGTAATAGGAAGCACTGACAGTGCCTCCTTCTCTGGACCCAGTGATCATGTAAAAGAAATTTTGAATCCCTTAAAATGTAGAAACAAAACTGTAGTAACTGACTAGTTCTTGTGTTGCAAGAGCTGGAATCCTCCTAATTCCTGAGAGTAGCGCCCATCAGATATCAGGGCGGCAGAGCCTCCTGTGCTGATAGTCACCTGGAATGGCCCCAAGATGTGTCCGGCCGTGTGTGGAGCCAGAGAGGATAGCGTGACCACTGCCGGCAGCCTAGACGCCATACAACGGCAGTCATCATACAGGCATTGGGTGGGGCCGCTAGATCCTGGACGAGGCTACAAAATCCTATAAACTACAGGGATGAAAGGAAAAGTCACGGGCGGGAACGTATCCAAGTGCAGAGCACAGAGGAGGGAACTTTTCCACCAGACTCATTTTTATAGGATTTCCCAGTTGGAATCCATTCCACATCTCCAGGCACAGATCAGCTGCCCCAAATCTAAAGAGGAACATGGGTGGGACGGAGAAGACCAGGGATGGACAGCAGGCCTTGTCCTCCCCAGATGTTTTGAGTTATACAGGGGAATCTCCAGCTTTGCTCACTTCCGTACCTGCAGGCGAGTGGCGCCAATTCTGACGCATCTACAGATTCCTGTAGAGACTTGTCCACAGCCCGCCCCCCCCCCCCCCCCGCAGGGATGTGAGGTCGAGGGGTCACCGGTGCCGCTAACCTCTTGATGTCGAAGTCAGCAATACTGAAGAACCCTTTTAAGAAGACGACCTGTCACCAAATTTTTCAATGTAACTGTTGCCGCAGAGTGGAATAAACGGTGTGTGTGTATTTTGATTTTAAAACCTCTGCTGCAGAAATATTTGCAATCAAAATAGTTGGCACCTAATGAGTTAATTTCCATGAAGTCTAAATGGGTGCCATCAGATAGTTTTCACTGGGGGAGCGTGTACTTCTTCCCCCTGTATGATGCTGACCAATCATAAGCAGTCAGCAACACAGAAGAAAAGAACACACCCCCACCATAGCTTAGAGAAGGTTTCTCATTGTGTGAGACACAGCTTTCATCTCCTCGTCTAACCTCCTACATAATTAGAAAGCTCAGATGACTAACGATTTTCAGCAAAAAGGCCGGTGACACATGCAAGATACTCGCATGACTCACCCGGAACGACCACCATCTCTCTGGACAGAAGCGCGCTAGCTGCATAGAAACAATCAGCTGGTATGCTCCTGTCCAGAGAGTCAGCGGACTTTCCAGGTGAATAATGAGAGACTCATGCAAGTATCTCACGTGTCTCGCTCAGTGTGTCTCCGGCCAAAAGATCAAAGCAGTCAGTGTGGGGGAGGAGCAGTGCAGCTGAGTTTAGCTGTGTCACATCACAAACCCCTTTAATAAAGCTCTCCCCTTCTCTCAGCACAGTCAGCTCTGCTGTACTGCCCCTTCCCCACACTTTTCGTTCAGTAATCACACCAACAGTAACTCCGAGCAACTTGCCATCGTCCTACAGTGAAATCAGAGTGTGGTCTCATGTCGCACACAGAAGCAGTCAAGGACACACAGGTTACTCGTGTGCGACATAATGATGGTCTGATCTCCCTGCAGAGCGAGTACAAGCTGCCTGAGCACTGCAGATGTGGGCGATTACATCTCACACATTTAGAAACCTGCTCCAAGCTATTGTGGGGGCGTGTACTTTTTACTCTGGTATGCTGCCTGCTTATGATGATTGGTCAGCATCATACAGGATGAAGAAGTACACGCCCCCTGCTGAAAACTGCCTGATAACACCCACTTGGGACATAAAAAAAACCAAAACACCCCACTTATTAAGAGCCAAAAATCAAAGGGGACTGTGATCACAAGTATCTGTAAGAAAGTGACCAAAATTAATTTAAATCAATCAAAATCAACTATTCTCATACAGTAGAGAGAAGACGGTAAGGAGGGGAGGAGGGAGATGTAGCTGCAGCATCAACTTAATTAAGTTTGCATACATCCAAATAAAAAAACACAAATATCCCAAATTTGCATTTCTGCATCATCTGTAGGTGCATTACTGCGGGTGGAGAACCGATTGCTTACCAGAGGCAGGCTCTTGCCGGGAACACTTGGGAAATCGTGATGCTCGTTGTGGTAGCCGACGTTAAATGTCAGGTAGTTTAATGGCCCGTAGTAGGAGTAGGTCTCGTGTCCCTTTAGGAACATGTAATGTTCAGCAATAAAGTGCCCCGATATTGGATGAAGCCCGAGGCCAAGAATGGATCCCACCAGCATGTAAACCACAGACTTCACACCCAGGAAATAGTAAACCACGGCGTCAAAGGAAAACTGCACGGCCAGGTTGATGAGCTCCAGTCGGGAGACGGGTTTGGGGTTGATACAGACGGGACGAATGGTGTAGAAAAGCGGCTGCAGGATGATCCACACCAGCTTCCTCAGAGGAGTGCAAAAAAACCAGCCCTCGAAATCGGTGGGAATGTCCACGTCGATGCCGTCCCCACCCAAGTAGCGATGGTGGTCCATGTGGTACCTCTTGAAGGAGATGGAGTACGGGAGACCAAGGGGCAGGTTGGCAAACATCCCAAAACATCGATTCCACAAGGCTTTACTGTTCCCAAAGGCGCAATTGTGAGAAATCTCGTGGATGGCCAGGGTCATGGAATGGCTGATACAACTTCCAAACACGTAGGTCCAGAACATGAGCCACTTCCACTCCAGGTCCTTCACCAGGTAAAAGGCCAGAAACTGGGTGACGACCATCAGAGTGACGATCCAGATCAGGTTAGAATCGGGTTTCATCAGCCTCTTTATCTCTGGATACTTAGCTGTAGAGAAGAAGGGAAGACATATCACAAGAGGGAACGTTGGCACTTGGTTTACGTAGACCTGAACCATTGTCCTATAGATTGCCACCTACACCCCGAGAGAGAGAACACCCCGAGAGAGAGAACAGTGATCTCCTTTCTGTGCTGCCCCTCAGCTGTTTCAAGACTACAACTCCCAGCGTGCCGACAGTCTGCTGGTGTCATAGGAAGCTGGGAGTAGTAGTAGATTTACATCAGCCAGAAGACAAGAGATTCTAATGGGAATCAAAGAACTGTCCCAAATCTGATCCCACAGAAGAGACGAGAGCTACAGAGCTATAACCCAGCAGCAATACATGGGCAGAATCCCTGCAAACCATCTATAAAACATAGCGAGCGACACCGGAACAGAAGATAGACAACCCATGTACACGAGTGTCAGTCTTATCTCTGCTGAGTGACACGTACCACACATACACAAGGTTATAAAGACCAGCACAGCGGTGTACAGCAATACAGCGCTCCGCTCACACTCCTGCTGGAGGTCACCACTTCTCCACACTCTATACAATCACTCCTGACTCGTTATGATGTACTAGACAGAGGCCGATTGTATCGTATGGGGTAATACTAGAATGTGTGAGATTATATATATATATAATACAACTACTCCCGCTACTAATCACAGCGCCACCGAGGAGAGGGGAGGGGGGAGCTGCTGCTGCACGGGGCCCATGGCTCGGCAGGCGCTGCTGCAGGCCATCCCCTGTTGTGCGCTCTATCCCCTGCTTTCCCTGTCGAACACTCACCCTGCTTTCCCCCATTGTGCGCTCTCTCCCCCCAGCTTTCCCCCGTTGCGCGCCCTTTCCCCCCTACGTTCCCCCATTGGCGCTCTTTCCTCCCCCCAACCTTCCCCATTGTGCGCTCTTTCCCCCCCAACTTTCCCCATTGTGCGCTCTCTCCCTCCCAGCTTTCCCCCCCACAGCTTTCCCCTGTTGTGCGCTCTCTCCAAGCTTTTCCCCATTGTGCACTCTTCCCCCGCTGTGCGATCTCTCCTCCCTACACCCCATTGTGTGCTCTCCTTCCACTGTGCACTCTCCCCCTGCTTGTTGCACTCTCTCCCCGTTGTACACTCTCTCCCCCGTTTCCCCCATTGTGCACTTTCTCCCCCCCCCCCCCCCGTTCTGCGCTTGTTGCACGGGGGTGAAGGAGACGTCCCATCCCCTGTACGCTGAGGAGCTGCGGCAGGAGCAGGATGGGTCCACTCCAAGGGTATGACAGAGCAGATCCGGCTGATAATGAATGCATGCAGTGCGGCCATTGTCCCGGACGGCGTCTGGGCAACCCCCGACACGGATGTCCTATAGGTGGCGCTGTTTTCGAAACAAACTTACAGACACAGACGGGATAGGGCTTTTATATTGTAGATATCCCTCTTTTTGATGAATAAGTATTCCTACTTGTAACACATCTTTTGCTGACCACAAATAACATACCCCCGAAGAACCTCTGTAATTAGAGTGGAAAAGCATCTGGTTGCTGGTTTATTCGGTCACTATGATTTATGTGTGAAGAATACTTTATGGTACGTCACACGTGGCAATATTGCTGGGCAATATCACTGGCAATTTGCTGTATTGCAGTGAAATCATGGACACATTGTTTCTATCTTTTGCTGTGCACGTTTACACTTAAGGTACCGTCACACGCGGCAATTTGCAAGCAATCTCACTGGCAATTTGCTGGTTGCAGTGAAATCATGGATACATGCTTCTGTTTTGTAGCCGTGTAGAAATGGAAGCATGTATCCATGATTTCACTGCAACCAGCAAATTACCAGTGAAATTGCTTGCAAAATTGCCGCGTGTGACGGTACCTTTATGTTTTCATGCCAATTGGACAGACTTCTTGGGACGAGACATTCACACTCATACCCAGGACTCAATATTAGGACCCTTTCTCATTTATTCAAAAATTGGACGACATCTACATGACACATGTATGACTGACAAGACAGCGGGATCATTAGAATAGACAATTGCCTTCAGATGACCCCAAAGATAAAAGTCTAAGGGGGTCAGATCAGGAGATCTTGGTGGCTATTGAACTGGCTATTGAGGTTTCCATTGATGAAGAGTGGCCCCACTATTTGTACCCCATACACCACACCATACCATCAATTTTATGAATATACGAGCTGTGCAGCATCTGACACAGCGGATCCTGGAGGCCTGTGCAGCATTTCTTCTGCGGTGTTGCTATCAGTGTGTCAGGAGTGGGAGAAGAGGGTTGTATTGACAAACCAACACAATGGGCCGCACTTGAACACATTTTATAACTGGTCATAAACTTGTAAATAACTCATGAAAGAATAAAGTTATGTTAAAACCAAGCACACCATTGTTTTTCTTATGAAATTCTCCATACATTTGATATGTCACATGACCCCTTGCCATTGAAAAAAAATTAGGATGGATCCAAAATGGCCGCCATGGTCACCACCCATAAACAGGAAGTCAATATCACCAACCATTCCCATTTGTATTTAGGTGCCTCCATATAAATGGCCCACCCTGTAGAAGCAATGGGATGAAACTGAATGGGAGGAGACACATTAGATATTAGTAAAAACTTTTTGACAGTGAGGGTGATCAACGAGTGGAACAGGTGGCCAAGAGAGGTGGTGAGTTCCCCTTCAATGGAGTCTTCACACAGAGGCTGGACAAAGAGGACTCAGTGAATCCTACTTTGAACAGAGGTTGGACCAGATGACCCAGGAGGCCCCTTCTATCTCCACCATTCTACGCTGTCCATCTACACTGTATCTGCCATTCTGGTGACCACCAGTAGAGTTGGTCAGACTTTACAAGTAGACAACACAACATGAACACGGTCATCACCAGGTAAGTGACACATTGGAGGTACCTGGAGCACCATAATGGGCCAAAAGTTTCAAATTTAAAGTTAATTGCCCAAAAGCTTCATCAGGTTTGTACCCCTCTATTATAGGGTCATAGACCTTCATGCAGCATGTTGTTTAGGTGTGGCGGGGGTGTACAGTAAGACCCATGATTACAGGGCTGCACTGTAATTAGTGGTTGGATCTATTTTCTCCCTATACTAACTATACTTGATCTCCTGCACACACTGAACTGCCGCTGCCTATTTCAGGCCGAATGCAAATTCCAGCAACACAAAAGCTGAAGTGTAAGAAGAGCCAGAACATCTGCTGCAGCCGCCGCTATATACAGTGTATACAGGGATCCGCAGACCGCAGCTGTCATTCAGGGAGGGGCAGCTGTCAGTCTCCTATTTACCTCATCCCTCACATCCAGCATCCAGGGAATTCACATCAGGCCACAAGAGATCAATTAGTGACAGGTGACAATTACATTATTGCATCATTATCACTGCAAATGATGAAAAGCAACACGTCAGGTCACAGCACACGGCGTACATAGGTATAGTCAAGCATGGGGGGCTGCCGGACAGAGGGAAGCTGCACACCTTCAGCCAGAACGTCTATCAATAGTGGCCAGTTTCCAAGGCAGAGATCATAAGCTTACAAGCTCTTCGTTATGGAGCTTGCAAGTGCTGCTCTGAAGCTGGATCACCGTCTCTGGCAGGGGAGCGGTGCGCTCCTGAAGATGGGATCTGAGACAACTCCTCTAATCCACACTATAGATAACACTTCACTATGGTAGGCTGAGCATATTAAGGAAAATGTATGCCTTATGCATTGAATGTAATCAAATACATGATCCTAGCCCAGGGCCAAGTATGCTGAAATAACAGTTTGTGCATGTGACAGGTGAACAGGTGACATATACAATAGCTGCCTTTCTATATAAGGATCATCCCCTGCCCTGTGTGCCGATCAACCCAGAGCCAATCATTCACCGTCCTGTGTGCCGATCAACCCAGAGCCAATCATTCACCGTCCTGTGTGCCGATCAACCCAGAGCCAATCATTCACCGTCCAGTGTGCCAATCAACCCAGAGCAAATCATTCACCGTCCTGTGTGCCAATCAACCCAGAGCCAATCATTCAGCGTCCTGTGTGCCAATCAACCCAGAGCCAATCATTCATCGCCCTGTGTGCCGATCAACCCAGAGCCAATCATTCATCGCCCTGTGTGCCGATCAACCCAGAGCCAATCATTCACCGTCCTGTGTGCCGATCAACCCAGAGCCCATCATTCACCGTCCTGTGTGCCAATCAACCCAGAGCCAATCATTCACCGTCCTGTGTGCCAATCAACCCAGAGCCAATCATTCACCGTCCTGTGTGCCAATCAACCCAGAGCCAATCATTCATCGTCCTGTGTGCCGGTCAACCCAGAGCCAATCATTCACGCTGTGCCGTCAACCAGACCATCATTCAGGTCTGTGTGCAATCAACCCAGACCAATCATTCACGGTCCTGTGTGCAATCAACCCAGAGCCAATCATTCACGGTCCTGTGTGCCAATCAACCCAGAGCCAATCATTCAGCGTCCTGTGTGCCAATCAACCCAGAGCCAATCATTCAGCGTCCTGTGTGCCAATCAACCCAGAGCCAATCATTCAGCGTCCTGTGTGCCGTCAACCCAGAGCCAATCATTCAGCGTCCTGTGTGCCAGTCAACCAGAGCCAATCATTCAGCGTCCTGTGTGCCGGTCAATCAGAGCCAATCATTCAGCGTCCTGTGTGCCGGTCAACCCAGAGCCAATCATTCACGTCCTGTGTGCCGGTCAACCCAGAGCCAATCATTCATCGTCCTGTGTGCATCAGTCAACCCAGAGCCAATCATTCAGCGTCCTGTGTGCCGGTCAACCCAGAGCCAATCATTCAGCGTCCTGTGTGCCGGTCAACCCAGAGCCAATCATTCAGCGTCCTGTGTGCCGATCAACCCAGAGCCAATCATTCACCGTCCTGTGTGCCGATCAACCCAGAGCCAATCATTCACCGTCCTGTGTGCCGATCAACCCAGAGCCAATCATTCACGTCCTGTGTGCCATCAACCAGAGCCAATCATTCACGGTCCTGTGTGCCGGTCAACCCAGAGCCAATCATTCATCGTCCTGTGTGCCGATCAACCCAGAGCCAATCATTCACGTCCTGTGTGCCGATCAACCCAGAGCCAATCATTCAGCGTCCTGTGTGCCGTCAACCCAGAGCCAATCATTCACGTCCTGTGTGCCGTCAACCCAGAGCCAATCATTCAGCGTCCTGTGTGCCGATCAACCCAGAGCCAATCATTCACGTCCTGTGTGCCGATCAACCCAGAGCCAATCATTCACCGCCCTGTGTGCCGGTCAACCCAGAGCCAATCATTCACCGTCCTTGTGCCGTCAATCCAGAGCCAATCATTCATCGCCCTGTGTGCCGATCAACCCAGAGCCAATCATTCACCACCTGATGTGCCGATCAACCCAGAGCCAATCATTCACCATCTATGTGCCGATCAACCCAGAGCCAATCATTCACCATACTATGTGCCGATCAACCAGAGCCAATCATTCACCATCCTGTGTATCACCGGCCAATCATTCACCATCCTTATGGCCAATATTACCCTCCTATTCCGATTACCCTCCACACCTTCTTGCTGAACGAATGGGAGGCGAGGACCCCACCAGACACCCTGACCTATGGGGGAGGTGAGGACCCCGCCAGACACCCTGACCTATGGGGGAGGTGAGGACCCCGCCAGACACCTTGACCTATGGCGGAGGCGAGGACCCCGCCAGACACCCTGACCTATGGGGGAGGCGAGGACCCCGCCAGACACCCTGACCTATGGGGGAGGCGAGGACCCCGCCAGACACCCTGACCTATGGGGGAGGCGAGGACCCCGCCAGACACCCTGACCTATGGGGGAGGCGAGGACCCCGCCAGACACCCTGACCTATGGGGGAGGCGAGGACCCCGCCAGACACCCTGACCTATGGGGGAGGCGAGGACCCCGCCAGACACCCTGACCTATGGGGGAGGCGAGGACCCGCCAGACACCCTGACCTATGGGGGAGGCGAGGACCCCGCCAGACACCCTGACCTATGGGGAGGCGAGGACCCTGCCAGGCACCCTGACCTATGGGGGAGACGAGGACCCTGCCAGGCACCCTGACCTATGGGGAGGTGAAGACCCCGCCAGACACCCTGACCTATGGGGGAGGTGAGAACGGCAGTAATGAGGGGAGAAAATCATGCTAGACTAGTACTGCACATATGTGATCATCATCTATCCTGCTCGATTTGTGCTACATATAACAAACCGCATTCAGGCTGGTCATTAGTCGGAGCACTTATTGTTCCAGGAACAGCATGAACCAACCCCACAAGTCATAAGACATGGCGGGAGAAGAGCGAGGTCAGGAAACGTGCGCAGCGTGAGGACCCTGACTCATTACAGGCAGGAAGGAAGTGGAGTAAGGGATGGTGACAGTATGGAGAGAAGGCCGCACCACGGGCACAAAATACCAGAAAATGAATGCATCTATTGTTCCCTTTTATCAGCCACGTCAGTAGTTTTGGGTAGGGGTGCATTCCAAGAATGTGCAGCTGATGTACCCTGATGGAACATAAAGGTGTCGGCTCCCCATTGCCCAATGGGCCTGCTGGAAATAAAAGCATCGTGCAAACTGCTCTATTCCAAGGAGACATTTCAGAGGATCAGTGCGGATCCCGGCAATCAGATCCCAACCGCTCACAGGAGAACATGCAATAAGGGGTTAAAAACAAGGATAACGGCCATACAGGAGGGTGAACCTGCCCAGTTATACAGTAACATGCCCTCCGCTGCCAGGAGGAAAGCATTACTCAGGGATTACCTTCCCACCTGAGAGAAGAATGTGAGCGGCCAGTGGAGACCTGTCACTGCTCCCAAGTCATTCTTCTCCAGCTACAGATACTGCTCCCTGGGGCAAGAGATAACCCGAGTCAAGTGACGGATGCAAGAGGAGACGCAGCAGCTTGGGTACCATATGGTGACTTCAGGGCATCAAGAACACAAAGGGAAAGTGGAGCCACAGAGCGTCACTCACCGCAAGTGTACAGAACCCGGGCGTGGACCTGGACACCAAATCTACGTGACTTTCCACAATCCTCCGGAGCTTTCCTTCAGTAATCAGCCCTCACATCACACACAGCATAAAGGGCGGACCGGCCGCGGTACACAAATATACATCAAGTGCCGACACCCAGAGAAAACACATTCAGATCACATATGTATGCATGGCCAAAGCACCAGGCCTTAAAGGGATCCTCCACCAGGATCTACCCAAAAAAACTGCCTGGATCACCTGAAGAGATCATTCTGATCTACAATAAATAATGCTCAAACTCCTACAGTCAGCATAACTAAAAAGGTGCAAGTCCACACTGACATTGACTTATCCTGGTGGATCATCACTGACCCCTTGGCTGTAAAAGAAGATCTGTAAGACGGCGCATAAGAAGGGCCCGTGACCCCCACCCCCGAGGAACCCGCCCCCGAGGAAGGGCCCATGGCTCCAGCTCCCATCCCCGAGGCAGGGCCTGCGACTCACCCCCGACCCTAAAGCAGACATAGCTTGTGACCCCCCCATCCCTGAGGTAGAGGTTGTGACCTTGTGCGGGACACAACTCGTTTTTATCTGATGACCGAAGAGAAGTGAACCCAGAACTGAGGCCAATCAAACTGGATCCCAGTGCCCACACAAGGGCCACCACTGACATGCAATGGGCAGATTTTGGGCAGCCTATGAGCGACATTGGAGATGTCATGCACCTCAATCATTACAATAGGGACGAGGACAGCAAAGATCGTTCAGAGCATCAGGCAGCAACACAGTCCGAGTACAGACCGCGATCTCCCCACCGGCCGCGGCTCTCAGCCAAGTGGACATCAGGCTCCAGACTGGACACCCTGCCGCCGGTCTGTCAGCTCTCCGATACGCCCAGCGGACACCACAGCCTTCATTTGCATGCGCCAGGGACATTAACTAAAGGTGTTTTTGCACGATAACCTGAAAACGATTAATGGGCATAACATGAGAAAAGTATCTACATTTAAAGGCGGATACATTGTTATCCTTTTGCACGGTCCCCGCCATCCATTCACTTCTATAGGACTGATGGTTCCATCATCTTCCAGTCAAATTGAAGTGAATTAACGCTACGACTCCATTCACACAATGGAGACACATCTGAGCCGCCCACAGCGCATTAATACATTCAATATTAACACTATGGACTTTAAATGTCCCAGGACAACCACTCAGGACCTGATGAGAGTTGTGGTTCTGCAACAGCTACTGGAGAAAGCTGTATAGGATGACAAGCAGCGGTGACCAATCAGATGGCAGCTTAAAAATAAAGCAGACGTCTTATTGGTTGCTACAGGAAACAGTTTAATGTGCTGGCAGACAGCAGCCAATCAGATCGCCGCCTAAATATAACCAGAATTCTGATTGGCTGGTAAGGCCAACAGCTTAACAGGTTGGCAGATAGCAAACAATAAGATTGCAGCTTATAGTTGCTCAAAAATGAGAGCAGACATCTTATTGGTTGCTGAGGGAAAAAGCTTAACAGGGAGCAAATGAGAATGCAGCACATAAATGAAAGCAGGCGTCTTATTGGTTGTTGGGGGAAAAAGCTTAACAGGCAGCCAATTAGAATGCAGCACATAGATGAAAGCAGATGTCTCATTGTTGTTGAGGGAAACAGCTTAACAGGCAGCAATGAGAATGCAGCACATAGATGAAAGCAGATGTCTCATTGGTTGTTACGGGAAACATCTTAACAGGCAGCCAATGAGAATGCAGCACATAGATGAAAGCAGATGTCTCATTGGTTGTTACGGGAAACATCTTAATGAGCAGCCAATCTGACTGCTGCCTAAATATAACGAGAATTCTGATTGGCCAGTAAAGCCAACAGGTATAGTCTGAATTTAACGGCTAGAAGAAACCCCCACAGCTGGCAGAAGTGATGTATCAGCGGCTTCACTCACCCAGGATCTCCTTCCGGCGGTCGGCGTGCGGCTGGTCGGTGTACACCCACTCGAAGTCCTCCCGGGCCACCTTATTCCCCATGGCTACGGTGTGAGTGCTACCGTGAGCCCCGAACACTGCGCACTGCCGCCTCCGCTACAGCGAACACGCCACAGCCCGGACTGACACGCCCACACTGACGCCCAGGCCGCCACAAGGCGCCACGCCCAGGCGGTGACGCAACACGGAAATGGGCGGGGACACTGTAAACCACGCCCTGGTTTGTACCAAATGCATAAGAAGGGGGAGTGTAAACCGAGGAAGAGGCGAAATTATTATCCAATCAGAGAGAGGAAAGTAAAACTGAAGCCACGCCCATTAACCATATAAGGCCACAAGCCAGACTTTCACCACCGCTGGCTACAGATAACGGTCCAGGGTGTGGTCCAGTACAGGGGGTCACGTGGCGACATAGAAAAACAGTCATTGGTTACATACACCCACCCAATCACCGCGCGGCTTTTATTTTCCCAGAGCAGTTTAGAACATAATAGCTGCACTGTGATTGGTTGTGATGGCAACCAATCCCCGCGCAGCTATCAGTTTCCCAGAGCAGCTTAGAAAATGAAAGCTGCCCTGGGGACCCCATGAACCCCTCTGCTCCATATTGTCTGTGCCGCCCACAGTGTATCCCACCTCGGCTGTGGTTACTAGGTCTCTCCAAAGATCACTATGCATCCTCTACATCACAGCATAGTAATAGTGCAGGTGGGTGGGTGTTCTCATCCCACATGGCAACCCCTAGGACACCAAAACATGGCTTCCTATGGTCACTGTGTGCACAGGGCCTAAGCGGTGCAGTTTGCAGATTCTACAGAGGCCTAGTCATTTTTAAAGGGGTGTTATCAAGTTTTGAAGTCGTCCTCTATTTGTTAAATAGGGGATAACTTCCTGATCGCTGGGACCCAAATAGCGGGCGTGTGAATGGAGCCGTGCTGTGTGCTCACCATCAGTACAATCAGCGTTTTGGACGCAGCATCTTGCAGCTGTGTCCAAACCGCTGCTTGTACAGTACAGCATAGTGGATGGGATCTGAAGAATATCCCATCTGCCCTCAGTGGGTGCTTCTCACTCCATCCCGCTGTCATGCTGCATTTGAGCTCAGTGGGCCTCAGGAACGGCACTGCGTTTTCCAAGAGTGCAGGCGCGCCACGGATCGGTGAGCACATATCCTTATAGGATCGCCGGTGATTGCCGAGAGCAGAGTTCCGCACTCCCAAATGAAGCGATTGATCCCCGCTCTTCACAGCGCCTGTTCTCGGATCGGTCCCAGCAGTCGGACCCTCAGCGATCGGGACGTTATTCTCTAACCCAAGGACACGGTGTATCGTTCAAACTAGTCTTTTTTTTATGGCTCAAAATTCTTTTTGACTCCTATAAACTGTGACCGCAGCGGTGGATCACCGCCGGCCGGCGCTCCATTTCCTCAGGAAGTGTCGGAGTATTTTCTATAATACCTTCGTACATTGTGTCCACGCGCGTCTCGTGCTACCTGCTGACACAAGTCAATAAATAGCCAGAGGAAACAGGCCGCAGCCAATCTGATACGGCTCCGAGCGGAAAGTCATTGGAAGGATTGTTCTCTCCCAGCTTAGATAAATATTACAGCTGGTCGGCTTGCTCCGCTGCTCCCTGTGTAGGGATAGGGTTAATGTGGCGAGATGTCCGTACGTTCTTTTGTAAGTTTACTTTTCTTCTTATAAGGCTGCTTTCACATTGGTACTTTTGGAATTTGTTGGCATACAGGAAAATCCTGAATGCCCACGGATTCCCATGCAACAGGCAAACTGGATGCTGCAAGCACCATTCCTTTGCATTCTTCTCATGGATCCGTGGAATCCACAATGACACGCCCTCTAGGGGGCGTGTCATTAACAAATGCATCATGCGCATGAACTGCAGGCACATGTGTGGCGCCCCCGTAGTCAGGCTCCCACTAGTTGTATTGCATGCATTTTACATGTATGGTACCACGCCCGAAGGTGAGAGAGGAAAGCTTTTCCGAGACCCCCATTTGCACCCAACAAACTCCAGTCTAGGGAGGTGCTGGGCGGAAGAAACCCATCCCACATTCAGGGCTGTCCCCACCTACTGGATGGAGGGAGGAGTTAGGCGATGGGTGGGAGGCAAGGAAGGAGTCAGCTCTAGTGTGTGAGAGAGGGATTCCGCGGGCAGCTGGGAAGCTAAGACTACACATAGAGTCAAGTTCTAGTCCCCAGGGACCTGAGGACACAAATCTGCAGGCTGATTAGGCCAGGCAGAGGAGTTGGCTGCAGAAGGGTACCAACCCCAATTCGGTTTGGATTTGTCAAGACCAACCGTGAAATTGGAGGTCACTGGGCTTCAGGTACAGTGGCTACCATAGTGGACCCTCCCTAGGCTCAAGGAACTATATAGGGTTAAGAGCACCAGCAAGTCTATTGTTCACAGAACCCGCAGTCACATGCCTGCTGGCACTGCAACCATAGATGGAGACAGGAGTAACAAACGTTAGAGGAGAGAAGGCAGCAAGGAAGGCCAAATACCCTGTGTATCGGCAAAGTGGACTCTGAATACCTCTGGGCTGGCCATGCTGCAATCTTGTTGGACTATGTACCCGGCTGGGTTGTTACTGCACTGAACCGTCAGTAAAGGGTAAGAACCACAAGAACTCTGTGTGTAGTCTGGTCCTTCCTGAGCCTCCCTGCCCCCACCTGCAGAGCCATCACCTTACACCACTACAATCCTCATCCTCCTCCATCCTTTCATTCCTCTCTAACATTGCATACTCCTCCTCCATAGAGCGGAACCAAAGAGGCAGCATAAACGTAGGAGCAGGCCTCCCATAAGAGCCTGGGTGTTCATACCCAATGCATACCACTTGGGGGCTCCACCCAGGAAGCAAGGCCCCTGGCCCACCTACAGGACCAAAACACTCCACGTTGCCAAACCCCATTGGACAGACCCAATTTCCCCTGTGTATATCCATGTCTGGCCTGGGCCATGACCTCCGGGACTCCACTGTGACCCTGAATCATCCGCACCCAGATGGTCGAGCTCCTCGGCTCACACTGACTGCGCAGTTTATGCGTCATAGCCCAGAAGTACAGATCTGTACTGTACTGTCCGTGGCTTTTCGTGCCCATAGGCTCTCATTCTTATGTTTCATGTGGATCCTGGTATCACGTTACCTTTCAGGAGACCAAAAAGGTATCAAGATGGATTTTTGGTCTCCGTGAAAAGCTATGTTTTGCCTCGAATCCACGTGGATCCATGGCAAAACGGTGACACCAGGATGTCCACAGAAGTTTCCTGCACTCGCCTGGCCGAAATGAGTGACAGCCGCACTTGGCCTGCGCAGTGGAGCGGGTGTCTGTGCATAGTGCTGACGTTTTGCGAGATTTGTGAAATTCGGACACCACTTCCGCTCCACCCCAGGCACAAGTGCGGCTGTCACTCATTGGCGGCCAGAGGAGGGGCAGGAATTTTAAAAAGTGCAGGCGGGTTTTGCAGCCGGGGGGCGGCGAGGACATCATCCACCGGGACTAAATAGCAGCCTCCAGGTCTCAATAGGAGGTCAGCGAGGGACACACTAAAAGTGATGTTGTAGGGTATGAGGAGGTCACAGGTTCCCTTTAATTTCATATACAAATTGCCTCTTCAAAGATAACTTGAACTGTAGCGCCACCTATTGGTAGTAGCAATCCTAAAAGTCAATATTGACCCTTTAACAAGAATTGTCGTGTGACCAAGGATATAAGCCAAATCATATTCTCAATTTGCAGACATGGTGTTTTGGGTTGATTGCCCCTTCATCAGTGCAAAGTATGAGTCTGATTTGGCTGTATGAGAGGATAAGTGAGGTATAAGATGTGGTTTCGCTAGATGAGAGGCTAAGACTAGGGTATAAGGAGTAAGGTCTCTCATTGTGAAGAGTGACACACACCAGGTCTGGTATGCTTAAGTAGTTTCTTGTATGCTTCTCTGGGAACTTTAAATTGCCTCTTCAATGAGGACTTGAACTCTAGCGCCACCTATTGGAAGTAGCAATCATAAAAGTCAATATTGACCCTTATTTCATACATTTGACTTTTCTTATTTTAGTCTTTTTTATATCTTGCCCTTTAAAATGGTAAAAGTGGAGTATTTTAAACACAAGTTTATGATTACTTTTCACCTATCTTATTTCCCTCCCCCCAAGGGTACTGGACTCTTCTTCATTTGACTGCTTCTACTATAATCTGCAATACCTTAGTAAATAAGAAGAAAATGAACCATTTCCTATGAAGGTCAGAGTGCAATGTACTAAGATGGCCGAAGAAAGGAAAGGGCGCACTTGTTACGCTGCTTTAGAGTAATAGGCGCCAAATGGATCCAGATTAAAGTGGTTAATTATGAGTAGTAGTTGATAACTAACCTCAGAATCTAGTTGACGCCTGATCCTCTCAAGCATCGTACCAGGTTTTTCTTATTATTTTGGGGAGATTAACAATGGCATTTAAGTGGTTAAACAGCAGGGATGGGAGCAAGGTCCTATCACTGCTGTTACACCCACGCGCCTGTTTCATACACCATTGTCCGACATTTGATGTTAATGTGCGTCATAAATCATGAAGGGGTTAACGGTTGCTGTCATTTCAGCAAACTGAGCATCAAACAATAGTACAAGCGGATTTAAGAAACTTTGCGATACATCTTAAAGCCAAATCTGCTTCTTTCTCCACTTATGAGCCATTTCTCCCACCCTCTTGAATTCATTATTTTCCTCTTGTCTGCATTTTCTGCGTATGGGAGACATCATAGCAGCTCGTCTGCACCCACCAACTCAGAGACAACTGAACATCTTCTTTCTCCACTTGTGAGCCATTTCTTCAATTCCCCTGCCTCCTGAATTCATTATGTTCCTCTTGTCTGTGTGTGCTGTGTATGAGAGACATCACAGCAGCTCGTCTGAACCCACCAGCTCAGAGACAACTGAAAATCTGCTTCTTTCTCCATTTGTGAGCCATTTCTCCTCTTGAATTCATTATTTTCCTCTTGTCTGCATTTTCTGCGTATGGGAGACATCATAGTAGCTCGTCTGCACCACCAACTCAGAGACAACTGAACATCTTCTTTCTCCACTTGTGAGCCATTTTTTCAATTCCCCTGCCTCCTGAATTCATTATGTTCCTCTTGTCTGTGTGTGCTGTGTATGAGAGACATCACAGCAGCTCGTCTGCACCCACCAGCTCAGAGACAACTGAAAATCTGCTTCTTTCTCCATTTGTGAGCCATTTCTCCTCTTGAATTCATTATTTTCCTCTTGTCTGTGTGTGCTGTGTACGAGAGACATCACAGCAGTTCGTCTACACCACCAGCTTAGAGACAACTGAAAATCTGCTTCTTTCTCCACTTGTGAACCATTTCTCCCTCTTGAATTCATTATTTTTCTCTTGTCTGTGTGTGCTGTGTATGAGAGACATGACAGCAGCTCGTCTGCACCACCAGCTCAGAGACAACTGAAAATCTGCTTCTTTCTCCACTTGTGAGCCATTTGTCCCTCTTGAATTCATTATTTTCCTCTTGTATGTGTGTGCTGTGTATGAGAGACATCACAGCAGCTCGTCTGTACCCACCAGCTCAGAGACAATTGAAAATCTGCTTCTTTCTCTACTTGTGAGCCATTTCTCCCTCTTGAATTCATTATTTTCCTCTTGTCTGTTGTGTCTGTGTTTTAGAGACATCACAGCAGTTCGTCTGCACCCACCAGCTCAGAGACAACTGAAAATCTGCTTCTTTCTCCACTTGTGAGCCATTTCTCCCTCTTGAATTCATTATTTTCCTCTTGTCTGTGTGTGCTGTGTATGAGAGACATCACAGCAGCTCGTCTGCACCCAATAGCTCAGAGACAACTGAAAATCAGCTTCTTTCTCCACTTGTGGGCCATTTCTTCCATTCCCCTGCCTCCCGAATTCATTATTTTCCTCTTGTCTGTGTGTGCTGCATATGGAAGACATCATAGCAGCTCGTCTGCACCCACCAGCTCAGAGACAACTGAAAATCTGCTTCTTTCTCCACTTGTGAGCCATTTCTCCCTCTTTAATTCATTATTTTCCTCTTGTCTGTGTGTGCTGTGTATGAGAGACATCATAGCAGCTCGTCTGCACCCACCAGCTCAGAGACAACTGAAAATCTGCTTCTTTCTCCACTTGTGAGTCATTTCTCCCTCTTGAATTCATTATTTTCCTCTTGTCTGTGTGTGCTGTGTATGAGAGACATCACAGCAGTTCGTCTGCACCCACCAGCTCAGACACAACTGAAAATCAACTTCTTTCTCCACTTGTGGGCCATTTCTTCCATACCCTGCCTCCTGAATTCATTAGTTTCTTCTTGTCTGTGTGTGCTGCATATGGGAGACATCACAGCAGTTCGTCTGCACCCACCAGCTCAGAGACAACTGAAAATTAGAGATAGGATCTGTAATGGGGAAAAGCTGGTGACAAATAGAGAATACAAGTGGTCTAATGTCCAGACGTCGTATTATCCCTCATATACACAGAGGACAGATTATTCTTCAAGTGTCCTTTAAACGTGTATTATTGTTCTCAGTTCTGGAGTGTGACTTGCTCAAACAAGAAGGCAGCTCCTATTTGTGGTGTAAATGGAGGAGTGTGAGACAGAACTGGTTTTATTTCTCCCACTTAAGATTTAAGGTTTAGTAAACAGAAGGAGGATAACTTCCCTATGGCGGCTCGTCTGAGGACGTCACAATGTGACTTTGAACACGTAAAACTCTTGAATTTACTCTGACAAGAAGGGAAAGTCGTCTGATTATAGATCCAGAGATGCCAAGAGGATCTTCTATTTCTAAAGGCATTTTAGAGGAAAAAAACATTATAAGGACTGACACGTTTCTGACTATACTGTACAGTCCATATCCATATGTATAGTCCCAACGCTGATGGATTACCCTGACAGGTGCCTGCCAGAAACCTCCATCACCTCCATCTTGGTCCTTTTCTGAAGCTCAACTATATGCTAAGCCAGGTAACATGGTGGCTCAGTGGTT
Source organism: Allobates femoralis (assembly GCA_033576535.1). Lineage (NCBI taxonomy): Eukaryota > Metazoa > Chordata > Amphibia > Anura > Aromobatidae > Allobates > Allobates femoralis. Next base: position 608,124,426 of record JARQOC010000001.1, read on the forward strand.
AGCACTGTATGTTGGCTCAGTGGTTAACACTGTATGGTGGCCAGTGGTCTGCACTGTATATGGTGGTTCACTGGTTAGCTCTGTATATGGTGTTCAGTGGTTAGCACTGTATGGTGGCTCAGTGGTTAGCTCTGTATGGTGGCTCAGTGGTTAGCATGTATTGGTGGTCAGTGGTTAGCCTGTATGGTGGCTCAGTGGTTAGCACTGTATATGGTGGCTCAGTGGTTAGCACTGTATGATGGCTCAGTGGGTAGCAGAGTATACGGTGGCTCAGTGGTTAGCACTGTATATGGTGGCTCAGTGGTTAGCACTGTATATGGTGGCTCAGTGGTTAGCACTGTATGGTGGCTCAGTGGTTAGCATGTATATGGTGGCTCAGTGGTTAGCACTGTATGATGGCTCAGTGGTTAGCAGTATCGGTGGCTCAGTGGTTAGCACTGTAATGGTGGCTCAGTGGTTAGCACTGTATATGGTGGCTCAGTGGTTAGCACTGTATATGGTGGCTCAGTGGTTAGCACTATATACGGTGGCTCAGTGGTTAGCACTGTATTGGTGGCTCAGTGGTTAGCACTGTATGGTGGCTCAGTGGTTAGCATTGTATATGGTGGCTCAGTGGTTAGCACTGTATATGGTGGCTCAGTGGTTAGCACTGTATACGGTGGCTCAGTGGTTAGCACTGTATACGGTGGCTTAGTGGTGAGCATTGTATGGTGGCTCAGTGGTTAGCACTGTATGATGGCTCAGTGGGTAGCAGAGTATACGGTGGCTCAGTGGTTAGCACTGTATATGGAGGCTCAGTGGTTAGCACTGTATATGGAGGCTCAGTGGTTAGCACTGTATATGGTGGCTCAGTGGTTAGCACTGTATACGGTGGCTCAGTGGTTAGCACTGTATATGGTGGCTCAGTGGTTAGCACTGTATATGGTGGCTCAGTGGTTAGCACTGTATATGGTGGCTCAGTGGTTAGCACTGTTATATGGTGGCTCAGTGGTTAGCACTGTATGGTGGCTCAGTGGTTAGCACTGTATACGGTGGCTCAGTGGTTGTCACTGTATATGGTGGCTCAGTGGGTAGCAGATATACGGTGGCTGAGTGGTTGGCACTGTATACGGTGGCTCAGTGGTTAGCACTGTATGGTGGCTCAGTGGTTAGCATTGTATATGGTGGCTCAGTGGTTAGCACTGTATACGGTGGCTCAGAGGTTAGCACTGTATACGGTGGCTCAGTGGTTAGCACTGTATATGGTGGGGCAGTGGTTAGCACTGTACGGTGGCTCAGTGGTTAGCACTGTATATGGTGGCTCAGTGGTTAGCACTGTATACGGTGGCTCAGTGGTTAGCACTGTATATGGTAGCTCAGTGGTTGTCACTGTATATGGTGGCTCAGTGGGTAGCAGAGTATACGGTGGCTGAGTGGTTGCACTGTATACGGTGGCTCAGTGGTTAGCACTGTATATGATGGCTCAGTGGTTAGCACTGTATCGGTGGCTCAGAGGTTAGCACTGTATACGGTGGCTCAGTGGTTAGCACTGTATATGGTTGCTCAGTGGTTAGCACTGTATATGGTGGCTCAGTGGTTAGCACTGTATATTGTGGCTCAGTGGTTAGCACTGTAATGGTGGCTCAGTGGTTAGCACTGTATATGGTGGCTCAGTGGTTAGCACTGTATATGGTGGCTCAGTGGTTAGCACTGTATATGGTGGCTCAGTGGTTACCACTGTATATGGTGGCTCAGTGGTAGCACTGTATACGGTGGCTCAGTGGTTAGCACAGTATGGTGGCTCAGTGGTTAGCACTGTATGGTGGCTCAGTGGTTAGCACTGTACATGATGGCTCAGTGGTTAGCTCTGTATGGTGGCTAAGTGGTTAGCATTGTATGGTGGCTCAGTGGTTAGCACTGTATGGTGGCTCAGTGGTTAGCATTGTATACGGTGGCTCAGTGGTTATGGTCACTGTATAATGGTGGCTCAGTGGTTAGCACTGTATAAGTTGGCTCAGTGTGTTAGCATTTGATAATGTGGCTCAGTGGTTAGCATGTATATGGTGGCTCAGTGGTTAGCACTGTATCGTGGCTCAGTGGTTAGCACTGTATAGGTGGCTCAGTGGTTAGCACTGTATGGTGGCTCAGTGGTTAGCACTTGTATGGTGGCTCAGTGGTTAGCACTGTATGGTGGCTCAGTGGTTAGCACTGTATACGGTGGCTCAGTGGTTAGCACTGTATACGGTGGCTCAGTGGTTAGCACTGTATGTGGCTCAGTGGTTACACGTAGTGGCTCGTGTACACTGTAGGTGGCTCAGTGTTAGCACTGTATGGTGGCTCAGTGGTTAGCACTGTATGGTGGCTCAGTGGTTAGCACTGTATGGTGGCTCAGTGTTTAGCACTGTATGGTGGCTCAGTGGTTACATGTATGTGCTCAGTGTTAGCACTGTATGTGGCTCAGTGGTTAGCACTGTATGGTGGCTCAGTGGTGGCTAGCACTGTATGGTGGCTCAGTGGTTAGCACTGTATAGTGGTCATGCTAGTGGTTCAGTGTTAGCACTGTATGGTGGCTCAGTGGTTAGCACTGTATGGTGGCTCAGTGGTTAGCACTGTATGGGCTCAGTGGTTAGCACTGTATGGTGGCTCAGTGGTTAGCACTGTATATGGTGGCTCAGTGGTTAGCACTGTATGGTGGCTCAGTGGTTAGCACTGTATATGGTGGCTCAGTGGTTAGCACTGTACGGTGGCTCAGTGGTTAGCACTGTATGGTGGCTCAGTGGTTTAGCACTGTATGGTGGCTCAGTGGTTAGCACTGTATAGGTGGCTCAGTGGTTAGCACTGTATGGTGGCTCAGTGGTTAGCACTGTATATGGTGGCTCAGTGGTTAGCACTGTATGGTGGCTCAGTGGTTAGCACTGTATGGGGCTCAGTGGTTAGCACTGTATGGTGGCTCAGTGGTTAGCACTGTATGGTGGCTCAGTGGTTAGCACTGTATAGGTGGCTCAGTGGTTAGCACTGATATGGTGGCTCAGTGGTTAGCACTGTATGGTGGCTCAGTGGTTAGCACTGTATAGGTGGCTCAGTGGTTAGCACTGTATAGGTGGCTCAGTGTTAGCACTGTATCTGTGGCTCAGTGGTTAGCACTGTATGGTGGCTCAGTGGTTAGCTCTGTATGGTGGCTCAGTGGTTAGCACTGTATGGTGGCTCAGTGGTTAGCACTGTATGGTGGCTCAGTGGTTAGCACTGTATGGTGGCTCAGTGGTTAGCTCTGCATAGTGGCTCAGGGGTTACCACTGTATGGTGGCTCAGTGGTTAGCACTGTATGGTGGCTCAGTGGTTAGCACTGTATATGTGCTCAGTGGTTACACTGTATGGTGGCTCAGTGTTAGCACTGTATGTGGCTCAGTGGTTAGCACGATGGTGGCTCAGTGGTTAGCACTGATGTGGCTCGTGTTAGCATGTATGTGCTCAGTGGTTAGCCTGATGTGGCTCAGTGTATACTTGTATGGCTGTTGACTGTATTCCTTTACATGTGTGCATGGTTGATTTGTGGTCATGTGTATCTTGATAATTTGGTAGTGTTAGCACTATGGTGTATGTACACTGTATGTGCTCAGTGGTTACATGTAGGTGGCTCAGTGGTTAGCACTGTATATGGTGGCTCAGTGTTAGAGTATGTGTCATGTTAGCACTGTATGGGGCTCAGTGAGTTACACTGTGAATTGGTTATGGATTCTGTTACATGCTAGTGTGGCTCCCGTGGTTAGCACTGATATGGTGGCTCTAGTGATTAACTATGGTGGCTCAGTGGTTAGCACTGTACGGTGGCTCAGTGTTAGCACTGTATGGTGGCTCAGTGGTTAGCACTGTAGGTGGCTCAGTGGTTAGCACTGTATATGGTGGCTCAGTGGTTAGCACTGTAGGTGGCTAGTGGTTAGCACTGTATATGGTGGCTCAGTGGTTAGCACTGTATGGTGGCTCGTGGTTAGCACTGTAGTGGCTCAGTGGTTAGCACTGTATGGTGGCTCAGTGGTTAGCACTGTAGTGGCTCAGTGGTTAGCACTGTATATGGTGGCTCAGTGGTTAGCACTGTATAGTGGCTAGTGGTTAGCACTGTTATGGTGGCTCAGTGGTTAGCACTGTATGGGCTCATGGTTAGCATGTATGGTGGTCAGTGGTTACGGTGGCTCAGTGGTTAGCACTGTATATGGTGGCTCAGTAGTTAGCACTGTATATGGTAGCTCAGTGGTTAGCACTGTATATGGTGGCTCAGTGGTTAGCACTGTATGGTGGCTCAGTGGATAGCACTGTACGGTGGCTCAGTGGTTGGCACTGTATGTGGTGGATCAGTGGTTAGCACTGTATGGTGGCTCAGTGGTTAGCACTGTATGGTGGCTCAGTGGTTAGCACTGTATATGGTGGCTCAGTGGTTAGCACTGTACGGTGGCTCAGTGGTTAGCACTGTATGGTGGCTCAGTGGTTAGCACTGTATGGTGGCTCAGTGGTTAGCACTGTATGGTGGCTCAGTGGTTAGCACTGTATGGTGGCTCAGTGGTTAGCACTGTATATGGTGGCTCAGTGGTTAGCACAGTACGGTGGCTCAGTGGTTAGCACTGTATATGGTGGCTCAGTGGTTAGCACTGTATGGTGTCTCAGTGGTTAGCACTGTATGGTGGCTCAGTGGTTAGCACTGTATGGTGGCTCAGTGGTTAGCACTGTACGGTGGCTCAGTGGTTAGCACTTTATGGTGGCTCAGTGGTTAGCATTATATGGTGGCTCAGTGGTTAGCACTATATACGATGGCTCAGTGGTTAGCACTGTAAGGTTGCTCAGTGGTTAGCACTGTATGGTGGCTCAGTGGTTAGCATTATATAGTGGCTCAGTGGTTAGCACTGTATGGTGGCTCAGTGGTTAGCACTGTATGGTGGCTCAGTGGTTAGCACTGTATGGTGGCTCAGTGGTTAGCACTGTATATGGTGCCACAGTGGTTAGCCTGTATGGTGGCTCAGTGGTTAGCACTGTATATGGTGGCACAGTGGTTAGCACTGTATATGGTGGCTCAGTGGTTAGCACTGTATGGTGGCTCAGTGGTTAGCACTGTATATGGTGACTCAGTGGTTAGCACTGTATATGGTGGCTCAGTGTTACACGTATAGTGGCTCAGTGGTTAGCACTGTATATAGTGGCTCAGTGTTAGCACTGAGTGGCCAGTTTAGCACTGTATATTGTGGCTCAGTGGTTAGCACTGTATATGTGGCTCAGTAGTTAGCACTGTATATGGTGGCTCAGTGGTTAGCACTGTATACTGTGGCTCAGTGGTTAGCACTGTATATGGTGGCTCAGTGGTTAGCACTGTATATAGTGGCTCAGTGGTTAGCCCTGATCGTGGCTCATGTTAGCACTGTTGGTGGCTCAGTGGTTAGACTCTGTATATGGTGCTCAGTGGTTAGCACTGTATATAGTGGCTCAGTGGTTAGCCATGTATCGGTGGCTCAGTGGTTAGCACTGTTATGGTGACGCTCAGTGGTTAGCTCTGTATAGGTGGCTCAGTGGTTAGCACTGTATATAGGTGGCTCAGTGGTTAGCATTGTATACGGTGGCTCAGTGGTTAGCACTGTATATGGTGGCTCAGTGTTGCACTGTATATGGCTCAGTGTTACCTGTATGGTGGCTCAGTGGTTAGCACTGTATATGGGTGGCTCAGTGGTTAGCATTGATATCGGTGGCTCAGTGGTTAGCACTGTATATGGTGGCTCAGTGGTTGCACTGTATATGGTGGGCTCAGTGGTTAGCACTGTATGGTGGCTCAGTGGTTAGCACTGTATGGTGGCTCAGTGGTTAGCACTGTATTGGTGGCTCAGTGGTTAGCACTGTATATGGTGGCTCAGTGGTTAGCACTGTATATGGTGGCTCAGTGGTTAGCATTGTATGGTGGCTCAGTGGTTAGCCCTGTATGGTGGCTCAGTGGTTAGCACTGTATATGGTGGCTCAGTGGTTAGCACTGTATATGGTGGCTCAGTGGTTAGCACTGTATGGTGGCTCAGTGGTTAGCACTGTATGGTGGCTCAGTGGTTAGCACTGTATGGTGGCTCAGTGGTTAGCACTGTGTGGTGGCTCAGTGGTTAGCACTGTATATGGTGGCTCAGTGGTTAGCACTGTATATGGTGGCTCAGTGGTTAGCACTGTATGGTGGCTCAGTGGTTAGCACTGTATGGTGGCTCAGTGGTTAGCTCTGCATGATGACTCAGTTGTTAGCACTGAATGGTTTCCCACCAATCCCACTAAAATATTGTTGGAATTACAGGTTTTTTTTCTCAACCTTACACTGCACTTGTAATAGATGTTAGAAATATAAAATCTGTTATCATTATACAAAGTTATTATCAACCTGAGAACTGAGTTCTATAGCTACAATCCCAGTATAACAAGTAAAAAGATCCACCAATTTGCAAGTGCATTACATTTATTATATTGTCAGTGAATCCCCCAGTATTCTTACTGATTCACTGACAATATAATAAATGTAATGCACTTGCAAATTGGTGGATCTTTTTACTTGTTATACTGGGATTGTAGCTATAGAACTCAGTTCTCAGGTTGATAATGCATTTTGAGTTGCTAATCGTGTGAGTCCAAGATGTTTCCCTATATTTTTGTCTTAATCATTATACAAAGGAATAAATCACACAATCAGTGATTAGTAATGACACTACAAATTAAGATGAGTCAATGGAAGGAAGTGGTGTCTGCTCCATTGCTACACAGGGCGTAAAAGCTTCAGTTTTATTAGTAATGTAATTGCTTAATTTTAACGTTCCTGTGGGCGTCCATACTGGAAACACATGTATCTTTCACGTCTGGCAGCTGCAATAAATGGGAGTGAATACACTAATACAATCACCTAAAAGAGATAAAGGTCTTAAAAAGGATTTGTCTCAAAATGTTTTTTTTTCTTCAATTACCTAGCGTTCCCCTGATCCTGCAGCTCTTTTCTGTGTTGCGCTGCGTCGCTCCATTGCGGAGATATTCACAGTTGTTGGTTTGGAGCACAGTATGTGAAATCTCTGAGGTGGGCATTTCTTCAGACTCTTCTTTCATCCCTCCCTACCAGACACAGCCAATCACTGCTCACCTCTGATAGACTGCTAAATGAAATGGTTCTCTGTGATTCGCTGTGTTTGCGAGAGAGGGGTGAAAGGGTACACCCCCAGAGAAGACTGAAGAAACAATTAGCTGGTTTCCAAGAAGAGATTTCACATACTGCACTCCAAAAACAACAAATGTGAATATCTCTGCAACAGAGCAACACAGCACAAAATGGAAAAAAGCAGCAGAATCAGGGGAGCTCACAGATTTTGACCTTTATTATTACAATTTATTTAATTGGAATTTTTTTTTTTTACCAAGTGGCAGGTTCTCTTTACACATCACATTTTGATCCTTGTGACAGTCAAATTAAAGGATTGTTCCTCTATATTTATATCGATAAATAGAGATGAGCGGAGAAGGCAATATTCAAATTCGCCTGTTCGTAGATTTTCCTAGGAAGTTTGATTCACGGGCAATAACATCTCTGGGAATTGAATGTATTTTATTATCCTATGTGGTTTCCCCTCATTCTTGAGCAGAATAAAAGTAATAATAAAAAAATAAATAGAAAAAAATAACATATACTCATTTCACCATTCACCTCTCCGACCACTCTGCACCTCACCGTCACCTGTCTGGTCCTTTCTGCATCCTCTGCTGATCCCTCATGATGGAATCTTCGAGACTCCTACAATGTGACGGACGTCTGATTGTCATGGTGCCCGGGATGGTTCTGGGCAAGTGCATGGGAGGTCAACGGCATCCTGCCTTCACAATGTGTGCCGTGACAGCCAGTGTGAGAGGCTTGAGGATTCCATCCCGAGCAGCGGAGAACCAGAGGGTGCAGCAAGTTCATGACAGGTACGGGCTGGAAAGGTGAGCAAAAGGATCTTTTTTTTTTCTTTTGATGGTTCAAGACAAATGGCCCCATGGGGTCCTGATCGGACATCATCCCATCTGTCTGAGATCAAATGAAGAGACAGAAGGATCCACACAAGCCTCATACACAGAAGATCTGGGATCAGTTCTCCAAGATGGAAATGGGTGGTCACTGAATACTGAGGACGGAGGAGACGGGCGGTCACTGAATACTGAGGATGGAGGAGACGAGCAGTCACTGAATACTGAGGATGGAGGAGACGAGCAGTCACTGAATACTGAGGATGGAGGAGACGAGCGGTCACTGAATACTGAGGATGGAGGAGACGAGCAGTCACTGAATACTGAGGATGCAGGAGACGGGCAGTCACTGAATACTGAGGATGGAGGAGATGGGCGGTCACTGAATACTGAGGACGCAGGAGAAGTGCGGTCACTGAATACTGAGGATGTAGGAGACGGACAGTCACTGAATACTGAGGATGGAGGAGACGGGCGGTCACTGAATACTGAGGATGGAGGAGACAAGCAGTCACTGAATACTGAGGATAGAGGAGACGAGCAGTCACTGAATACTGAGGATGCAGGAGACGGGCAGTCACTGAATACTGAGGATGGAGGAGATGGGCGGTCACTGAATACTGAGGACGCAGGAGAAGTGCGGTCACTGAATACTGAGGATGTAGGAGACGGACAGTCACTGAATACTGAGGATGGAGGAGACGGGCGGTCACTGAATACTGAGGATGCAGGAGAGACGGGGTCACTGAACACTGAGGACGGAGGAGACGGCGTGCACTGAATACTGAGGATGTAGGAGACGGGCGGTCACTGAATACTGAGGAAGGAGGAGACGGGCGGTCACTGAATACTGAGGATGTAGGAGACGGGCGGTCACTGAAACTGAGGATGTAGGAGACGGGCGGTCACTGAATACTGAGGAAGAGGAGACGGCGGTCACTGAATACTGAGGATGGAGGGACGGACGGTCACTGACATACTGAGGATGGAGGGAGACGGGCGGTCACTGAATACTGAGGATGGAGGAGACGGCGGTCACTGAATACTGAGGATGCAGGAGACGGACAGTCACTGAATACTGAGGATGACGGAGACGGACAGTCACTGAATACTGAGGATGGAGGAGACGAGCAGTCACTGAATACTGAGGATGGAGGAGACGGACAGTCACTGAATACTGAGGATGGAGGAGACAAGGCAGTCACTGAATACTGAGGATGGAGGAGACGAGCAGGTCACTGAATACTGAGGATGCAGGAGACGGGCAGTCACTGAACACTGAGGACGAGGAGACGTGCGGTCACTGAATACTGAGGATGAGGAGATGGGCGGTCACTGAATACTGAGGACGCAGGAGAAGTGCGGTCACTGAATACTGAGGATGTAGGAGACGGACAGTCACTGAAATACTGAGGATGGAGGAGCACGGGCGGTCACATGAATACTGAGGATGTAGGAGACGGGCAGTCACTGAACACTGAGGATGGAGGAGACGGCGGTCACTGAATACTGAGGACGGGGAGATGGGCGGTCACTGAATACTGAGGATGGAGGAGAGCAGCGCGGTCACTGAATACTGAGGATGGAGGAGATGGACGAGTCACTGAATACTGAGGACGGGGGAGACGGGCGGTCACTGAATACTGAGGATGGAGGAGACAGGCGTCACTGAATATCTGAGGATGTAGGAGACGGGCGGTCACTGAATACTGAGGATGGAGGAGACAGGCGGTCACTGAATACTGAGGACGCAGGAGACGGGCGGTCACTGAATACTGAGGATGGAGGAGACGGGCGGTCACTGAATACTGAGGATGGAGGAGACGGGCGGTCACTGAACACTGAGGATGGAGGAGACAGGCAGTCACTGAATACTGAGGACGGGGAGAATGGGCGGTCACTGAATATATGAGGATGTGGGAGGAGACAGGCGGTCACTGAATGATGTGAGGCATGTAGGAAACGGGGGTCGCTCACTGAATACTGAGGATGGAGGAGGAGCGCGGTCACTGAATACTGAGGATGGAGGAGACGGGCGGTCACTGAATACTGAGGATGGAGGAGACGGGCGGTCACTGAATACTGAGGATGGAGGAGACAGGGCGGTCACTGAATATTGAGGAATGAGGAGACGGAGGCGGTCACTGAATACTGAGGATGGAGGAGACGAGGCGGTCACTGAATACTGAGGACGGAGGAGACAGGGCGGTCACTGAATACTGAGGATGGAGGAGACAGGCGGTCACTGAATATTGAGGATGTAGGAGACAGGGGTCACTGAATACTGAGGATGGAGGAGACGGGCGGTCACTGAACACTGAGGATGGAGGAGACGGGCGATCACTGGAATACTGAGGATGAGGAGACGGGCGGTCACTGAATTGAGGATGGAAGAGACGGGCGGTCACTGAATACTGAGGATGGAGGAGACGGGCGGTCACTGAACACTGAGGATGTGAGGAGACGGGCGGTCACTGAATACTGAGGACGGGGGAGACGGGCGGTCACTGAATACTGAGGATGGAGGAGACGGCGGTCACTGAATATTGAGGATGTAGGAGACGGGGGTCACTGAATACTGAGGATGGAGGAGACGGCGGTCACTGAATCATGAGGATGTAGGAGACAGGTGGTCACTGAAACTGAGGAGGAGGAGACGGGCGATCACTGATACTGAGGATGTAGGAGACGGGCGGTCACTGAATACATGAAACTGAGGATGGAAGAGACGGGCGGTCACTGAAAACTGAGGATGGAGGAGACGGCGGTCACTGAACACTGAGGATGTAGGAGACGGGCGTCACTGAAACTGAGGATGGGAGACGGGGGTCACTGAATACTGAGGATGGAGGAGACAGGCGGTCACTGAATATGAGGATGTGAGACGGCGGTCACTGAATACTGAGGATGGAGGAGACAGGCGTCACTGAAATTGAGGATTAGGAGACAGGGGTACTGAAACTGAGATGAGGAGGCGTCACGGATACTGAGATGAGAGACGCGTCACTGAATACTGAGGATGGAAAAGACGGGCGGTCACTGAACACTGAGATGGAGGAGACGGGCGGTCACTGAACACTGAGGATGGAGGAGACGGGCGGTCACTGAACACTGAGGATGTAGGAGACGGCGTCACTGAACACTGAGGATGTAGGAGACGGCGGTCACTGAACACTGAGGATGGAGGAGACGGGCGGTCACTGAATACTAAGGACGGGGGAGATGGCGGTCACTGAATATTGAGGATGGAGGAGACAGGCGGTCACTGAATATTGAGGATGTAGGAGACGGGCGGTTACTGAATACTGAGGATGGAGGAGGCAGCGCGTCACTGAATACTGAGGATGGAGGAGACAGGCGGTCACTGAATACTGAGGACGCAGGAGACGGGCGGTCACTGAATACTGAGGATGGAGGAGACAGGGTCACTGAATACTGAGGATGGAGGAGACGGGCGGTCACTGAACACTGAGGATGGAGGAGACGGGCGGTCACTGAACACTGAGGATGGAGGAGACGGCGTCACTGAATACTGAGGACGGGGGAGATGGGCGGTCACTGAATATTGAGGATGGAGGAGACAGGCGGTCACTGAATATTGAGGATGTAGGAGACGGGCGGTCACTGAATACTGAGGATGGAGGAGGCAGCGCGGTCACTGAATACTGAGGATGGAGGAGACGGGCGGTCACTGAATACTGAGGACGGGGAGATGGGCGGTCACTGAATACTGAGGATGGAGGAGACAGGCGTCACTGAATATTGAGGATGTAGGAGACGGGCGGTCACTGAATACTGAGGATGGAGGAGACAGGCGGTCACTGAAACTGAGGACGCAGGAGACGGGCGGTCACTGAATACTGAGATGGAGGAGACAGGCGGTCACTGAATATTGAGGATGTAGGAGACAGGTGGTCACTGAATACGGAGGATGGAAGAGACGGGCGGTCACTGAATACTGAGGATGGAGGAGACGGGCGGTCACTGAACACTGAGGATGTAGGAGACGGGCGGTCACTGAACACTGAGGATGTAGGAGACAGGCGATCACTGAATACTGAGGATGGGGGAGATGGGCGGTCACTGAATACTGAGGACGGGGAGACGGGCGGTCACTGAATACTGAGGATGGAGGAGACGGGCGGTCACTGAATACTGAGGATGGAGGAGACGGGCGGTCACTGAATACTGAGGATGGAGGAGACGGGCGGTCACTGAATACTGAGGATGGAGGAGACGGGCGGTCACTGAATACTGCTGGGATTTATATTTCTCTTTTGCTCATTCACTTTTCATTTTGATAATTGATAAAAAAAATAGATATATTGCGTTTATATTTAACTCTTCTTTTGGGGCATTTTTTCTCCCCTAAGGCTGCGTTCACACATTGCGCATTTTGAGAGCTTTTCAAAAATGCGCAATGTGCCTTTTGTCTGCTGGCAAAGTGAATGGGAAATTCACTTTGCCGTACAGACACGGCGTAATTTTATGCAGCGCTTTTATTGGAAAAAGCAACGGTATGAAAAGAATTGACATGTTAATTCTTTACTCAGCAGCGCCGCTGCTTTTCTCATAGGGTCCGGCGCTGCAGGATCTGATGTCACAGAGGGGGAGGAATCCTTGTTCCTCCTCCCCCCTGTGCCATGTGTGACCGCCCTCATTTGATTTTGCAGTGAATTAATATACACTGCGAAATCAAAATTAAAGAAACTCAGAGGTATTAAAAATAATAAAGAATTAATACTTACCTCTCCGCCGGTTGGTGCGTGCCATCGGGAACCAGGCACCGATCTGACAAGACCTTGCGTGACGTCATGGGCGCTGATTGGCCGCTCGCTGTCATGTGATGCACATATCACATGACTGCGAGCAGCCAATCACAGCGCCCCATGTCCCAATGTCTGTATACTACTATATTCTGTGATCCCCGGCTGTAATGTCTGTATACTCTTATATTCTGTGATCCCCGGCTGTAATGTCTGTATACTCTTATATTCTGTGATCTCCGGCTGTAATGTCTGTACACTCTTATATTCTGTGATCCCCGGCTGTAATGTCTGTATACTCTTATATTCTGTGATCCCCAGCTGTAATGTCTGTATACTCTTATATTCTGTGATCCCCAGCTGTAATGTCTGTATACTCTTATATTCTGTGATCCCCAGCTGTAATGTCTGTATACTCTTATATTCTGTGATCCCCGGTTGTAATGTCTGTACACTCTTATATTCTGTGATCCCCGGCTGTAATGTCTGTATACTCTTATATTCTGTGATCCCCGGCTGTAAGGTCTGTATACTCTTATATTCTGTGATCCCCGCTGTAATGTCCGTATACTCTTACATTCTGTGATCCCCGGCTGTAATGTTTGTATACTCATATATTCTATGATCCCCGACTGTAATGTCTGTATACTCTTATATTCTGTGATCCCCCGCTGTAATGTCTGTATACTCTTATATTCTGTGATCCCAGCTGTAATGTCTGTATACTCTTTTATTCTGTGATCCCGTGCTGTAATGTCTGTATACTCTTATATTCTGTGATCCCCGGCTGTAATGTCTGTATTCTCTTATATTCTATGATCCCCGACTGTAATGTCTGTATACTCTTATATTCTATGATCCCCGACTGTAATGTCTGTATACTCTTATATTCTGTGATCCCCCGCTGTAATGTCTGTATACTCTTTTATTCTGTGATCCCAGCTGTAATGTCTGTATACTCTTATATTCTGTGATCCCAGCTGTAATGTCTGTATACTCTTTTATTCTGTGATCCCGTGCTGTAATGTCTGTATTCTCTTATATTCTGTGATCTCCGGCTGTAATGTCTGTATACTCTTGTATTCTGTGATCCCCGGCTGTAATGTCTGTATACTCTTATATTCTGTGATCTCCAGGTGTAATGTCTGTATACTCTTATATTCTGTGATCCCCCGCTGTAATGTTTGTATACTCTTATATTCTGTGATCCCCGGCTGTAATGTCTGTATACTCTTATATTCTGTGATCCCTGGATGTAATGTCTGTATACTCTTATATTCTGTGATCCCTAGCTGTAATGTCTGTATACTCTTATATTCTGTGATCCCCGGCTGTAATGTTTGTATACTCTCTTACTTCTCCCTGACCAGGAGCTGTGGTATATCCATTACACAGGAGCACTTTTGTAAGAATATGTAATTGAATATCTCCAATTGTGGAACTTATAGATTCTAAGATCTATTAATTAAAATGTACAATTGTTTGTGGCACAACCCCTTTAAGAACCACTTACTAATATCAGGGCTGTGGAGTCGGTGTCCATTTTGGTGGAGTCAGAGTCGGATTTAGAGAAATTGAGGAGTCGGATGTTTGGCTTACTGACTCCACAGCTCCTATTACCATTTCTTTTCTGAATTCTTTTGTAGAAAGGGAAAGTCAAAGTAACTCTATGCAACTCTTCCAAGTGTTTTTAGGCACAAGGTGACCCCAGATGTGACATCAATGGGGAGAGTGCAGTACACTGACCATTGGCAGCTGCTCATATCCACTATAAAGGATCCGGATCCCAGAATACCACATGCCAAATCCTCCGTCCCCGACATCAGTCTGTGAAAAGGCAGGACCTGATCTAAAATACACCAGAGCCCCACGTCATATTAGGACATCAAGAAAAACAGATTTTTGTGTATTCACCGTAAAATCGTTTTCTTTTAGCCATCATTGGGGGACACAGGACCATGGGTGTTATGCTGCTTATCCCTAGGAGGCGACACTAAGTAAATGTAAAGACAATAAAACCCTCCTCTGCAGCATACACCCCCTGGCTGGGCCAGGCAAGGTTTAGTGAACAAGCAGTAGGAGATAAACAAGTGCAACAAGTAAACAGCCACAGTAATAACAATGACAACAAAAGGTACCAAGAAAACTAAGACCCTACAGGTCAACAGGGTGGGTGCTGTGTCCCCCAATCACGGCTAAGAGAAAACGATTTTACGGTGAGTACGCAAAAATCAGTTTTTTTCTAACGCCTCATTGGGGACACAGGACCATGGGACGTCCTGAAGCAGTCCCTGGGTGGGAAAATGACACAACCCAAGGAACAAGGGACTAGTCTCAGACGTCCTGGAGAGCCTACTAACATAGGTGCTCCACTGCCATCTGAAGGATCTTCCTACCCAGGGCTGTGTATGGTGAAGCCTGGGTATGGACCCTGTAATGCTTTGAGAACGTGTGCAAGCTAGACCAAGTAGTGGCCTTGCACACCTGTTCAACTGAAGCCTGATGCCGAATGGCCCAAGAAGCACCGACCGCACGCGTTGAGTGAGCGCACAGTCCATCAGGTATAGGAACCTGCCTTAGGCAGTAGGTTTCCTGGATAGCGGACCGAAGCCATCGTGCTAGCCTTGGAGGCAGCCTGTCCTCTTCATGGTCCTTCAGGAAGGACAAACAAGGCGTCCGTCTTCCTGAAGGAGGCCGTCCTGGAGATGTAATGTCTGAGGGCTCTCACGAGGTCGAGAGTATGCAGAGCTTTTTCCACCCGATGAACTGGAGCCGGACAGAAGGATGGCAGAGTTATATCTTCATTAAGATGAAAACAAGAACTCACCTTATGAAGAAAATCGGGAACTGGACGTAGTACCACTTTGTCTTGGTGGAAAATCAGAAAAGGTTCGCGGCAGGAAAGTGCTGCTAGTTCAGAAACCCGCCTGATGGACGTAACCGCCACCAGGAAGGTTACTTTCCATCATAAAAGAGGAAGAGCCGCCTCCCTTAGGGGCTCAAAAGGGGACCTGAAGGCCGTTCAAGACTAGGTGAAGGTCCTAGGGCTCGAGCAGTCTCCTGTATGGAGGGACTAGGCGAGAAACACCTTGGAGGAAGGTTTTGACTTGGGCCTTAGAGGAAAGACGGCGTTGGTAAAAAAAACGAAAGAGCAGAAATCTGCCCTTTCAGGGAGGTCAGAGCCACACCCGACTGTAGTCCCGACTGGAGGAAGCTGAGCGTCACGGGGATAGACAGAGGGAGAGGTGAGAAGCCTCGATCTCTACACCATGAGAATAATATTCTCTATGTATGGTGGTAGACACGAGAAGAGGCAGACTTTTGAGCCCTGATCATGGTGGCAATAACATCGGGGGAAAACCCGGCCCACATTAAGACCCAGGTCTCAACGGCCACGCCGTCAAATTCAGGGCCCTGGAATTCTGATGGGAAATGGGACCCTGACTGAGGAGATCCGGCAGGTCTTGAAGACGCCAAGGAACGTCGGCGAGCAGCCGCAATAGATCGGCGTACCAGGCGCACCTGGGCCAATCCGGGGCTATCAGTATGACCAAAACTCCTTCCGCTTTGATTTTCCGGATTACCCGTGAAAGCAAGGGTAGGGGAGGAAAAGTGTATGGCAGACAGACGTGGCGCCAGGAACAAACGAGAGCATCCGCTCCGACTGACAGTGGGTCCCGCGAACGTAATATGAACGCGGGCACTTTTGCGTTTAGCTGAGATGCCATCAGATCTACGTCTGGTGTCCCCCAGCGGTAACATATTTGCTGGAATACCTCGGGATGAAGGGACCATTCTCTGGCGGCTAGACCCTGGCAACTCAGAAAATCCACTGCCCAGTATATGGGGCTTGCGGCAGGTGCGGCAAGTGCGGTACAGTTGCGGTTTCGGCACTTGCCACAGAAGCGGCCACGAAAAGATTTCTCGCAGCCGCATCTGCCGCAAGTGCCAAAACCGCACTTGTCGCACACTTACCGCAAGCCCCATAGACATTGCATGGGGCTTGCCGCAGGTCAACCGCAAGTGCGGCCGTTATGCGGTAATCACGGCAGTTACGTTTTTTTTCACTGCAACTACCACGATCAGCGATTACCGCTGATTTGAAAGTAGCCTTACACGGACAGAAGATGGCATAAACTACCCATTTAGTTTTGCAGATTATATATGACGTCACCTTATGTTGTCTATCACCAATATGCATTGGATTTTTGGTTGAATGGTACTTGCACTACCTACAGTTCCTACACCTATAGTTGCCTTTAGGCCGCCTCTCCTCCAACCATGTTTCTTTTTTGTGGCCATTCTATTTTTTACCAGTGAATCTTTAAGGTTGCTACATCTCCTATAAGAAATTAAAGGTGGTCCCAAACTCGATGGAGCTTAATTCCCTGTCCCTTTCCAAAACATGCCAGAATTTTCTTATTGCCCCCGCAATCTTATTGAACATGGGTCCTTTTTTGTGACAGACTTCAATTTTAAAATCCTGTCTTTCGTATCTTCTAAAATGTCAGCAGGGTACCCTCTTGCCGAAGAAATTTGTCATTTTTCATTTTCGTTTTTTCGCTCCTCGGCTTCCAAGAGCCATAACTTTTTTATTTTTCCGTCAATACAGACATATGACGGCTTGTTTTTTGCGGGACGAGTTGTACTTTCAGATGCAATAATTTGTTTTACCATATAGTGTACAGGGAAATTGCAAAAAAATTCCAAGCGCAGTGAAATTGCAAAAAAAGTGCAATTACACGTTTGTTTTTTGGATTTTTTAGTTGCCGTGTTCACTATATGGTAAAACCGACGTGACGGTGCGATGCCTCGGGTCAGTATGAGTTTGTAGATACCAAACATGTATACCTTTATTGGTATCTAGGTGGTGGAAAAAAATTCAAAAGCATGAAAAAAAAAAAACATTGCACTTTTTGCACCATGTTCTGCGACCCGTAGCGTCCTCATTTTTCGGGATCTGGGTCTGGGTGATGGCTTATTTTTTGCGTCTCGAACTGTTGTTTTTAATGATACCATACTTGGGTGCATGCACTGTTTTGATCGCCCGTTATTGCATTTTTTAGCATTGTTGCAGCGACCAAAAAAACGTAATTTTGGCGTTTGAACCATTTTTTGCGCTACGCAGTTTACGGATCTTATTATTTGATTATTTATATTGATAGATAGGGCGATTCTGAACGCGGCGATATCAAATATGTGTATTTTATTTAATTTTTTAATACTTTTATTGTGGATGGGAAAAAAGGGGGGTGATTTGAACTTTTATGTTTTTTTTTTTTTTTCAACTTTGTAAAAACTTTATTTGTTTATTGATTCTTAATTTTACACTGCCCCATAGAGAGGTATGCAGATGCACAGTCCGATCACTTCTGACACATACAGAGGAGCTGCAGCTCCTCTGTATGTGTCAGAATCGCGGACCTGTTGTGGTTGGCAGCCCCTGCCAACCACAAGCAGGAAATGCTCCATGACAGGTTCCAGGGTCAAGCCAGGACCCTGGCCTGTCACATCAGCACGGGAGATCCCGCGGTACTATCGCGAGATCTCCCCTGGAGGCCTTTAAGCACGCGCTGCCGGCTCCGGCTCCCTTAGATCCCGCTTTCAGAGATTGATGGCGGGATCTAAGGGGTTAACAGCACCGATCGGATGGCGGGACCGATCGGTGCTGTTAGACCGACATCTCAGCTAGTGAGATCAGCTGAGATGTCGGAGGTTTGAAGTGAGCTCCACGCCGGAGCTCACTTCAAACACGGGGGTAATGACAGCCGACGTCTAGAGACGTAAGGCTGTCGTTAACAGGTTAAATTTCTCCTCTAAGTCTTGATATTGCTGTTTACATATATCCTCATTGTTATTCATACGTGTGATGAATAAGCAGTATTTATAAGGAATATTGCCATATTCCCCAGATTCCATTTCCTCCCAGAAAGCAATTTGATAAGACACATCTCACTCATAAAGAGATAAGCCCCCACCCTTGGCAGCAAAAGGCCATTCATCTCTGGCAAGTGGTAGATTAATTAGCATGTAGATGCCATCCAACAGGCCATACAATAGGGCAGCTAGGGAAAAGGATGACTCCCTGCTGGGATTTGCAGAAAGGTGACAAGTCCAATTTCCCTGTAATGCCAGTGGAAAGGAAATCCTTTCTTCATCACAGACGGGATGGAGCCGTGAATATAACATTAATATCTCATGAGCCGTGCTGTCTATAAACATGGCAAGCATACATATGTAATCGCGACATTCAGACGGTCACCACACATCGTTTTACATATGGGTGCGATGACTGTAAGCCGTCTAAACGTGATATGGGCTAGTAAGATGCTCTCAGAATAACCATGTTTCATATCCAGACGAAGATAAAATCATAACTGTAAATATGAAAGCATTGTCTTCCGTCTGTGATGCCCACGGACAAGGCTAGGGCAGATTATAGAGTTTGGGTGTCTATATCTCCCCTCAGAGGGGTGGGAATTGTGAGACAGCCCAGAGCTGCGAGATGGGTGGAGACAGGGGTCAGCCCATAATGTATCAAAATCAGCTGCCCCATCTCCATGTTGTATTTCTTCTGAAGAGGCATTATTCCACCAAAGCCAAAGATTACCCCAGGAACAGATTGGTGCCACGCCGCCCTTGTGGTGGCATCAGCATTAAGGTAACTGATCACGTGTGTGTAATTCTGTGTATTCCATTTATCCTTTTATTTGCATATCTGACTGTAATATTTATAACATCTTAATAATAACTGTAAATACATCTAGTGTACCATTAGGGTGATTAAATATATAAATTTAATCTTGAGTTGCTCTTTTTATCTTGATCACGATTCCCACGTCCGTGTGCTCATATAACGCTACCTGGGTTGGTTTCTGACCCAATATAAGCCCGACCATGGACCGGACTTATATTAAACGAGAAGCTGGTGACAGCATTTGTGCTTGGGGTTATTCAGGGCCTCTATCAGTGACCGGGTGAGGTTATTATATGTGCTTCTGGCTGCGGGCTAGAAGGCATATACCACACTCACTGAGAGGTGCCTTAATAAACCAGCACAGACAGGGCAACTGCAGCCCTTCTTTATCCTCAGGCAGTTCTCTGACTGACCTGGGTTTAACAGGAGGCGCTGTGGAGCTGCCAGGTTTGGTGGCCGTTTCACCACAATACTGGCTGTATGGAAGGGAACGTTTAGTATGAATGGGATGGGCACTCTCATAGTGAAGGAGGGTATTGGACGCCGTAGGTTTTTAAAAAGAGATCTAATCAGCCTATCATCATTAATGGTTAACTTTACATCTCGGAACTCTAGTTTTTCTTCATCATAAACTGAAGTGAACACATATTATATTCGTTCGTATCATTCAGGAAGTTGACAAAGGACAAAAAGTCATCTTTGTCCCCGTCCCAAACGGTAAAGATGTCATCGACGTATCTAGCAAAAAGTTTTATATACTTCAGGTAAGGATTGGAGCTACTATAAATCATATGATCCTCAAAGTGTGCAAGGAAGAGGTTAGCCAAGGTACAAGAGACCGGAGTCCCCATTGCTGTACCAGAAATTTGATTAAACCATGTATCCCCAAAGAAGAATGCATTATGGGTTAAGATAAAATTAAGCGATTCACAGATGAAATTAGTTAGAACATCCTGACCTTCAACTTGAAGAATATCCCTGATCGCAGACACTGCCAATTCCTGTGGAATCAGGGTGTAGAGACTCTCCATGTCTATGGAAGTCAATCTATACCCGGATTCCCAATCAAATTTATCTATACATTTTACAAAATCATTAGAATCTTTAATATAAGATGGAATTTTTGCCAATAGAGTCTAACTAACCAATCAAGAACTGTGATAGAGACTCAGTTAGAGTTGAAGCATATAAGTGAACTTGGGGAGGATCAGACTTTTAATAAGTTCTTCCTTCCCCTCCAAGATAAACAATTGTCCTTCCAGATCCTTATAGTTGCCATTACATTTTCAAGTCGAGTATACAATTTAATCGGAATAGGTCCCTATCTGTTCTCCCAGTTTCACTCCTAAATATGTAATGCAATGGGGGGAAGGGGGACACATGAAGGGTATAGAGTCTTCAATTTGGAAAGTGTTTCCGACGGTATGTTGAAATCCAGCGCTTCAGATTTAGACACATTCACTTTAAAGTTGGATGGAAAGGTGGCCAAACTGTTAAGCAGATTCCTAAAGCTGGGAATCCACGCAGCAGTGCAGACACCAAAATCAAGAGATCATCTGTGAATGCCGCGTCTTAATATGTGAGTTGTTGAGTCTGATCCCCTCTATGTCCCTATGGGCTTGTATAGCATTTAACAGGGGTTCCAGACTGGATTTGTGGGGTAGAGGGAGGTAAAGGATAACACATAAAATTCTGCACTTGGTGCAATATGTAAACTTCACAATATGTATTAGTTTTGCTGGGAACAGATGCAGACAAAGCCTTTGACAGGGTGGACTGGATCTACTACAGGAAACTCTGATAAGATTTGGGTTCCCCCAACTTTTGAGTAAAGCTATAATGGCGATGTATGCAAATCCTACAGCACGGATTAGCATCAATGATGCATTGACAGACACATTCACAATTAAAAATGGTACGAGACAGGGGTGCCCATTATCGCCATTACTTTTTGTACTTACATTGGAACCCCTGTTATTGCATTCTTCATTATTTGTTTGATAATAACTTTTAATTGTTTTGCACTTAGTTTGTATGTGTGGCAGTGTGACGTCCAAGTCCGGCTTATTTAATCTCAGATGTGATGTCAGACGCCTATCAGGACCAGTGGAAGTGGTAATGCACCGCGAAACAGCAGGCCATCGTCCGTCGTTCTGCACCCCCCTCCCCCATCAGTGTATTCATGAATTGATTTTCTGGACAACTAATAAAAGTATGAAGATTCATCCTGGTGGTCAGCTTTTTTTTCTTCATTGCATAAGCTGGACTATTGACATTATATGGCGTGCAACACCTGTGGGAAACTGTACTGCATAGGTCACAGGAGTGACGTGACCTGTCCCTGTGTGTATCCATTAGTGCCCAGCATCTTATATTTTTCATCACATATAGATATGTTAACAAACAACAATTACAAGGAACTCTGAACTGAGAAAACAAGATAACAGCCTGAAGAGGCAACAGGTGGGTGCTGTGTCCCCCAATTAGAGGCTAAGAGAAAAGGATTTTACGGTGATTACATAAAAATCTCCTTTTGTCCTTCGCCTCATTGGGGGACACAGAACCATGGGACATCCAAAAGCAGTCCCTGGGTGGGTACACCACTTGATTGAATCATGGCAGTCAACACGTGGGCCACGCCCCCTGCAGAACACGTCTGTCCAGATGGAGGAACAGGGCAGGATGGAGCCGGAGGGGGGGGGGGGGGGAGGATGGATGCATGGGGGGCAGGATGGATGCGGGGGAGGGAGCAGGATGGAGGTGAAGGGGGAGCAGGATGGAGGTGAGGGGGGAGCAGTATGGAGGCGGAGGGGCAGATGACCCGATGCGGGGAAGGATGGAGCGAGGGCAGGGGATGGAGCCAGGATGGAGGGAGGGAGGGGTGGGGGGCAGGATGGATGGGGGGGGGGGGGGGGAGGGAGGAGAATGAGCAGGGGGAGGGGCAGATGAGCAGAGCAGGATGGTGGTGAGGGAGGAGCAGGATGGAGCAAGCGGGGAAGGAGGAGCCAGGGAGTGGGGGCAGGACGGAGCCAGGGAGTGGGGGCAGGATGGAGCCAGGGAGGGGGGCAGGATGGATGCGGGTTATTATGGAGGTAGAGGGGGTGACACATGCACGATCATACTGGACACCGCTCTGCATAGGTGCTGCAACCACAAAATGGGGGGAGATCCTTTGCAAAAGTAGTTTTATTTTTCCATTTCGGACGTACCTCTGCGCTATTAAATGTTTGCAAGTGTTTAGATGCCCAAAAGGGGCATTTTTGGAACTCACTGCAAGATCCTTTTCTTAAAGCGTCAATTTGGGGACACAGGAAGACCTTGGGGTGTATGCTTGCTGCCACTAGGAAGCTGCCATTATATAAAAACAGAAAAAGCAGCTCCTGCCCAGCAGTATACACCCACCTACTGTTAAAAATACAACTCATTTAGTGAGAATAGAAATAGGGGACACCATAAACACATGATCTTCCCTCAGAGAGAAGGGGAGATTCAATCTACCAGAGGAGTGACTGCCTTGATGAGAGGAGGACAGGACAGTCAAGGCTGAGGAGGAAGCGATCCCATCTCGCAAGAAGGAAGTGCTGAAGAGGACAGGTATGACATTGAGTGAATGGCATCACCTCGATCGAGGCTACCATTCTGCCCAGCAGCCTCATGGAAATGCGACGTGAAGGAGGAGAGAGCTGCCTGAGACGGCAAATCCCAGACAGCAGGGCATCACGCTTGTCTGGGAGAAGGAAAATGCGGGATAGGCGAGAGTCGAATATCATGTCCAGAAAGATGATCCGCTGGGACGGGAGAAGACAAGACTTCTTGGCATTGATGATGCAGCCCAGGTGACGGAGGGATTCCAGAGAGATCCGCATGAGAGAGGACCTTTATCAGGATGTCGTCCAAGTAAGGTATTGCCAAAATTCCCTTGGACCCAAGAATGGCTACCACTGCCGCCCATGAAGACCCGTTGAACAGTGGCTAATTTGACTGGTAGGGTGGTGAACTGATCATGTTGGAGCCCACGGCGAAGCATAGGAACCGCTGGTGAGAGGAGAGGATGGGGATGTGGAGATCAGCATGCTGAATGTCTATGGAAGCCAAATTCTCCTGGCTCCATGGACACCATCACGGAGCAAAGGGACTCAATCATGAAATGTCTAACAGGAGCTTGGTGTTGAGAAGCTTTAGGTCCAAAAGGAGGCAAACGAGCCCCCCCTTTTTTTTGGGACCACAAAGATTGGTAAAATCCCGAGAAGTGTTGGTGTTTCGGGACGGGGTCGATGACCCTGCACCCGCAAGGGAAGAGATGGCCTGTGGAAACCGGAGATGATGTCCAGTTCTTTCGGGGGTCGGGTATGAAAAAACGGTCCTGGTGAAAAGCAGCGAATTCAATGTTGTATCCCACTGAGATGACGTCTCAGACCCAAGCACCATCGATCACTGAGAGCCAAGCTGAGCAAAAGGCCAGAAGGCAACCCCCGAGATTGGGGGCGGCGTCATAAGCGGTTGGATTGGGAACCCATGGGTCATGATTGGGCGTTACGAGGGTGCCAGGAAGGGGCGGGCTTGTTGGAAGGCCTCTTCCTGTCATGGCAGGGGGGGAAACAGTCTTGCCGATTGGAGGATTTAAAAGCCATGGACCTAGATTGAAAATTTCACTTCTTAGGGGGTTGAACGTTTGTGCTTTGCCTTTGGGAGGGAAGTACTTTTCCCGCAAGTGGCATCCGAGATGATCTATCCAGTTTATCGCCGAACAAGCGAAATCCCTGAAATGAAAGATCGGCCAGTGATTATTTAGATGCTGCATTGACATTTCAGATAAGGCCCAGTGAATGGAGACCATGTTACTGGAAGCCTTGGCTGAACAGGAGGCGGAGGCAATGTATTTGCCCGCTTAAGCGATCTGGTCCACTAGGCCTGCAAGTTCCATAGGGGAAGGGCTTGCGCAAAAAGGCCCATTCAGAGGTTTTTAGCCCAGGTGGATGCAACCAGGGACACCTAGGTGGCCGCAACAGAAAGGCGCATTTCACCATGGCCTTTACATGCCCTTCGGAAGCGCCATCCACCAGGGAGAGTATGGTGTTGGTAGAGGCATAAAACCGAGGAGAAGGGGGGTCCAGTGCTGGAGAGGACCCCATGTGGAAATCCTTGAGGAGGATGAGGGACTGGGAAGAAGAGGACAGGTGAAGCCACTTCTTTTGCAGTCTATTCTCTCGGAGTCAAGGGTGGGCTGGGAGCCGGATTCCCCAGGAGGGATAGGCTGTGACTTGGGGGCAATCTGCGTGGGCAGGTGCACTACGGCAATCAGGGTTTGAGAACAGATCAGAGATGGTCTGGGTTAAGGAGAAAACCACTTCTGGAGGAGCGAGACTACTGTAGAGTCAGTGGGACACTCCTGAGCTGCCTGCATGGTCTGTGGGCTACAAGCGAGGCACAGTGGGGAGTCTGAGCGAAGGGAGCTTCTGATTACACTCAGAGCAGGCGTAATAGAGCAGGGTGGCTTTGGTGGATGGACGGGAGCTCCTTATATTAGATATTTACAAGGGTCAGTTGTCTTCGAGTGCCAGAAGTATAGGGGACTGGGGAGGCTGCAGCTTACAGAGTCCCAGTCTTCTAGGGTCCCAACTCAGTCAAGAATCTGATGTAGGGTTCAGCAGAAAACCACAGGAGGCATAAGCGTCCTGTGTGCAGGGTGCCCGAGAGCTGGTGGAGGGTCCAGTGCAGCCAAAAACAAGGGCCCAGGAAAGACATCGGGGGCGGGGCTCCACACAGTGCAAATGGAGCCTGTGCTCACCTTCCATTGGTCTGGGGCAGAGCGGGACTTTACAGACATGGAGAGGCCATCCCAGGAGGTCAGGGGCGTAGCTGCCATCGGTGCAAGGCAGCCCTGATTGGTACAGGGGCGGTGTGTGGTCGGGCGCATGAGTCCCGAAGGCCGCCACCAAGCTGGGAGGTAAATTTCAGGCCGCGGCCAGGAGCGGGAGGCCTGCAGCACGGCGCTCATGAGGAGTGGTGCCGACCTGCAGTGAGCTTAACAGGGGAATACAAGCCCCGAGAGGCCAGAAGGCACCTGTAAAATAAAGCGATGTATCCCAAAACACTCCTCACTTGGCCTGCTAAGACAAAGGCAACCCCTGCTGCTGGCATGAGAGCCATGCCCAGAGCAGTCCTAGACTGAACACAGCCTAGGGGCCCTGTCAGATTGATGGCTGTGGCACCTAAATGGTGCCCAGTGGGTGCCCCGAGGAGATAGCACACCGAGGTTGTACCAGGTGGGGAGCTGGTATGGAGAGAAGGGAAGGGGGGGGGGGGGGCGCCAGGCCACGGACGGATCCCTTAGCACTGATCCCTAAGCTCGTCCTATGCGGCTCTCCTCCAGGATGGCATTCGGGCGTCTGATGACCCTACCAACCGGATCTGGTGGGCAAGCAGGTCGGGGAGCCAATAGTCCAGGGCTAGCATCTAAGTCCAACCTCGGGGTAACCCAGGACATACATCCATATGGGGGAAGCCCTGTCCCATAGAGGAATAGTTAACAGGGTGAACAACGGACGCTGGATTCTCGATCTCTGTGCGCGGTGACAAATTAAAACCAACTAACATAACAATAATATTGGTAGAAACGGGCTCAGAGAGACCATGTCTGCCTCCTATGACTCTAAGCTAAAACAGTTGTATTTGTGGCAGTAGGTGGGTGTATACTGCTGGGGAGGAGTTGCTTTTTCTGTTTTTGCATAGTGTCAGCACGCATACACCCAAGATCGTCCAGTGTGCCCCGATGAAGCGATTGAGAATCTGTACTCCCCCTCCTCCCACCACCTCTGGATAAACAATCTCATAAGTGCTTAAGAATGGAGGTCACACGGAAAAAGGTATAATATATATTTATACGGATATATATATACGGTGTATACACAATTCAAGTCTAAGTGATGTTTTACAAAGACTGGATTTTGTTTTCTTCAGAACATTAGTGAATCATAAACCAGTATCCAGCACTGAACTCAAATTAAAGGGACAGTGTCACAATTACCAATCTGCCGTTTCTTCTCAGACAGTCCGACGTCTGGATGTTACACGTCTGTTGACGGGAAAATAGGCACTGAGGAGTTCTGTTACTTAAAACCAACGGAACATAAATAACACTTATAGGGAGGGGACGGGGTGGGGTAAGGTGCTAGGTATGGAGGAGAATCCTAAATTAACATCGGCTCCTACAATCGGCTCCTTAGCGATCTCACAACTCAGCGAACGCACTGGGGCTAGTTCATCGTCATGAGGTCGTCTCTTAAAGGGGCAGTCTAGAAATTACACAAGACGAAGCAATTCTGCCAGCTGAACCACCCGGTTACTTATTGCTTCACCTTACCACGATGAAGAATTGGCTTTGGTTCTGGAAACAGAATGGCTACATGGTCTATGTGTAGGCACCAATTAACGAACCGCCCTCATCTAACAAAAAGGGCAGTCCCATAGCTTTCATTGGAAACCCCGTCAGCTGACAAACACAAGGGGCATGGCTTTGTTCTAGAGATCAGTGGCAATCGCACTTCATGGACCCCCCTACTAATAGTATAGCAAGGATCTGCAACAGTCACACTTCAGCTGCTGTGAAGCTACAACCCACAGCATTACCTCGAGAGCTTCTGGAGCATGCTGTGAGTTGTAGTTTAGCAGCAGCTAAAAAGTGTAGAGTATAGAACATCTGCAAAAAAAAAAAAATCTAATGCTGCAAAGAATCTTCAAAAAGGAAGATAGAATGTTTAGAATGTTGAACATTCCGTCACCACGGTAACAGACTACAAATTAATTGTGCAGTCAGATTCTGCAGTTCGCTACTTGTAAAGTCAGATGATACAGGGTTTGTAGTCTGTATTCATGGACACTGTTATGCGGAGAAGCTGTACATACAAAACGGCAGCTTCATATTTGCTAAGTTGTTCACTTGTTTATCTTGAATTTTTTATTTTTTTTTTGCAGATTACAGATGTGGTCAGTGTCTTCTAGCGCAGCAGAAAGGACTCCAGTCCATTAAATAGGTTTCTCAATAAGAGATCGTCCGCTCTCCCAGAATCTAATGTAGTGAATAGTGATGAGTGAGCACCACAATGCTCAGGTGCTCGAAACAAGCAGGTGGGACACTCGGACGGGCTCAACTCGTGTACCCAAGTAATGCAAGTTAATGGGAAACTTGAGCATTTTTCCAGAACACTTGGGCTGTGCGCTCACGATCCGGAGGCACTGCGTGTTGGACGCAGAGCCTACGGACCTGAATGAACCCGCAGGTGCGTGCAGGGATCCCGCAGCCGCCCTGTACTCACAACCTGCGGTGGATGCAGAGTGGCTTCTCCCTGCATGCACTCGATCATATCTTCTGACTTGGCAAGATGCAGAAGGGCAGCAACCTGCACCGTAGCTAAGAAAACGCTGCGGCGGCAGTGAAGCATAGAGAGGATGGGATTTCTTAAAATTCCATCCACTATGCAACACAGGTTTTTGTACACAGCGGCAATGCACTGCAATTTCCGACTGTGAGCACTCATCCTTACGGAAAGACGCTTGAGTTTCCCATTGACTCAATTATACTTAGTCCGAGCGCTGTTAAGCATTGATGTGCTCGCTCATCACTAGTAGTGAATTGCGTAGTGAAATAGCTTCATGTGGATCCATCGTTTCCACTGTAACCTAACTCCTAAAGGCTGCAAAATAAAAAAAAATAATAAATTCTGGAGCTAAGGAATAACCCAAGGTGCTCATCATCTCGTGGTAGCATTGAACTGCTCGGAAGGGTAAGGTGGACCCTACAACAAAGCTGCGGTCCAGTTGCGACCCGGTTTCCCACCAGTAACCAGTCCAATAACCATGCCGCTAGCTAAAATGTTTTTTGTTTTTTTTTCTTTTCTCTTCTTCAATAGTTACTTCCGGGTTCGGAGACGCTTTGATTTCCTAGGAGAGTCCACGTCCCCCACTACTTTTTTCCGTTTCTGGGGGGAGTCATCATTCGGACCGGCTCCGGAGGGTCCTACCGCGCTTTCCATCACTTCCCGAAGTTTGTGCTCTAGCTCGGCGAGGCGCACGTTCTGCTCGCCAATGATTTGGGTTTGTTCTAGAAGTTTCTGGTCCTGGTCTTGAAGCTGTTTCTGCTGCTCCTGTACCTTGGTTCGGACCTCGGACAGCTCCCGCCTCAGGACGGTCAGGCCGGCTCCGTTGGCTTTCACTTGCTGGACCAGTTTTGTCACCTCTTGCCTTGATGGGTTTTGTTTGGAGAACAGCTGCATTGTACTCAAGGTGGTGGAAGGACCTGGAACTACAAAGAGCAATAATTGTTAATTACGCATCATGATAATTGCACGTCACCTGGCTGACGGGGCAACCAGTAGGTTATAAGCCTACCTCTGCTTGAAAGCTACAAGGTAACCTATTAAGACAAAATAAATCTGTCCGTCCCAGATATTGCAATGCCAGGATAGATGGCATCATAGCAATGCATTATCTGCATCAACTGGTGTGCAAAAGGGGTTAAAGGAGGGAGCCCACCCATTTTAAGCATAGATTGCCCCTTCAAATTTGAGGATATTATATGGCCCCCAAAAGCCCAATAATGTACAAGATACGTCTAAAGGGACTCTGTCAGGTCATTCTTCAGTATGATACTAATATTACTCTTGAATAGGGCCTGGGCAGACCTTTAAAAACATGTAAAATCATTATTGTACCGTTTGTAGTTTCTATGTTATCACCATCCTCAGACAATGCAGAGAGCCGCTGCATTAGGTCTGTCCCATTATAAGCAGAGACGATTAGTCCTGTGCAAGGCCGGGTTCACATCACGGCCAGATCCGATCAGGGGCTGTCCTTTGTGAACCGGACAGCCCCGGATCAGATTTCGGCCCCATAGTATGCTATGGGGCCGGATGAGCCAGATGACAGCTATCTGCCATTCAGTTTCCATCTGTCCTTGAGAATCCGGGAGGATTCAGATTTTTCGCGCAGACACAAAAATGCTGCATGCAGCATTTGTGTCCGGGAGAAAAAAGCTGATCCTCCCGGATCCTCGATGTTCGGTGTGATCTGGTGCCCCCTAACATGGACTCTATGGCGCCGGATCGCACCGGAGCCAGACGCTGGCTGCTAAAGCTACTTCAGCACCACGGAGCTGTCCCCTGCTGACAGTTCAGGAGCCACGGCTCGCTTCCTGCAAGCCATGGTCCTGAATTAGCAGCTGCGGCTGCAAATGAAGCGTCCGGCTGCACACCGGACCGTAGGGCATATTTGGCCCTCCAGTTCTGTGTCCAGATCTGGTCCAGGGCTGTCAGGTTCACCCCCGACAGCCCCGGATCGGCTCTGGCCGTGATGTGAACCCAGTCTAAACTGTCATGCAATTACGCACTCCCTCTCAGCAGCTCTCTCCTCCCTTTGCTAATAGTGCAGGGTCAGGTTTCACTTACAGGTCTGTTCAGTTGATATCACCACGGAAGGAGAGAGCTACAGCAGGAGTGCATGATCTAGACTCCATTTGTTACTGTAAAGCAGATATCCTACTGTGCTGTGACAGATTCTGTGTTGTAGTTCACCTCTTGTGATGCTGCACACAGAGAGCAGAGAGGAGATTACAGCCTCACCCAGTGATCTCCTGTGCTGTGATGTGACGTGCATATCTATACATGGGGAGTGGATAGCAGAGAACTAAGTGGATCATTCACTGAGTGACAGATGGAATAAATCTCTGTATTTGAAGTTTACAGAAGATAGGAGGGGAATATACATAAAAGAAATACATAGAGTTTAGAGTGAGGAATTAGAAAATGATAGCAGTTACATATGGATTTTTGACCTGACAGTTCTCCTTAAAGGGTTTATAATTAAAGGGCCGTGAAGTTGTATACATTTACATCACAATTCACCGCACCTGGTGGAGAGCCCATGAGACGCCCTGACACTTCAGAGCCAGGTAATTTCTTCTTAAGGATCGGAACAATCTTCTCATCAAAATATTCCATTGCCATGGAGGAGATGTCCCTTAGTTCTTGTAGAACCTCATGAGCTCGCTGAGGGGATCTCGTAGAATTCACGTATCGTAGTACATTGTAGATTTCGTCAATAACCTGTGTATGGGAGAAAGGGATCAGTGCGGACCCATATAGTGACCGATCAGCAGAACATCAGGTGGGCAGCGGATCTCGTGATTCCCGTTCGGCGCCCAGATTACTGTCATGGCTGATGCTCGAGTAGTGATTTACACCAACTCTACAGCTCAGTCCCATGTGTGGAGGTTTTTATCACTACCTCTACCTTGTGATCCTAGAGGCGGCTACATACATCGACTTTACAGCCCTTGTGATTTAGGGTACCGTTACACATCGCAACATTGCATGCAACTTCACTTGCAATTTGCTGGTTGCAGTGAAATCATGGACACATTGTTCTATTTTGTTGCTGTGTACAAATGTAACAATGTGTCCATGATTTCACTGCAATCAGCAAATTGCAAGTGAAATTCCATGCAGTGTTGCGACGTGTAACGGTACCCTAACTTGAAAACCAAGAACAAGACTAGAACTGCTCAATGGCTCCATGCAGAATATCTCTAGATCGTAACCTTCAAGCAGTGTCCCTACGAAGGGTTTACTACAGAGGAGCCTTGGAAACATTCCACAACTGCACAGTTTCCAAAATCTTTCTAAGTTAGGCCTCTTTCACATGAGTGGTAAACGCTGATCGCGGCAGATGCGGTGAAAAAAACGCAACTGCCGTGGTTACCGCATAACGGCCGCTGTTGTGAAAGGGCCCTAACTTGTGATAGAATCTCTTGTCTTCCATAAAGGACACCACTATAACAGGCGAATAGTGACACCTCGTGGCTCTGGGGAGAAGTGCAGGAGATACAGATTCTCAGCAGTTGCGCCCATCTTGATGATTACAACGCTCAATATTCTGGACACCCTTTCCCGCAGACTAAAATCAACGGCAATTTGGGTTGATTAACCTTTTTTTTTCCTGTACATTCTTCTGCAAAAAGCTGTATTTTCACATAAGAATATGGGACACCCGGTCAATGACACTGATTTGCGGCTCTTTTGCACCACTTGTGCTGGTTACATGGCACTTGGTGGCTTACGGTCGCACCCAGTGCCCCACACGCTTCTTTTTATCGCCCTACTTTAACCCTTGCACTGCTGACACTGCGAAATACGTCTGCTGGGATCATTTTGCGCAGATTTCCTCGGGCTTCTCCTAATCCTCCACTGGACGTCTGCCACAGTGAAACTCGAACACTCCTATTGGCATCTCCTGTGTTTTGTCACAAACCTTGTGCAGGGCTTATTACTGGAGCGGACAGGTGCGGACATTGCCCAGCAGAGCGTCTGTGCCCATTCCTGTGTGCAAACTGCCTCCGCTGTAAGTCGCGCACATCGCTGCTGCCCTTCGCAGAGAATCACAGACACACACACAATGGTCGCACTTGTCCATTACACTGTTCTGCTCGATAACATTCTATCTCTGGACGGTTTCCTCAGATGTCAGATTATAAGGATTTTTGGACAAATTGAGGCTCGAAGAAAAAAAAAAAAATGATACTTTCTGGAGACCCAGCACCTGTCAGACCCTAGAGGACGTTGCCGTCCACCTACGACTCTCACCTTTCCAGGGATGAAGCAGCACAGATTAGAGTCGACGTATTTCATGAACGTCATGTTCAGTAGTGACAGCCGGGTCTCCACCGCCGCCAGGATGTCCGCGTGACGAGCCAGCGAGTGATTCCTCCTCTCTGATTCTCGCCTGCATGAAAGAGAAGGTGGTCACCAAATCAGATGGTACAATCCACAGCGAGTACAGGATTAACCCTCACAAGTTACCTACAGAAATCACGTCATGTATAATACAGGAGGCAACTCAGGATCAGTGTAATGTATGTACACAGAGACTGCACCAGCAGAATAGTGAGTGCAGCTCTGGAGTATAATACAGGAGGTAACTCAGGATCAGTAATGTAATGTATGTACACAGAGACTGCACCAGCAGAATAGTGAGTGCAGCTCTGGAGTATAATACAGGAGGCAACTCAGGATCAGTGTAATGTATGTACACAGAGACTGCACCAGCAGAATAGTGAGTGCAGCTCTGGAGTATAATACAGGAGGTAACTCAGGATCAGTAATGTAATGTATGTACACAGTGACTGCACCAGCAGAATAGTGAGTGCAGCTCTGGAGTATAATACATGATGTAACTCCGGATCAGTAATGTAATGTATGTACACAGTGACTGCACCAGCAGAATAGTGAGTGCAGCTCTGGAGTATAATACAGGAGGTAACTCAGGATCAGTAATGTAATGTACGTACACAGTGACTGCACCAGCAGAATAGTGAGTACAGCTCTGGAGTATAATACAGGAGGTAACTCAGGATCAGTAATGTAATGTATGTACACAGTGACTGCACCAGCAGAATAGTGAGTACAGCTCTGGAGTATAATACAGGAGGTAACTCAGGATCAGTAATGTAATGTATGTACACAGTGACTGCACCAGCAGAATAGTGAGTACAGCTCTGGAGTATAATACAGGAGGTAACTCAGGATCAGTAATGTATGTACACAGTGACTGCACCAGCAGAATAGTGAGTACAGCTCTGGAGGATAATACAGGAGGTAACTCAGGATCAGTAATGTATGTACACAGTGACTGCACCAGCAGAATAGTGAGTGCAGCTCTGGAGGATAATACAGGAGGTAACTCAGGATCAGTAATGTAATGTATGTACACAGTGACTGCACCAGCAGAATAGTGAGTGCAGCTCTGGAGTATAATACAGGAGGTAACTCAGGATCAGTAATGTAATGTATGTACACAGTGACTGCACCAGCAGAATAGTGAGTGCAGCTCTGGAGATAATACAGGAGGTAACTCAGGATCAGTAATGTAATGTGTGTACACAGTGGATGCACCAGCAGAATAGTGAGTGCAGCTCTGGAGGATAATACAGGAGGTAACTCAGGATCAGTAATGTAATGTATGTACACAGTGACTGCACCAGCAGAATAGTGAGTGCAGCTCTGGAGATAATACAGGAGGTAACTCAGGATCAGTAATGTAATGTACGTACACAGTGACTGCACCAGCAGAATAGTGAGTACAGCTCTGGAGTATAATACAGGAGGTAACTCAGGATCAGTAATGTAATGTATGTACACAGTGACTGCACCAGCAGAATAGTGAGTACAGCTCTGGAGTATAATACAGGAGGTAACTCAGGAGCAGTAATGTAATGTTGTACACAGTGACTGCACCAGCAGAATAGTGAGTACAGCTCTGGAGTATAATACAGGAGGTAACTCAGGATCAGTAATGTAATGTATGTACACAGTGACTGCACCAGCAGAATAGTGAGTGCAGCTCTGGATTATGATAATCTAGTCTGTAATGCGGGATCAGTACAGGATAGTAGTGTATTCCAGCAGAATAGTAAACCCGGACTGATGTAGATCGGTCACATTCTTGTGGACTCACAATTCCATATTTGCATTTTTGGAGCACAGACTTGTATGTGCACATATAAGGAATGTTTTTGAACTTGGCACCGAGCTAAGAATGGAAAACTGCCTGGGGCACAGATGTTGTGAGCGGGTAAGTGCAGGGACTCGTACCTCGGCAGTTGTGCCTTCACCTGCTTCTGACACAAGCTGTGATATCGCTCCACTCGCAGGAAGCCCTGGTTCAGGAGGCGCTGACACTCCAGATCCATACGTTTGCAGACCTGTAAGAGCAGACATGAGCGAGATGTTACAGGAACGCTCCCCTGATTCACACACACATTTCAGGGGTCCTACTTAGCCATTTTCCCCTTTTCATACACCCTTTCTGTAAGGCACCTGCCTGCTGCAGGAGCCCTCCCCGGCTGTACTATCGATATCCAGAGATCGGCGGGAGCTGCAGAGAATCAGTTTCACACAATTTAGTCCCTTCATGATCACAATCAGTCAGGGTTTCATCTGAAATTTGAGCCAAGCAAGATTTGTGCTGCACCGGGCCTGCATCTAGTCCGGTTCTCCGTGACAGCCAAACCGGACCAGTTTTCACTTCTGCGGGGCGTCATCCTTGGCTTTCTTGAAGTCTCTTCAAGTCTGGCTGCCATGGAGGACCGGACAGGGCGAGGGACCAGGGCAACGTAGGTCCTTTGCTCAGCTCTGCCAATAATCAAAACTTCTGACAAAGTAGAAAGTTTCCTTGAAATGCAAACAACCCGCAACAGAGCCGCTGGCTAAGGACGCTCCCACGAGGGAAGGTGTAAGAATCTGCAGCATCACCCGGTCACCGTCACCTTCTCAGGTTACACAGAACATGCCCAACATTGCCAAACAGGACGAGCCGCAAGGGTGCAACAAGAAACTGCACATGATGACCCAAATCCCAGGAATGATATCTGTCACAGGGCTGATAAAAAGCAACAGCCCCCTCACCCAAAACATCAGAGGACCCCCAGGACTAGGATCATACAAGGGACTGGATACATACACCATGTCAGGAGAGCAGTATGGCCTCCCCATGAAAGATTCAAGGGACAGATAGTAGAGCCTCCCCCTCCACAAGATGCCGGGCCGCAGACGGCCCCACCTCCCCCTCCACGGGACGCGGCGCCGCAGCGGCCCCCACCTCCCCCTCCACGGGACGCGGCCGCAGACGGCCCCACCTCCCCCTCCACGGGAACGCGGCCGCAGACGGCCCCACCTCCCCCTCCACGGGACGCGGCCGCAGACGGCCCCACCTCCCCCTCCACGGGACGCGGCCGCAGACGGCCCCACCTCCCCCTCCACGGGACGCGGGCCCGCAGAGACGCCGCCCACCTCCCCCTATATTGACTACTGCCAAACCCCCGTTTTCCTCCCTACAGAGCCTCTCCTTCCTACAGAGGCCCATCCATTCTACAGTGCCCCTCCTCCATCCCTCTCCTTTGTCCCCCTCCTCCCTAGGGGGCCCCATCCATCCTACAGACATTATCCTCCATTCCCCTGCTTCCCACAGACCCCCTCCTCCCAACAGACCCACTTTCTCCTCACAGGTCCCCCATCCTACCTTCAAGTCCCTCTCATCAGTCCCTCTGGTCCCCTATCCACCCTGCAGACCCTCTCCTTGCTACAGACCCTCATCCACCCTACAGACCCTTCCTCAGTCCTCATCTACTGTACAGACCCCCCTTTAACTCTCTCCTCCTTACAGACCCTCTTCTCTATCCCCCTCCTACCAACAGACAGCCTTTCTCCTCACAGACCCCCATCCATCCTACAGAGTCTCTCCTCCATTCCTCTTTTCCCCTCCTCCCAATAGACCTCCTTTCTCCTTACAGACCCCCATCTATCCTACAGCCCCTCACCTCCGTCTGCCTCCTCCACAAAGTCCACCATCCACCCTACAGGCCCCCTTTTTCTGTCCCTCTTATCCCTACAGAACCAGTTTTCTCTGTCCCTCTCCTCCCTAGACCCTCAACCACCCTACAGACCCTCTCCCTCCATCCCCCTCCTCCCTACAGACCCCTATTCACCCTACAGACGCCATCTCCTTTCCCCTCCTCCGTACAGAGCCACATCCATCCAACAGACCCTCCCCACAGACCCCTATCCATCCTACAGACCTCTCTTCTGTCCCCCTTCTCCAAACAGTCCCCATCCAACCTACAGAACCCCTCCTCTGTCCCCTTGCTCCCCACAGTCCCCATCCAACCTACAGTTCCACTCCTCCCCAGTTCCCCATCCAACCCTCTTCTCCAGACCCCCTCATCCGTCCCTCTCCAAGCTCCAGAACCCCATCCATCCTACAGATCCCTCTCCTCCATCCACCTTCTTCCCACAGTTCCTCATCCACCCTACAGATCCCATCTACACTAGAGACCCCCTTTTCGTCCTTCTCCTCCCTACAGACCCTCTCTGTCACCTTCCTCCCAACAGTCCCCATCCAACCTACAGTCCCCCTTCTCTGTCGCTCTCCTCCCTACAGACCCCCATACTCCCCATTCACCCAATAGACACCCTTTCTCTGTCCCCTCATCCTTATAGATCCCCATCCACCATACAGACCCTCTCCTCTGTCCCCCCTCCTCCCTACAGACCCCCATTCACCCTACAGACCTTCTGTCTCCTTTCCCCTCCTCTGTAAGAGCCACACCCATCCAACAGACCCTGTCCTCCATTCACTTCCTCCCCACAGACCCCCATACATCCTACAGACCTTCTCTGCCGTCACCCTCCTCCCAATAGAACCCCATCCATCCTACAGACCCCCCTCCTCGGCCTCCCTACAGACCCCGCCCCGAGCCATCCATCCCCTTCTCCCAACGGACCCGTCTCCTCACAAAACCCCATCCATCCTACAAACTCCACTCCTCCCTATGGAGACCCATCCATCCGCCTCCACCCAATGGACACCTTTTCTCCTAACAGACCCCATCCATCCTACAGACTCTCTCCTCTGTCCCCTTGCTCCCCACAGTCCCTATAAAACCTACAGTCCCACTCCTCCGTCCCCCCTCTCCTGCCCAGTCCCCCATCCAATCCTCTTCTCCAGACCCCCTCACCTGTCCCTCTCCATCCTATAGATCACCGCCTCCTCCCTATAGTCACCTCTCCTTCATCCCCCTCCTCCCCACAGTCCCCGGTACCACCTTACAGACACTCTCCTCCATCCACCTCCTCCCTGCAGACCCGCATCCACCATACCAAGCCCCTTTCTCCGTTCCACTCCTCCCTACAGACCCGCTCCACCATAGAGCCCCTTTCTCCGTTCCATCCTCCCTACAGACCCGCTCCCACCTAGAGCCCTTTCTCGTTCCACTCCTCCCTACAGACCCGCTCCCACCATAGAGCCTCTTTCTCTGTTCCACTCCTCCCTACAGACCCGCTCCCACCCTAGAGCCTCTTCTCTGTTCCATTCCTCCCTACAGACCCGCTCCCACCCTAGAGCCTCTTTCTCTGTTCCATTCCTCCCTACAGACCCGCTCCCACCCTAGAGCCTCTTTCTCTGTTCCACTCTTCCCTACAGACCCGCTCCCACCTAGAGCCCCTTTCTCCGTTCCACTCCACCCTACAGACCCTCTCCTCCCTACAGACCCTCATCCACTGCCCCCTGCTCCCTACAGGCCTCTATTCACCCTACAGACCCCTGTCTCAGTTCGTCTCCTCCCTACAGAGTCACATCCATCCGCCTCCTCCCAACGGACACCCTTTCTCATATCAGACCCTCTCCTCCGTCCCACTTCTCAAACAGTCTCCCATCCCACCTACAGTCCCACTCCTTCCCTCTCCTCCCCCTTCTCTTCTACAGACCCCCTCATCTGTTCCTCTCCACCCTGCAGACCACCTCCTCTTCCATCCCGCTCCTCCCGAAAGTCCCCCCCCCCATCCTCTGTCCCTTTCCCTGCATACCCCATCCACTTTGTAGACCTCTTCCTCCATCCCTCTTCTCCCTACAGATGCCCATCCACCCTACAAATCCCTCTCCTCCATCCACCTTCTTCTCACAGTCCCCCATTCACACTACAGACCCCCTTTCTCCATCCCTCCCCTCCCTACAGACCCTCTCCACCGTCCCCTTCCTCCATACAGACCCTCTCCTCCAACCCCCCTCTTCCCAACAGTCCCCATCCTACGTCACTCTCCTTCCTACAGACGCCCTTTCTTCGTCCCTCTCCTCCCTACAGACACTCATCCACACTACAGACCCTCTCCTTTGTCTCCATCCTCCCCACAGAGCCCCATCCATCCTACAAATCCTCTACTCTGTCCTCCTTCCCACAGACCCCCTCTCTCAGTGCCCCTCCTTCCCACAGACCCCCTCCTCCCTACAAACCCTCTACTCCATCCCCATCCTCCCAACGGACCCCCTTTCTTCTCAGACCCCAATCCACCCAACAGACCCTCTACTCTGTCCCCCATCCAGCCTACACACTCATCCACTCTACAGACCCTCTGCTTCATCTCTTTTCTCCCTACATACTCCCATCCACCCTACAGCTCTCCTTTCTCCGTCCCCCTCCTTCTACAGACCCCTTGTTCGGTCTCTCTCCTCCCTACAGACACCCCCCTCCTCCTAACAAACCCCCATCCACTATTCCCTCTCCACCCTACAGGCCCTCATCCACCTCTCTCCTCCCTATAGGCTCCCCTTCCTCATTCTACTCATCCCTACAGATCCCGATCCACCCTATAACCCTATAGACCCTCTGCTTTATCCTCCTCCTCCGTCCCCCAGCAAATTAGTCATTTGACCCCTGAATATCTGGTGTATATGGGGGTCTACAGTAAGACTGAGGTCACCATGTCAAGCACAGAGAGGTGCGGATATGGCGGCCCCCCGACCACAGCTGCAGAGACGTTATAGTCCTTTTACCTCCTTCCTATCCATCTTACAGAAATCCCCCCCACCTCATTGTGACTGTTCCATAGCAGCCGTGCTCCCTGCACCTCGTCCCCCCCGCCGCTCAGGAGGTTCCACAGCAGCCGTGCTCCCTGCACCTCGTCCTCCCCGCTCAGGAGTTCCGCAGCGGCCGTGCTCCCTGCACCTCGTCCTCCCGCCGCTCAGGAGGTTCCGCAGCGGCCGTGCTCCCTGCTCCTCGTCCCCCCCGCCGCTCAGGAGGTTCCGCAGCGGCCGTGCTCCCTGCTCCTCGTCCTCCCGCCCGCTCAGAGGTTCCGCAGCGGCCGTGCTCCCTGCATCCTCGTCCCCCCCACCACTCAGGAGGTTCTGCAGTAGCTGTGTCACTCGTACTCGTCCTTCCGCCACTCAGGTGGTTCTGCAGCGGCTGTGCTCCCTGCACCAGTCCTCCCGCCGCTCAGGAGGTTCTGCAGCAACTGTGCCCCCTGCACACTTCCTCCCACCGCTCAGGAGGTTCTGCAGCAGCTGTGCCCCCTGCACCCACCCTGCCACCGCTCAGGAGGTTCTGCAGCAGCTGTTCCCCCTGCACCCTCCTCCCACCGCTCAGGAGGTTCTGCAGCAGCTGTTCCCCCTGCACCCGTCCTCCCACCGCTCAGGAGGTTCTGCAGCAGCTGTGCCCCTGCACCCGCCCTCCACCGCTCAGGAGTTCTGCAGCAGCTGTGCCCGGGCAGGCTGCCCCCTCCTCACCAGGCGCAGCTGGCTGATCTCGTCGTACGTCAGGAAGTTGAGGATGTTCTCGATGGCGACGATGGGCAGCCCGAGCAGAGAGTTACTGTGCGGGAGCTGGTGCCCGGGGGAGGAGGCCGGAGACGAGCCCCCGGAGGAGCCCCCCGGCCCCGCGCTGCTCCGCTCCTCCTCGGCCGCCGACATCTTTCTCTTCCTCCTGGAGCGGTTACGTCCTGATATGACGTCACTTCCGGCGGGTGGGCGGAGCCTCCGGTGCGGCCCGGTGTCTGTACCGGCGGGTGTACACCGCGGGGAGGGCTGAGCAGAGAGCAATCCACTGAACGGAGCATCAGAGGCTGCCGGACTAACGGGGCAGAATCTGTAATAAAAGTCATGAAACCGGCACTAATCACGGAATGAAGACAATAAATCAGACCCCAAACTAGACCCCCCAATAACTCCAGACCCTCCAATAACTGCAGACCCCCCAATAACTGCAGACCCCCCCAGTAACTGCAGACCCCCCCCCAATAACTGCAGACCCCAATCCAGACCCCCCCAATAACTGCAGACCCCGCCCAATAACTGCAGACCCCAAACCAGACCCCCCAATAACTCCAACCCCCCCCCCCCCAATAACTACAGACCCCAATCCAGACCCCCCAATAACTGCAGACCCCAAACCAGACCCCCCAATAACTGCAGACCCTTCAATAACTGCAGACCTCAAACAAGACCCCCCAATAACTGCAGACCCCAAACCAGACCCTCCAATAACTCCAACCCCCCCCCCAATAACTACAGACCCCAATCCAGACCCCCCAATAACTGCAGACCCCCCAATAACTGCAGACCCCAATCCAGACCCTCAATAACTGCAGACCCCAAACCAGACCCCCCAATAACTGCAGACCCTTCAATAACTGCAGACCTCAAACCAGACACCCCAATAACTGCAGACCCCAAACCAGACTCCCCAATAACTGCAGACCCAAACCAGACTCCCAATAACTGCAGACCTCAAACCAGACCCTCAATAACTGCATACCCCAAACCAGACCCCCAAATAACTGCAGACCCCCAAATAACAGCAGACCCCCCAATAACATATTGTTAATTGTTATTGTTAATAACATCAACAAATAATGCGCCTAGGAATTCACTGTGTTGAGCACTTTAGCCGGCTGCCCGCAGTGTTTTCTTGGACTTGTCTCCCTGAGGGATCTGTTACACGGTGCCACTTCGCCGCTGGGTGCACGCATCCCCGCCGACATCGCCGGTGAGATGTCACACGTAGCAACTCGCCAGCAAGTAGTGTCGGCGACTGCTCGCTGGGTTCCCAGGAACCCAGCAACTGGCAACCCGCAATGTTAAACATTGCGGGTCACCGCGTTACACAGGGCGATCATGCCTGATCGCCCTGTTTAGCTCGCCAGGTTTCACAACACTGCTGTGAAACCTGGCGATCATTCTGAGGCGATATTTCGCCTCATTATCGCCGCGTCACACTAGGCGACGCATCGGCGATGTCGGCGGCAATAGGCCACGCCCCTGCAGCGCCGCAGAAATCGACGGCGATGTCACCTGGTGTGACCGTACCCTGAGATTAGTGATTGTTTCGTAATGTTGGTCTACCAGGCATTGCTCCCACCTAGCCAGAGTCTTACTCCACACTGATGAGGGGCAACACCCTGAAACAGCTGTCTGTGGATACCTGGCCTTGGTATTCCCTTGTCACATCTTAAGGCCACGTGCACATGCTGAGTATTTGGTGAGTTTTTAACTCAGTATTTATACGGCCTTGTGCACACATTGAGTATTTGGTGAGGTTTTACCTCAATATCTGTAAGGCCTCCTGCACACGCTGAGTATTTGGTGATGTTTTACCTCAGTATTTGTAAGGCCTCGTGCACACATTGAGTATTTGGTGAGTTTTTACCTCAGTATCTGTAAGGCCTCGTGCACACGCTGAGTATTTGGTGAGGTTTTATCTCAGTATATGTAAGGCCTTGTGCACACGCTGAGTATTTGGTGATGTTTTACCTCAGTATTTGTAAGGCCTCGTGCACACATTGAGTATTTGGTGAGTTTTTACCTCAGTATCTGTAAGGCCTCGTGCACACGCTGAGTATTTGGTGAGGTTTTATCTCAGTATCTGTAAGGCCTTGTGCACACGCTGAGTATTTGGTGATGTTTTACCTCAGTATCTGTAAGGTCTCGTGCACACGCTGAGTATTTGGGGAGTTTTTACCTCAGTATCTGTAAGGCCTCGTGCACATGTTGAGTATTTGGTGAGGTTTTACCTCAGTACTTGTACGGCCTTGTGCACACGCTGAGTATTTGGTGAGGTTTTACCTCAGTATTTGTAGCCAAAACCAGGAGGGGAACAATCAGAGAAAAAGTATAATAGAAACACCTGCACCACTTCTGTATTTATCCCCCACTCCTGGTTTTGGCTACAAATCCTGAGGTAAAAAACTCATCAAATACTCAACGTGTGCACGTGGCCTTAAACTCGTAAAGAGTTGGATACTGACTGAAAGGGCCATTTAATATGGTGGTTATGGTGGTCTCCGCAGGGAGCCACCCCATGGTTAGGTCCTTCCCTGCAGGGATATCTGGCTAGTCCTGTGTTTGAGACTCCTAAACGAGGCTCCACTGACTCTATGTGCATATTTGTGAACCCTCAATAACTGCAGACCCCTCAATAACTGCAGACCGCCCAAATAACTGCAGACTCCAAACTAGACCCCCAAATAACTACACATCCCAAACCATACCCCTCAATAACTGCAGACCCCCCCCAAATAGCTGCAGACCCCACAAATAACTACACACACAAACCAGACCCCCCAAATAACTGCAGACCCCGCAAATAACTGCAGGAGGGAGTCGTTGTCGCCTTCCGCATGAAGGACGGCTATGACTTTATTAGAGAATCTGCACTATCCCGGGAGGTGTTCGTGTCTCGCACAGACGTTGAGTCACACCTGCCTGTGGGACATCCCGGTCGGGATTTTCACCGTGGAGATCGGATGACCTACGTCCGATGTGAAGAAGAGCGAGGTCCCTATGGAATCTGGGTTAAACGGCTACCCCGGGAGACCAAGCCGCAAGCGGCTGGAGGTGTGAGAGTGCCCCGGCAGCTGCGTCCTTTCCACAGACCACAGTAGCTGCACCAGTCCCAGCAAAAGCATCAGTTTGCAGCCAGGAAACACAGACGGCCTTATTGGGATGGCTGGAATATTCTGCACCAGCTCTCCATTTGACCTGTGCCTGGCACCAGGTGCTACTGTGGAAACAGAAGCAGGAGTAAGCCCATGCGGCTGAACTTTAAGTGTGAGTGATGTTGTGGCACCCTAGAGTCACAGTGTCACCATTACTAGGTGTCACCAGAGAGCAGTAAAGGGTATTCCACTCAGGCAAAACACAAACAACACTAACACCTCCCAGCCAGAAGGGGGAGACCAAGCCCGGCTTTAGGGTGAGCTCCCCTATATATTCTGGTCTGAGGAGCAAACAAGCTCAGTTCAGTCCCCAGGAGGGCTGTGAAGAGCACAGTTTAGTGTCAGCGAGAACAGTGCAGAGGACCTGAGTGTAAAAGGGCCATGCCAAGCCTATCTCAGAGTTCCACAACAAACACCAGGCCTAAGGCTAGGGTCTGAGGAAAGAGGAGAGAGAGACAGAAGCCTACCGGGAGGCTGCATCACCTTGCTTCCCCTCCCGCAGAGGAACACCACAATAACGGACACCGGAGTCCGAGACTGTGCAGGTTCAGACACAACGGCAGTCAACACCGGAAAGTGGGGGACTCCAGATTCTTCAGCTACCCAGTGCCAGGGACACAGCAACACATAGAATCCAGAAACACTGACTCCTCAGATGAGGGCAGGAAAGTGAAGGACTCAAGTTGCCTGTCCGACTGACCAACGCAGACAGAGACAGGGCCGGCAGCTTAGGCTACTTTCACATTACGATTTCTCTAAATCCGATGCTGTCCGATATAAATCAGTCAGCATCGGATCCAAACTGATCTCTGCAATCGGATGCCAAATAGGCATCCGAATCCTACTTTTTGCAGGATCAGTTTGGGCTGTGTCACGTAGCTCCCCCTCCTCTCCCTCCTGTCATCTTGCTGCCTCCCTGCGGCCCCCCTGTTTTGCCCTAGTGTCCCCCTACTCTCTCCCTACTGTCCCCTGCTGTGCCCTCTCATGTGCCCCCCTCCTGTGCCCTCTCCTGTGCCCTCTCCTGTGCCCCCTCCTGTCCCCCCTCATGTCCCCCCTCATGTGCCCTCTCATGTGCCCCTCATGTCCCCCCCTCCTGTCCGCTCCTCATGTGCCCCCCTCCTGTCCGCTCCTCATGTGCCCCCCTCATGTGCCCCCCTCATGTGCCCCCCTCATGTTCCCCCTCATGTGCCCCCCTCATGTCCCCCCCTCATGTCCCCTCAACATAACAAATCTTTATTCTCACCTTCCAGCGCTCCCTCGGCGTCTCCATCAGCCTCCGATCGGGTGTACAGGACCTGTGATGACGTCAAAAGCGTCAGCGGTTACCGCGGTAACCAGTCATGTGACCCGATCAGCTGATCGGGTTCTGACATCATCACAGGTCCTGTTACCGAACGGCTGCAGCTGGAGACGCCGAGGGAGCGCTGGAAGGTGAGAATAAAGATTTTTTATTTTAAACACTTGATTTAACTTATATTTAACTTCTGCAATGTATGTATATAGTGTGTATGTATATAGTGTGTATGTATATAGTGTGTATGTATATAGTGTGTATGTATATACATTGCAGAAGTTAAATTAGGCGGCACACAATAGGTTTAGTGTACTGAGCATGTACTGAGCATGCTCAGTACAGTAAAAT
Source organism: Allobates femoralis (assembly GCA_033576535.1). Lineage (NCBI taxonomy): Eukaryota > Metazoa > Chordata > Amphibia > Anura > Aromobatidae > Allobates > Allobates femoralis. The sequence goes on from JARQOC010000001.1 coordinate 608,168,808, forward strand.
CGGGTCCGAGGACACATCAGATGTTTCCTCGGACCCTTCTCCATAGGGCCCCATGTTATAGGGATCGGGTCAGATCGGATGTGCACTAAATGCCATCTGATTTGGTCCAATCCGAGTCTGTCAGATTTTATTTTCATTGCAAAAATCGGTGCAGGCTCCGATTTTTGCACCGATAAAAACATCGGACAGACTCGGATTGGACCAAATCGGATGGCATTTAGTGCACATCCGATTCGGTCCGATGCCCATAGGGCTGCATGGGGCCAAATTCGGATCCGATGCTGTCCGATTTTCATCAGACAGCATCGGATTTAGACAAATCGTAGTGTGAAACCAGCCTTAGCTGAAGCAACTGCAGGGCCACTACACCAGTACAGTGAGGAAGCCAATACAACCCGGCCGGGTGAGAATTACCCCGAACTGCTCTCCAGACTCCAGGGACAGCTTGTAACAACTACTTATACTCCAGTAAACGGACTGAGAATGGCTATCAGGAGTCTGTGTCCCTTATTTGCGTCTACTAATCTGTGCCTAACAACTGAATCCCACCTACAGAGTCGGGGACTGCTTTCTTCCTAGCACCACAGAAGAGACCTCCACATGAGGAGCTGCATCCCTGCCTTCCCTGCACACTGACTGTGGAGAGCTGCAGAAAAGTTAGTGACTGTGTGAAGCACGATCCCTCACAAAGCCCCATCCAACAATCCATCCACAACCAATACTCCTGCCCTGGGGACCCTCCAGCCCTACCCGAGGAGGGCTTTTCATCCACGCTGCCCCAAGTCACCGTCCCCAGCAGGAATACGGCAGCGGTGGTTCTATTAACCACATACCCCGGGTGGCGTCACGACAAATTCCCTGTAAATACCCCTTTTTGGACTGATCCCAGGCCACGGGACCGGGTCACGACTGCCGTGATCCCAGACAGCACCGGCCCGGTTCCCGAGTACCCCATAGCCTGGGGGTGCATCAATGTTTTTACCTTGTTGTCCCCATCTCTTCCCTGTATGAATGTGTTCTATTCCCCCTTGTTATTCATGAATATTTGATCAGTGAACTGTGCATGATCGGAACTTTTCTTGTGAATAGTTTGTGTACTTGTGGCGCCCTGCTCACTCAGGTAGCCACAGACTTCCCTAATGCACAGCTGGGTTTCCACAGCAGGTACCTACTACATACAACACCTTCCACCCCGGCACAGTAGGGGGAGCCCCACTCACCGACCTTAGGCAAGATCCCCTATAAATACTGCTGCTGGGGGAGGAGTTAGTTAGAGTGTGCAGACGCTAGGAGAGCTGTGAAGATGCCCTAGTGATCGGTGCTGTGGTTAGGCCCGAACCATTGACCTGGAGTGGCCCTTCTGAAGTCCCGCAAGCCTAGGAGTGGTGACAGAAGGCAAGGAGCAGAGCCGAGGGATTGAGGAACCGGTGGAGTTTCAACCAGAGACGTACTGGACTTCGGGGATCCGCACCTGTAGGATTGCTTCAAGACTACAGAAAACCCCGTCACACTGTGGACACTTCAGTCACCCAGTTCCCCCTGCATACTCAAAGAGGAGAGCCAGACACCGCAGTGTAATACAGCAGTGATCAGAGAGGGTAACCCGTGGACCGCGCAGGAGGAGAGAGGGAGAGAGGACCAGAGGAAGTAAGGAGGCCAGTCTGGCTGCATGCAGACTGGGCTTCAGTAACTGCAGGGAAACTGAGGAGGCCTTATACCCACTTGCTGTGGAAGCTCACTGTGCACCTGGTCACCCGACAGTGCCCTGGACGTCTTTACCTGCTCATACCACCAGTAAAAGGTAAAAGAGACTTCTACAGTGTGTGTGTGTCTTTCCTCTCCGCGCCCGGTGCCCCTATAGACTGCTCCATCACTCCCCATCCCGACCTAAAATTCCACTCCAAGTTGCCCCTTCCACTACGCTGCCCCGGAGGACCAGCTCCACCTGTAGGGAGCTTTGCCATCTCAGCCGCACTACCATCAACCTCTGGAGGACTGTGGCGGCCCTGGTGACCCATCACCAGGAACTACAGGTGGCGTCACATGACAAACTCTAATCCCCTGTACGTAACACCTTATTGAAGTGTCACCGAGGCCACAGGCTCGGGCGCTGCCACCCGTGACATTCCCGTGAAAGCAACCACTGAGCCTGATACCCGAGTACCCCAGGGCCTGGGGCTCGACATATCCCCATGTACACCCTATTGGTTTTATTGCTGCTTTTGTAAGAGTATTTATAATGTAAGTAAATTGAACTGTTATGTAGATGTTTGCACTTGAATTGAACTGTGAGCACTTAAGACTGCAACGTGTAAAAACCCACTGGCGCAGCCGAAGAACCGGTTATTGTGAGCCCCTGTCGCTGCGCCCAGGATGATTTAAAAAGGGTTTTTCTTGTGGTGGGTTCCTGAACACAGCAAGTAAGAAGACAACGAAAAAGACAATGGACAAATTTTGTAACTGTTTGCACTTTTATACCTTTTTATCCCCTACCCCATAACAATAAGAAAGTTGATTTTTGTTATGGAACGTCTAAGCCACGTACCTCCCATAAGGGAAGCAAAAATAATCTTGTAACCTGTTATAATGTTGGTTAATGCATAAAAATAATTTGAGTGTGTGTTTTACCGGCACCAGGTTCTGGCACGAGGACGTGCCAGGCTTTGCTCCAGGGGAGTGTGGCGCCCCTGCGACCAGGAGGCCACAGGGTAAAATGCAGCTGGGATAGGTAACTTACAAAAACACCCACACACACACATTCCGACCCTGAGCCTAAGTTGGTTCATGCCAGGCGATGGATGGCGGGAGTAGCTACGAGTGGGTGGGAAGTAGAGAGAACTCGGACAAAGGGGTGGAGGAACTAGACTCCAGAAAGGACCTAGGAACACTAAGTCGGGCGAGACAATCGAGAGCTTTGCATGGGAGAGGAGTAGGGAAGCCTCCCCAAACTGAGACACCCTACAGCTGAGTACTGACTGAGACAGATAGAAAGAACAACGGGGCCCGGCGGCCTGTACCACTGATGGCCGGCCGGGAACCCAGACTGAGTCCGTGGATAGACAGAAAGAGTAGGTGAGCCTGACTAACCCGGGTCACTGGTGGCTGGGCCAGATAGCCGGCTCTGTAAATGTGTCTGGGAACTCTTCAAGCCCCTAACCACGATACACCCGGTGGGGTGCGGGAACTCCATGTCCCAAGACACAACTACCAGTACGGAGTAGGACAAAGCAATCATACTAGTGCTAGTGACCCAGAGTGTGGGACAGATCACTGCAGAGCTCGTGATGGCTGGACCAAACCCGTACGCGCGGGAAAGAAAAACAGAAGGCCCGAAAAGTACACTGAGGAGGAGTGACGCAGAGGAACCACCCCACTGCAGTGAGAATCTAAGCCCGTAGCTGCTGTGGGAGGCCGGTCTGCTACAAGTGTTGTAAAGAGCTGTTGTAGAGACTGTGTTGTCAAGTGTGCAGAGGAGTAAAGTACCTGGTGAACTCAACACCTGTGTCTGAGACTTATTGGTACATAGACTGCAGCGGTTCGCCTGCGGAGACGCCCACTTGTTTTCTAACACTGCAACTAAATCCACCTCTCCTACATCTGCCCTGGGGAACCAAGCCCTACCAATGGAGGGCTCACCATCCCGGCTGCCACCTCCACAATCATCCCCAGCGGTCTGAATGGCAGCGGTGGCCCATATTGGCCACGACCCACGGTTGGTGTCACAAAATATCCCCATAAACTTTATTTATTTTTCCCCTTTCTTTTTACATTGCCGCACCTGTGATCACGGAGCCGGGCCACTCCACTGTGGCGGCCCAAAGACTGAATGCTCCGGCTCTGAGTACCCCAACCCGGGGTGCAACAAAACTGCTGGACCTCTCACCTGCTAGGCAACCCGAGTCCTTTATCAGCTTCAAGTCTAAGGCAGCTGCTCCCAGCCTCTATGTGTTGCTTTGTCTCTGGGCACAGTGTGGCTGGGAACTTGGAATCCCCCACCTTCCGGTGTTGGCTGCCGGGTCGTTAGACCCCGAACAGCCTCAGACTCCGGTGTCCGTTCTGTGATGCTTCTCCTCTGGGGTGAGCACGGTACCGCTCCGCTCCCCAGGCTCCTTTTCACTTCCTCAGACCCTTGCCTTAGGGAAGAGGAATTTTGAGTAGCACTATTGCATAATCCACCAGTCACACATTTTTGATTGGAATCATGAAACACATGGAAGATGGATAGAAAATGTGTATAGTTGACCGGGATCAGGAAATTAGGCGTGTACACCATGAATAGTACAAAAATTCTTTATTGAATCATATCCAAAAAACACACAAATGGACAAACAAGTTTAAAATCACTTAAAATTTGTGCTTGAAGCACCAAAAACCTGCTATGCCTCCTTATATATACAGTACCTATCAAGACCTTTAAGAGCAACCGTTAATGGGTTTTCACATGATAATGTATTGGTGACAATGAATACAAGAAATCATAACCATGTACGGGTATTACAATAGAGCAGTTTGTCAGTAGCAAATTTCCAAGTGCACTATATGGCCTCTTTAAGGTATGCAGTTAACACAGTATGCTCAATTCAGCATAAATAAAGCTGTGACTATTTCCAATGGAGATCAGATAAGCCTGAAAGAGGATCCCAAATTGGTGTTGCTGTTAAAGAGGAATCACCTCCAGAACCTGAAGAAAAAAAGGGAAGTCCTCCTAGGAACTGAACTGCTGTACCTAGGATGAGCTTAGCACTGCTCTATCCTCCAGGCACTCTTCACAGTCCTCGCTGGAACTGAACTGACTAGCTCCGCCCCAGACCAGAATTTATAGGGGAGCTCACCCTATGCAGAAAGGTGTTGTGTGCGGTTGTTGCCTGGTGTGAATACCCTTCTGTGGCTCTCGGGTGTGACACTATCACCCAGGGGCGATAATGACACTGTGGCACTTGGACCCTGGGATGCCACAGCTGCATCTGACCCCTCTGACAGCACCTGATCCCTCTGGCTGCATTTGACCCTGCTGGCTGCATCTGACCCCGCTGGCTGCACCTGACCCTGATGGCTGCACCTGACCCTGCTGGCTGCATCTGACCCCTCTGGCTGCATCTGACCCCTATGGCTGCATCTGACCCCCCTGACTGCATCTAACCCCCTGGCCACATCTGACCCCCCTGGCTGCATCTGACCCCCTGGCTGCATCTGACCCACGATCTGTTCACCCTGCACCAATCGACCCAGCGGTAGGCACCAGGAGCTGCTGACACGACCGACACGTGAGCAACACACTAAAGGGTTGTACCAGCCCCCGCCGACAATGCACCAGCTGGACAAAGCCAACCAGCTCCCTGCTATGATCTCATCACCTTCGCTCACCTTCATCTGCCTTCGACCCCCTGGCTGCATCCAATTCTTGGCTGCATCTCATCCCCGGCTGCATCATCTCATCCCCGGCTGCATCATCTCATCCATGGCTGCATCACCTCATCCCCGGCTGCATCACCTCATCCCTGGCTGCGTCACCTCATCCCCAGCTGCATCACTTCATCCCCGACTGCATCGTCTCATCTCCGACTGCATCGTCTCATCTCCGACTGCATTGTCTCATCCCGGACTGCATCTCATCCCCAGACTGCATCTTATCCCCAGACTGCACCTCATTTGTGACCATTTGTCCATCACTACAGCTCACCCTCCCGCTACATCTGATCCTTGGCTGCTTCTGATCCCCTGCTGCCTCCCTCCCCGCTCACCGTATACAATGTTTCCACTCCTTTTCACCCTTCTCCCATCCTTCTCCACTTCCAAATACCCCCACTTATCCCTCCACCCGGCAACGAAGTAGCTCTCTCACCCTCACTCTACCTAGGCACCTCGCCTACTCCTCTGAACTGTTCTTCACTTTCAATCCTCTCCCTGCTCCTCCTACTTGCTGGCGACATTTCCCCTAATCCTGGCCCCCCCACCACCACATCCCCACAGTCACTTCCACCCCATACCCACAACCCATCACTAACCCTAGTAACCTTAATAACCTTAGACCCATCCTCCCAGCCCCTGCTCCCCCAGTCCCTCTACCTGGCGCACTCTGCAACGCCTGCTCAGTCTGCAATAAACTCCCATTCATCCACGACCTCTTTATCTCTAACAAACTCTCATTCCTTGGCATCACTGAATCCTGGCTCACTCCCTCTGACACAGCCTCTCCTGCTGCACTCTCCTGTGGCGGACTTAGTGTTTCCCACCCCCCAGCCCCTCTAACAAACATGGAGGAGGTGTCGGCTTACTCCTGTCCAATTCCTGATCCTTTACCCCCATGCCACTGCCACCCTCCGCTACTCTCCCCTCTTTCGAAGCCCACTCTGTCCGCATCTTTTCTCCCTGTAACTTTCAGCTGGCCGTCATTTACCACTCCCTGGATCCACCACCTCCTTCCTTGATCATTTCACCACCTGGCTACTTCACTTCCTTTCTTTGGACATCCCCACTATCATCAAAGCTTTGGAGAACTACAAAACGGTGAGTCTGTGTGTTAATTGCACCCTTTGCCTTATATTCAACAGCAGAGATCCCCATCTGCAGAGCCGAACACTGCTTTCACCACAAGCTGAGGAACAAGGCAGCAGCAGCAGGAAAGTAAGTGAATTGCACCTATTACCATACCCTCATCCAGCACCAAGACAACCAGTGCTGCAACTGCAAAGTAAGTGCCTGTGTCAACTACAACCCCCATTATAATCCTTGCAAACCCTGCTCGCCCTCACAACTCCCTCACAAACTGCTCCTATCATCTCCACTATCATCCCTATCCTGAAGCATCTATAGCATCCATCATAGACTTTAACTATCACTGCCCCGGGGAACCAGGCTCTACCTGCGGAGAGCCGTTCCATCTCCAGCTGCCAAACATCATCCCCGGAGGTTCTGCAGCAGCGGAGGTCACCCTGACCACAACCCGTTGGTGGCATCACGACAAACTCCCCTGTAAGGATAAGATTTTTTAGATGTTCACGTGACGCTACCTGTAGTGTTTGGTGATGGGTCACCAGCGCCGCCACAGTCCGCCGGAGGTAGATGGGATTGCGGCTGGGTTGGCAAAGCCCCCTACAGGTAGGGCTGTTCCTCTGGGGCAGCGATCCTGTAAATAAGCAGATTGATGTAGGAAACACACGCAGAGGCAAAGTCACTTTCTCCCGGATACTTTACTGTCAACTTGTAGCAGCATCAGATACAGTTCACAGTTCAGCAAGATGTTATAAATAACAGGTAGCTCTACGGGTGGCTGCAAGTGGATCCCAGGTGGTATGGTGGAACCCTTGGTGTACCTTCGTTGACAAACCCGTGTCCGTTCTTCCCCGCCTAGGATGGGCCTATATCTAGTAGCTCCGTGTACCAGGGGTCCTCTCCCTCGTGGTGAGGAAGCAGGCATACCGCTCCACTGGCAGGGTGCTGTGACTGATGAACAAGCCATAGCAGCCGGTTGCTGACTGCAAAGCTGGACTTTGGCCGGATTCTTGGGCCCGGTGTTCCCGTGGTGGACTGGAGTATCCCTTGGAGTATGGTCGCTCTACTCTGAGGATCTCCCTTTCTCTCTAGGGCATTTTCTGTTCTTTCAAACATATCATACCGACATGTCAGTGTTACCATATAGTACAGACCCATGGCATTATACCGGTACATCAGTTTTGCCATATAGTGAACATGGTTATAATAATAATAATATTCTTTATTTATATAGCGCCAACATATTCCACAGCGCTTCACAATTCAGAGGTTCATATTCAAACAATCATAAGAAACAGTTATCAGAAAATACAATACAATACAAAAAACAATACAAAGCATAATACAATACAATAATTAAAGCAAAATAATGACAGCCCTGCTCATAAGAGCTTACAATCTAACAATGAGGTGGGGGTGACACAAAGTACAGGTGCTCATTTACAATGATGGTATAGTCAACTTGAAGAGATGGGGAACAGATAGGAGCAGCATAAGTGGCCACCAACCATTATTTGTGATGCATTTGAGACTGGCTGAGCGGATAGGCTATGTCTAGATGACTTTGACTAGGGATCATGATCGTCCACCCTAAAAAGATGTGTTTTTAGGGATCGCCTGAAACTATGTAAGTTGTGGATACACCTAATTTCTTGGGGTAGAGCATTCCAGAGAATTGGTGCAGCTCGGGAGAAGTCTTGGAGCTGGGAGTGGGAGGTTCGGATTAATGCAGAAATGAGTCTAAAATCACTTTCAGAGCGTAGAGAACGGGTGGGGTAATAGACAGAGACAAGGGTGGGGAGGTAGGGAGGTGCTGCACTGTGAAGAGCTTTGTGGGTGAGAACAAGCAGTTTGAATTGGATCCTATAGTGTATAGGCAGCCAGGGCAATGACTGGCATAGAGCAGATGTGGCACCCCATGGGTTAATGTGCCACAGTAAGATCACACGGGTTCCCTCCCCATAACACACTGACTTACACTTGCACTTCTGGGCCAGGAGGGGGAGCACAACCTGCTCTCTTATATTCTCCAGGTCCACAGGAAGTAGTGAGTTCAGTTCCTGGAGAACTGAGAGAGAGACTGCAGTGTCAGAGAGGCTGTGCTAAGCTTCTCTGCAGTCTGTTCACAGATACCAGGCCTAGTGAGGGTCTGAGGAAAGGAGCACTGAAAGACAGAGGAACATGTCTGGGAGCTGGAGTGATACCTCCACTCGCCCCAGAAGAGCGCACAGAACGGACACCGGATCCGGCACTGTGTCTGGCACCCACAGCACAGTGAATCCAGGAGTAGTCTCTAGACAGCCACAGTACCAGAGCGAAGCAACACGGCAGGGTCAGTACAGCACAGAGGACTCAAGTTGCCTAGCCAAGTGGTACCAGCAGCAGAAAGAGAAAGAGTAAGACAGTCCCAGCAGCTCAGCTAGACGCAGCAGCCAGGACACACACACACAGCGCAGCACGAGGAAGCTGATGACCCGGACAGGGTGGGAGGAAAACCCGGCCCCTACAGACAATCTGCACGAACATCGCAGTAAAGCTTTGGAAACTACAAAACGTGAGTGTGTGTTCCTTAACCCGTCTCCACTATTCACCACCATTATAGACTTTACCAACACTGCCCCGGGGAACTCAGTTCTGCCCACTGGAACTATTCCATCTCAGCTGCTACTACATCATCCCCGGAGGTTCTGCAGCAGCAGCGGCCCCATTAGTGGCTGCACACAGTGGGTGGCGTCACGATAGACAATTCTCCCCTGTAAATACATCCTTTTATTTGCCAGGGCCTGGGACACGATCCTGACCAGGACCCTGTGACACAGTCCGAAACGTCGCTTGCACTGGGGTGCTGGAATAAAAGAATTGGCAAAGAACCCCGTTTGGTATGTGGTGCTGTCCCTTTCTATGTTTTATGTCTTATTCACTAGGATGACTCCCTGGTATAGGATGGGCACCACAATGGAGGCCTGAACTTTCCTCCTTTTCCGTGGGTGCTGCGGGCTCTGCATTTGTTATTCCCCAGAAGCAGACACGGTCCGGTACCGAGTACCCTCGTCCCAGTGGGCTCGACACAGAAGCGTCCGAGTAACGGTTAGCCAGGTAGGTGATCCTGGCTGCTGCATTAAGGATGGACTGGAGAGGGGAAAGTCTAGTGCGGGGGAGGCCAATTAAAAGAGAATTACAATAGTCAAAGCTGGAGTGAATCAGGGCCACGGTGAGGGTTTTTGTGGTTTCCAAGGTGAGAAAGGGGCGAATTCTAGAGATATTCTTCAGGTGTAAGCAGCAAGAGCGGGCGAGAGATTGTATATATGGGGTGAAGGAAACATCAGCATCTAATATAACACCCAGACAGCGAGCCTGCTGACTAGGTGTTGTTATGGTTTTGGAAACTGCGGTTAGACAGTCATTGGTGTTCTTTATTAGAGCAGGGGTAAGGTCAGGGGCTGAAGTGTATAATTGTGTGTCATCAGCATAAAGGTGGTACTGAAAGCCAAATCTGCTGATGGTCTGTCCAATCGGGGCTGTGTAGAGAGAGAAGAGAAGAGGGCCAAGGACTGAACCCTGAGGGACCCCAATAGTGAGGGGACGAGGGGTGGAAGTGGAGCCAGCGAATGATACACTGAAAGAGCGGTCAGAAAGATAGGAGGAGAACCAGGAGAGAGCCGTGTCCTTGATGCTGATGGAGTGCAGCATAGAGAGTAGGAGATGGTGGTTAACAGTGTCAAAAGCTGCAGAGAGATCAAAAAGAATAAGCAGAGAGTGGTCACCATTATGTTTTGCCGTCAGTAGGTCATTGGTCACTTTGGTGAAAGCAGCTTCTGTAGAATGAAGGGGGCGGAAACCAGACTGTAATGGATCTAGAAGAGAGTGAGCGGAGAGGTAACGGGTGAGGCGGGAGTAGACCAGGCGCTCCAAGAGTTTAGAGATGAAGGGGAGATTGGAAACTGGTCTGTAGTTGTTTGTGCAGGATGGGTCGAGAGAAGTTTTCTTTAATAATGGAGTAATGATTGAGTGTTTGAAGGAGGAGGGGTCTGGGGAACTAGCTTTCTACCTTAAGGAGAGGAATCTGCCTGCCGCCATAAGGAGAGAGATAATCTGATAAGGAGTCTTATAGCCGCAATGTTCCTCTGGAAAATATGCAAATTGTCACTTCAGTGAGGAAGTGAGAAACTCTAATGCCACCCAATAAGGGTAGCTATCCTTAAAGTCATAATCAACTCTTTAACAAGACTTTTAATATGACTTAGATGTGCCAGATCAGAACCCCAAACTGCAGACTCTGTGTTTCGGGGTGATTGCGAAAATGCCAGAAGAGGGAGAGATTGAAGGTTTTGGTTAGATGAGTGGTGACCACCAGAGAGAGACTGGAGTAGGTGTGAGGGAATGGGTCAGCAGTGCATGTGGTGGGATGAGGAGGAATAGAGGAGCGTGGAGACTTCTTCTGTGACTGGGTCGAATGTGGAAAAAGAGCCGGAGGAAATGTAGGGAGAGGTAGGGGTAACAGTGATTTGAGGTTGGGAGTTGATTTCCTGATGGATGTTTTCTATTTTCTCTGTAAAGTAAGAAGCCAGATCATCAGCACAGAGGTCAGTGATAGGCAGTGGCGTAACGATCGCGGTCACTGCAGTCGCGGCTAAGACCGGGCCCGGACCTGTAGGGGGGCCCGCGTCTCCAGCTGCCCCCCGCGACTGCGATCGCAGCTCGGCTCTGACACTCCGTGTATCAGAGGAGAGGAGGTGAAGGGAGGGAAGCTTCCCGCCTCCTGCTGCTTATCCCGTCCCTCCTCTCCTCTGATCTGCTGCCGGCTCCCTGCCCTGCACTATGCGCTCCACTGGGGAGCCTGTGGCGGTAGCATTAAACCGTACCCCCCGCTCCTCACCCGCGGCCAGCAGCACCCCTCTGCCGCTCCCTCCTCACCTGCGGCGTGAGGGCTGATGCACTCCTGGGGGGGCCTGGTCTAAATATCGCATCGGGGCCCGCCAGACTCCGGTTACGCCACTGGTGATAGGGGCCTGCACTTAGGACTGAGGAGAGAGTGAAGGGTGTCAAAGAGTTTCTTTGGGTTGCTGGATAGTGAGGAGATCAGGGGGGTGGTGAAGTAGGTCTGTTTGGCGACGTGAAGGGCAGAGTTGGACGTTCTCAGCATAAATTTATAGTGAATGAAGTTTTATGGTGTGTGGGTTTTCCTCCATAGACATTCAGCACTCCTAGAGCATTGCTGGAGGAATCGAGTTTGTGATGTGATCCAGAGCTGTTTCATTCTTTGTTTGGAGGTTCTGAGGGTGAGGGGCGCTACTGGGTCCAGGGAGCTTCTGAGAGTGTCATTGTCGTGATTCACCGCCAGATCCGGACAGGAGAAGGAGATTGTGACAGTGATGAGTGCAGGGAGTCTGTGAGTGCATGAGGGTTAATGGCCTGAAGATTTCTGAATGTGTGATATGTAGGGGTGCGCTGGGGTGGGTGGGGATTTCTGAGTGTGAAGGAGAGAATGTTGTGATCAGAGAGAGGAAGAAGTGAGTTATCTAGTGAGGAGGTTGAGCAGAGCCGGACAAAGATCAGGTCAGGGGTGTTACCACCCTTGTGTGTCTTAGAGGTTGAGAGCTGTGAGAGGCCGAGTGACGTGGTTAGAGATAGGAGCTGGGATATAGATGGGGAGATGGGGCTGTTTATGGGGATGTTAAAGTCTCCCAGAATGAGGACTGGTAAATCTGAGGACGTGAACTGCGTCAGCCACCTAGAAAAATGGTCGAGGAACTGGGTGGGTGACCCTGGGGGCGGTTAGTGGTGAATAAAAAAACCACAAAACAAACGTGTAATTGCACATTTTTTTTTGCAATTTCACTACACTTGGATTTTTTTTCTCATTTTCCAGTACACTATATTGTAAAATTAATGATGTCATTTAAAAGTACAACTTGTCCCGCAATAAACAAGCCCTCTTTTGGCTATGTGGACAGAAAAATAAAAAAAGTTATGGAGGAAAAAAATGTAAAATTGCCGGGGGTGAAGGGGTTAATCAAGATACCCCTTTATATACAGAGTACGATGCTTCCCCTACATCGGAGCCATTCACATGTTGGATATAGACAAATTGAGAGTCAAATATTAAGGAAATGCATAAAAATAAATGTCAGATATTAGGGGAAATGATCCAGAATTGAGGAAACCTCAATATAAAGGAATGAATTATGGAAGTGATACTCTGCCATGTCTAAGTCCACAGTGCTGTATACCACAGCGGCCACTAGAGGGAGCCCCTGCATTAGGATTTACACTGTTCTCATTGCTATAGCTATGGTATATAGCTGGATCGGTGTGTGGCTAGTGCCCGCTGCGCAGTATCTACCCAAAAGTTAGCTCCATAGGATAACAGTGAGATTAGGTCCTCCCATCCCTCCCATCGTGTTTGTGTCTGAGACAGAGAGAAGTTGTATGAGGAGCTGTGAGGCAGAAACTCTCTGGGGCAATTAGATCTAGATGCTTTTGATGGAGCAGAGGCCCTGCCTGATGGAGAGGAGCATAGTGTGACTATAGTCAGGGCTGCCACTAGGAATTTCGGGGGCCCTTACTGCCAAAATTTTGGGGCCCCCCTGAGACTCCGCCCAGCCCCCAGCCCAGCTCCGCCTCCACCCATGCTCCGCCTCCACCCAAACATACATTATATTTATAGTGAAAAATTGAAACAGCACCTAAAATTACCTCAATTTATGTGCAAAGCTTTCCCAACCAGCAATCCAGATAGTTCCTTACAATAGGGTTAAAAAAGTCAAAACAGTACAAAAAAGTAGAAAAAAGTGGACTTTATTGCCCAATGTGTGGCCACTCCATTGGGCAATAAAGTCCACTTTTTTCTATATTTTTTTTTCAGTTTTTCCTTTTTTTTTTTTACACTCTCTCTATTATAGATTACACACATATACACTTGAGACTGCTGTGGGCTGAATACACAATAGCTGTATACACAATAGAGAACACACAATAGAGACGGCTGCTAGTTTTATACTCAATAGAGATGGCTGCGGGCCGTATAGACAATGGAGACGGCTGCAGGCTATACGCACAATAGAGTGTTCACAATGGAGACGGCTGAGGGACAAATGCACAACGGAGACGGCTGCGGGACAAATGCACAATAGAGACGGCTGCGGGACAAATGTGCTCTGTTGATAGTTTGGTATTTGTCTGCTTCCTTACACCCTGTTTTTCACAAGTTATAGACAAGAACATTGAGGAAAGAGCTGGACTGCCCCCTGTGATAGCGGAAAATGTCGAATAATATGACCAACTCTTGAGTGATAACTATGACCAGCACCTGATTGCGGCACTCGTATAGTTTCCTTATTTGTCGTGGTTTGTGTGTGTTTGTGTCCATCCGATGGTGTAACGGGCAGACCTATGTGGGGAATCCGGTGAAGTGGTGTAGGAAGGCCAGCTCCTTCTGCTAGGGGAGGAGAATGTACTCCGGTAGGGCTGTGTGTGTGCACTTTAGTTGGAGCGTTCACTCACTGCCACAGGAGAAGGGAACTGTGAGAGCAGGATTCATTTCATTATATCTAGAATCTATATTATTAAATGTAACCTCCATATTCTTTTGTGTGAGACTGTTTCCGATGTATTTCTGCAGTGTCAGGCAGAGAGGAGACCTAGTGGAGGGCTTCAAAAATGTTTTTAGGGGGGGACTGTTAAGGATAAGATTCTAAAATTTGTTGAAAAACATTATGAAGCCCTGATATGTATATTGTACCAAATATCTACCTATATTCTGCTATATTTTATGAAAACTTAATGTATATATATATTTATGTTATATTAGTTATCCATGTCTGCACTTTAATGTATATACTGAAAAACCTTGATCTACATACAGTATATACTGTATATATATTGGGATATCTACATTGGTATGTTACTTTATAGCATGAGATAACGGTTACATGGTGAACAAAGGAGTATCTCTAGCTCTAGAATGCAAAGAGGATGTTCCAGGACTAATTAAGACCTTTATCTATGGAGGACTAGTACACTGATTGGTTGGATCCCATAGGGGCTATGCTTTGATACCTCCCTCTTTTGTGCTATGTAAGGCTGATCTTGATTATAATAAACACTTCTTCGAGAGATCTGACTTTTGTCTGATTTAAAATTCTGACACGTCCGCGATTAAGTTAGTTTGGCAAGGGATCATAATAATATTTATTCATTTATATAGCGCTATTAATTCCATAGCATACATACCATACATCAGTAATGCTGTCCCCATTGGGGCTCACAATCTAAATATTCTATCAGTATGTCTTTACAATGTGGGAGGAAACCGGAGTGCAGGAGGAAACCCATGCAAACACAGGAAGAACATACAAACTCCTTGCAGATGTTGTCCTTGGTGGGAGTTGAACCCAGGACCTCAGTGCTGCAAGGCTGCAGTGCTAACCACCGAGCCACCGTGCTGCCCAAAGAGTTGGGGGTCCTTTGAATCCCACCTCAACAATTCATACCTTTTAATGGCGAACTGAAAAGATGGTAATAAATAGCAGCTTTAGAGACTCTATGGCCCTTCATCAGGCTCATAATAACACAAAATTTGAAGACATATTTACACACAAAAGTGGGATTAACAATGCAGTACATAAGACAGGTGACATTGCGGTCACCGTGGCATTCCGTGACATCATGGTGACCATGGCAACACAGAACATCATGGTAGCCAGGACAACCCATGACATTGTGGTCACCATGGCATCCCATGACCTCGTGGTCATCATGGCAACCCAATGATCTCATCAACACCATGGCAACTCGAAGACATTGTGGTCGCCATGGCAAACCTGAACAGTGCAGTCGCCATGGCAACTCGTGACATTGTGGTCATTATGGTCACCATGGCAGCCCATAACATTGGGGTCACCATGGCAACCCCATGACAGTGTGGGTCCCCTATATGCAGACCTGGCCCCCTACATACAAACCCCAGACTAGACCCCTTACATACAGACCACACCATATACAGACCATGGGCCCCTAAATACAGATCAAGCCCCCTACATACAGACCCTCTATATACAGACCATGGCCCCCTATATACAGACCCCTTACATACAGACCTGGCCCCCTACATACAGACCCCTGTATACAGACCACGGCCCGCTATATACATACCCAGCGCCCTACACACACATATTTGTTAGAGTTACTGTAAGACGTGACAAGACAACTCCTGTCACTGAGGATTCCCTCGTTGGGCGTCTGAAAATCCATAGTTGTCTGCGGACACGTTTCTGATGTCAGACACAAACCTGATTAAGAGGATCACTACCCCCGGCCATAACACCCCAGTAATGTTCTATAAATAGGGGGGAGACGTATATGCAAATCTGCACTAAGTATAAATGCATCATGAACAGGAATGAGATATTTCTCAATGCACATTCCTCCTCGGTGTCGGGCGGAGGTGAGTCATGTCGGCAGACACCATCGAGATGTGGAGACAGGAGAGAATCCCGGACAGCCTCCTCGTCACAGGCCACATAGGAGCATCGGCAGCGGCCGCCCAGGGTGGTGGGCAGGGGTGTGATGTGAAGCTCATGGGCCCCAATGCAAAAGCCCCAACAGAGCCCCCAATTATTGCCATTCTTTAATAGCATTGGCCTTTTTTTACAGGCCAAGGGGACTTCTGGGCCTCCAAGGCTCCAGGGCCTGGGCTTGATTACAACCCCTGCACCTATTGGAGTTACAGCCCTGATCGTGGGGGTCCTGACAAGGAAAAGGTGGTCATGTTGGTCCCTTAATTCTCGAGGATAATATGCCACTAGCACAGTTTGGTATCTGCCAGTTCCCCCCTCCCCATTGTGCTTGGTGCTCCATGTATAATGTTTTATGGGGGGCTTATAGGAGGTTTGTACATTTTCCCCAGTTACATTGGATCTAGTGGAGGAGAGGTCGGCACATCTGAGTGCCAATTAGTAAGTCTTATGGTGGGTTTACACACACCAATCATTGTATCCAATCTCTGAACCAATCTCTGGTTGCAGTGAAATCATGGACAGATTGCTCCATGTTGTACACAGCCACAAAATGGAACTATGTGTCCATGATTTCACTGCAACCAGAGATTGGTTCAGAGATTGGATACAATGATTGGTGTGTGTAAACCCACCATTAGGCACCGCCGCAGCTATTTATATTCGAGGTGTATGGCAATACATTCACACAATATGGGCACGTTAATAATCTACTAACCCAGTATCTGAATGCCAGTAATGGGGCACGGTGTAACATTACATGGGCTCTTTATGGCACTATTAATAGGGCCGCTGTCAGACGCTATTTGTCCTGCATTGTCAGTGCGTAGTGTGGCACTATATGGCGCTATGTATAATTGTGGAGCCCCAAGGGACGTGGGGTACTCGGTACCGGACCGATCTGCTGCTGGGGATGTCACTGGTGGCCTGGTCCGGACCGTGTCCCTGGCTCAGCACAATAAAAGGGGGAATATTTACAAGGGAGATGTCACGGGTGACGCCACCCACTTGGTGCGGCCAGTAATGGGGGCCGCCGCTGCTGCAGAACCTCCGGGGGTGATGGAATGGCAGCGGGGATGGTATAGTTCCAGTGGGGGAACTGTATCCCCGGGGCAGTAAGGAGTTAAAGTCTATGGTGTGTGTGTGTTGTTGGAGCACACTTACTTGCAGACACTGCAGGGATCTCTCCTCAGCGTTGGTGCTGACAGGCTGTGGCTCTGCAGGTTGAGGTCTTCTTGGTGCAGCCTGTATGGGAGAAAGGGTCTGCAGATGGAAGCAGGCAAGAGAGGCAATGCAGGGTTTCCAAAGCTTTACTCAGTTCTTTCAGTCAGCTTACAAGTTATCTGCAGTTCTTTACACAGCTCTTAACATTCGGTTGCATTCTCCCTTTCCGGGTTCCCTTCTCTCCTGCAGCCAGGCTCCTCTCTCCTTGTGACCCCTCACACAGTCTTTGAGTGTGCCTTTCCGGGCTATTACTCTCTCTCTCCGTCTTACACGGGTGTATGCGGACGCTGGACAGTATGGCGGTGACTCGGGCTTCTGTGAGTCCTAGTGCGTCACTTAGCTGACTGTCCTTTAGTGTTAGGAACTCCAGCTTGAAACTGAAGCTCCCCGTCAGTGAATCTGGGGATACCGGGTAAATCGTCGGTCCCCTTCAGAGCTGACACTCTGCTCTAGCCCAGCCTGCAACAGTCCTCTAGCATGAGGCTCTGCCAGGCTCCTTCCTCTGTTTCCTTCGGTATCTAGGAGGGCTTCTCCACCTGCTGTTAGTAGCTTCAGCTGCTGTCTAGGGCACGGGTTGCACCGTCCCTTCTCTGTCTGTCACACTCCTGGTGGTTTCAGCATCTTGGACGGGCTTTCCCCCCCATCTGGCTCGCATTGGCTCAGTACGGGTCTGCGCTCCTCAGCTTAGGCTCTTCCAGGCCGTGCGTGTCCTTCAACCTTTACTTTTCAGCTACTTCAGCCTACTCTGCTGCTCTTGGTCTTTGCATCTCAGCACCATGGCTTACTAACTTCCTTCACTCCTCCCCCTCTCTATATACTGTCAGTCACCTGACCTCTGGTGTGCCCAACCCACTCCTCATCCACCACTCCTCTGGTCTCATATAGTGTCTAACCTAAGAGCTGGATGTAACCCCTTCTATGCGTGGGTATGTGGGCTGTGAGGGTGTAGTGTTTACTGTTGTCCTACCTGCCTGGCTGCAGTACCCTCTTGTGGCCTCCTGGACGCAGGGGCACCACATTCTCCCGGAGTTAAACAGCGCGTCCTCGCGCGACTCGACATTGGTTACCCTGAAAACATTTTTATATTTATATATAACAGTAAACATTATGGATTCTTGATTTCTTCCCTTCCGGGAGGCACGATTCTTGGAACGTTGCTTTAACTATAAAACATAAGTGCATGGGTATCTATACTCATCATTACCCTCTTTTCTGTAAAAGACATTATAAAACATTACTTTGTAGCAAAAGTATAAAATTCTCTTCAAAAAGTGCAAAAATGCTCAAAAAGCAGCTTCAAAACAGTTAAAGTCTCGTGCACCACTTCGCATGTGCACAGCTGGTTTTAAAACCAAAGGGGAGCACACAAGTGTGCTCAACTATTTACAAGGGAGTTCTTATCAAGTCATTGTTCATGATATCGATTGTTCATGTAAAACACATAAGACATACAGGGGAATGCTAACATTCACTCAGGTAAGATTGGGGGAG
The DNA here is from genome assembly GCA_033576535.1 of Allobates femoralis. Classification (NCBI taxonomy): domain Eukaryota; kingdom Metazoa; phylum Chordata; class Amphibia; order Anura; family Aromobatidae; genus Allobates; species Allobates femoralis. Next base: position 608,187,530 of record JARQOC010000001.1, read on the forward strand.
CAATAAGGAATAATGTACATTCACACTTACAGTTTCTTCATCTTCTTCTGTTAAGGACACGGATCTTACTCCTGATCCTTCTTCTCCATCTTCTGGATCATCTGGGATGCCTTCCCTTCTGGATGCAGATCCTGCGTTTCTATTCTTTCTTTGGCTGTATGGCCTTCGGCCTCGCTCTCCGCGGGCTCACGTGGTTCTCTGACCCAGCCGGGTCGTCGCTGGACTTGGGCTTCATAGCCCTGGCAGTGGTCGATGTCTATCTGGATCCGGGTCCTGTTCTCCTCCTGGGCCAGTGTCATCCTCGGGGGCAGCCGCCGCAGTACACCCCTCCGGGTGTCTAGGACGTAGGGACGTTCTTCTCCTCCTTCAGCCATCTCTGCACGATCACGACTGGTCTTTCCCTGGCCGGGTACCTCCACTGGTTCGTCTTGTGGGCCCTCCGGGATCACAGGCGGTCTCTCGTACACCGCGCTCTGCTGTACGTCCTTCGCTTCCGTCCTCGTGTCTCTGAATGGCGGTTCCTTCTCTTCCGGTTGCCTGCTCCGCCCCCTCCTGATGACGATTTCCTTCTTCGTTCGCGCCAGCTTCTTGGTAGGAGGGTCTAGGGGCGGCGGCTCTTCTTTGAGAGTGATAGCTGGCTCTCCCTGAGTTAAGGAGAGCCAGGGCGGGACCTTCTTTTCGCGCCTTGGACCGGACCGGCCCACGATGGGAGTCTTAGGCACGCCTCCCCTGCACATGGCGCTAGTCCCCTGTGGCCGCCATTAAGGTCAGATTTTGGCGGGAAAAGTCTAGAAACAGTTCTTTTGGCGCACAAGGTCCAATTCTTTTGGACCGGGTAGATCCTGTTCGTGACGCCAGGTTGTGGAGCCCCAAGGGACGTGGGGTACTTGGTACCGGACTGATCTGCTGCTGGGGATGTCACTGGTGGCCTGGTCCGGACCGTGTCCCTGGCTCAGCACAATAAAAGGGGGAATATTTACAAGGGAGATGTCACGGGTGACGCCACCCACTTGGTGCGGCCAGTAATGGGGGCCGCCGCTGCTGCAGAACCTCCGGGGGTGATGGAATGGCAGCGGGGATGGTATAGTTCCAGTGGGGGGGAACTGTATCCCCCGGGGCAGTAAGGAGTTAAAGTCTATGGTGTGTGTGTGTTGTTGGAGCACACTTACTTGCAGACACTGCAGGGATCTCTCCTCAGCGTTGGTGCTGACAGGCTGTGGCTCTGCAGGTTGAGGTCTTCTTGGTGCAGCCTGTATGGGAGAAAGGGTCTGCAGATGGAAGCAGGCAAGAGAGGCAATGCAGGGTTTCCAAAGCTTTACTCAGTTCTTTCAGTCAGCTTACAAGTTATCTGCAGTTCTTTACACAGCTCTTAACATTCGGTTGCATTCTCCCTTTCCGGGTTCCCTTCTCTCCTGCAGCCAGGCTCCTCTCTCCTTGTGACCCCTCACACAGTCTTTGAGTGTGCCTTTCCGGGCTATTACTTTCTCTCTCCGTCTTACACGGGTGTATGCGGACGCTGGACAGTATGGCGGTGACTCGGGCTCCTCTGTGAGTCCTTGTACGTCACTTAGCTGACTGTCCTTTAGGGTTAGGAACTCCAGCTTGAAACTGAAGCTCCCCGTCAGTGAATCTGGGGATACCGGGTGAATCGTCGGTCCCCTTCAGAGCTGACACTCTGCTCTAGCCCAGCCTGCAACAGTCCTCTAGCATGAGGCTCTGCCAGGCTCCTTCCTCTGTTTCCTTCGGTATCTAGGAGGGCTTTTCCACCTGCTGTTAGTAGCTTCAGCTGCTGTCTAGGGCACAGGTTGCACCGTCCCTTCTCTGTCTGTCACACTCCTGGTGGTTTCAGCATCTTGGACGGGCTTTCCCCCCCATCTGGCTCGCATTGGCTCAGTACGGGTCTGCGCTCCTCAGCTTAGGCTCTTCCAGGCCGTGCGTGTCCTTCAACCTTTACTTTTCAGCTACTTCAGCCTACTCTGCTGCTCTTGGTCTTTGCATCTCAGCACCATGGCTTACTAACTTCCTTCACTCCTCCCCCTCTCTATATACTGTCAGTCACCTGACCTCTGGTGTGCCCAACCCACTCCTCATCCACCACTCCTCTGGTCTCATATAGTGTCTAACCTCAGAGCTGGATGTAACCCCTTCTATGCGTGGGTATGTGGGCTGTGAGGGTGTAGTGTTTACTGTTGTCCTACCTGCCTGGCTGCAGTAGCCTCTTGTGGCCTCCTGGACGCAGGGGCGCCACATAATGTAAATACAATGGTTTCTGACTGGCTGCATAGGTCAAGTGACTTCTCTGCTGGAAAATATGGTTTTTTTTCTGGCCAGGCTCACAACACAGGTTATGGAGGATAAGTACATATGCTGTGGATAGACCTTAAAGGGATGGTCCAAGATAAAAAAAAAAAAAAGACGACTGGCTCTGATGAATGCTGTGGATAGCCTTAAAGGGGTGGTCTGAGATTAAAAAAAAAAAATTAAATAAATGGTTGAGAACTAAATATCTTTGACATATGCTGTGGAACAACTTTAAGGTACCTTTACACACCGCAATATCGGCTGGTGATATGAGGCAATCTAACGTGCGCATGCACGTTTTTCATGCTCGCCTCAGAGCGCCGATGGTGGCATTACACGCCGCAATCTCGTCCTGAAATAAAGGCGATGTGTCGTCCCGGAAATCGCCTCACCCACAGCGGATCCATTCCGGTGGAATTGCCTCACCGCTTCACACGCCGCAATCCCAAAGGCAATGTGGGCGTATATGTTCAGCGTGGCGAAGAGATAGGTGTGCCACAGTGGCTTACACCGCGCCCCATACGCGCTCATTGGACAATGCAACAGCGTTATGATTGGTCTCCCTGCTCTGGAAGGCTGGCTAATACATGATGCCATTGCCATTGTGTGGTGCTGGATGGACAGCTCTTCAAATATGGCGCGGTGTCAATTGACAGCCAATGGGAACACAGTAGCCCACACCAATCAGCTCACATGGGGCGCGGACTACAGCACGCTGTGGCACACCTATGGGAAATCATAGGTGACGCAGATTCCATCACTGTTGCCCTATCACACGCCAAAACCCGGAAATCTCACCGTAATCAGGCGACAGGCGATTTATCACCGCAAAATTCCCCAATCACACGCCGCAACTGTGAGGCAATTTCACAGCGATTGTTTCGGGGCGACATATCGCCTTTAAAGGGATCCTGTCACCTACAAAACGCCTCGTAAGCTTTCAAAACATGTCCCTGCAGCATCCTATCACTAATCTCACACTTCTTATGTCTCCTAAAAGCATCCTGTGAAAGTGCATAAAAACGTTTTAATACTTACTCATTAGTGATTATAATTAGCAGGGGCTATATTCTTTAGTCACCAGGGCAGGCTGTTTTGCAGCCTCCAGGATCCACCCTCTCTCTGTCTGTGCTGCTGTGATGTGTAGCTGAAGGCAGGACTAATGATTGCATTCTGTGAGTGATAGAGAGGGGGAGGGCAAAGCCTGCACAAGCAGAGCAACACAGACAGAGGGTGGATCCTGGAGCCTGCAAAACAGCCCGCCCTGGTGACTAAAGAATATGGCCCCTGCTAATTATAATCACTAATGAGTAAGTATTAAAAGGTTTTTATGCACTTTCACAGGATGTTTTTAGGAGACAAAAGGAGTATGAGATTAGTGATGGGATGCTGCAGGGACATGTTTTGCTAGCTTAGGAGGCGTTCTGGAGGTGACAGGATCCCTTTAGGATTACCAATGATGGTAATTACCAAAGATGGTCCAAGATAAAACAAAAAACACTGGCTAACAACTAAGTATGTGTGACATATGCTCTGGATAGACCTTACTTAAAGGGATGGTCTGAGATAAAACAAAACTGGCTATTAACTTTTGTGCAAACGTGTCACATGAATGATAGATGTGATGGAAAGTCCCCTTTATCTCCTACAATATTGACATCTACTGGACATGTTTAGCAGGTGATAGGTGCCGGTGCATGGTGTAGAGCCAAATTAATACAAGGTGGGTGCCAGATCTATGTATCCATCCATCTATCTATTCTTTCCATCTATCTATTTTTTCCATGTATTCTATCTATCTATCTATAAACAGAAAAACGAAACAGCACAGCCACACACAGTCGGGTGCAAGGCCCTCCTACCACTTTCACTGGTATTGAATAGATGAAAAAATTAAAGGCAGCACTTCCTCCAGTTTAGTTCATGTGGATTTATTAGACCTAGGACTGCAACGTTTCGGCACGCAGCCTTCCTGCTTGAGGAAGGCTGCGTGCCGAAACGTTGCAGTCCTAGGTCTAATAAATCCACATGAACTGAACTGGAGGAAGTGCTGCCTTTAATTTTTTCATCTATCTATCTATCTATCTAGCTATCTGTCGCTCTATCTCATCTATCTATAGTCACACGCTACGATGTCATTAAAGATATCGCTGAAACATCAGGGGTTTTCTGTCGCTCTAACGACGTCGTTGCGTGTGACAGGTCGATCTTACAAGCAGTAAGTGATCTGATCAGTCATCGCAGATATGAGATCCGGACCCCACATCAGATGATGTCGATCATGCGATCTGCTTGTGAGTCGGTCGACAGGGTAAGGGGTACTCGGATACCGGGACAGTTGGTTACTTCAGTGGGGGGAAGGATCACGGCTGGTCGGTTCCTGGATCCGTGCCGTGGACCCTCAGTGGCGGGGTGGTGGTGATGATGATGGGGGAATGGTAACGTGACGCCACCTGTGGTACCTGGCAATAGGGTTACCAGCGCTGCGGCCGGCTGCTGAGGTGATGGTAATGCAGGTCAGTGTAGTACAACTCCCCACAGGTGGAGCTTTACCTCAGGGCAGCGGGACGGATGAGGGGAGTAGTAGTCCTCACCTCCTGTGATGTTGTAGAGGCCCTCCAGGCGACAAATAACTGAGACAGAGTCCAGATTAGCTCAAACAGTTCTTTACTGGCACCGGGCAGATGTTAAGGTACACAGTATAGTCTGGTTTAATGGGGTTGGTAGCCACGGATCCAGGAGGCTTTTTACAAAGCCTGTCAGAGGTGTTCTTCTAATGGTTTTCTTGGTCTGTGTTTTGCTGTAGCTCTCCTGTCAACCACACTAAAGAGCCCGATCACCAGTCCCCAGGTCTGTTATTAAAAGGTACTTCTGACACCTTTCCGGTACGGATGGAAGCGACAGCACGATAATTCTCCCGCCACTGTTATTTAGTCCTTCCGTTGTTAGTGTCTTGGACCCACTTTGGGACAGAGGTGGGATTTAGTCCTGTGGTGCTGTGGCTCCTATTTGTGGCTCACAGCCTGCCGGTCTGCAGTCAGGGATAAACCGTTACTAACCGCCTCTGCTCTGGTGTGCCGGTGGTGACCTGGGTCTCCAGCTGGCTCCTACCAGTCCTGGAGTGGCCCCCTTCCACGTCTGGTCACCTCTCTCTTAAGAGGTGCCCTCCTATTACAGCCGCAGGGTCCCCTGCGTCTGCCTCTGCTGCTCCGAACGCAAACGCAACCGAACGCAGGCACATGCATACCCATGTTAAACATAGGAACGCAGTGCGCAAGCGTTTGGCCTCATTCGGTGCGCTGCGCTTGCATACGCAAGTGTGAACCAAGCCCTAATGAGCCTTATCTGTCATCTATCTATATATCCAAACCTATAAAAGTTTGTAAAACTACTAACTATGGAGAATCATATTTACAATCAATGCTGTACAACAACAAGAAAAAACGGTGGCGGAATTCCGGGGTTTTTTTTTGTTAGTTTTTTTCACTATTTCAGTTGGTAAAATGAATGGTGTCTTTCTAAACTACAACTTGACCCTGCAAAAAACAAAACCGCCATGCAAAAATAAAAATAAAAGTGTTTCTTTGGTAAAAAAAGAACAAAAATAAAAATTTGTTGCAGCTTCAAATTATATTTTTATTACTTAAATGCAATTTTTTGCAATTGGTTTTAAGTAAAAATGTTGCACCGTCTGCCTCCTGTAGCCTCTGTGTTGCACTCAGGGGCGGACCGTCACCCCCGGGGGCCCTGGTGCAGGTGAGGACCGGGGGGGGGGGAAGGGATGCTGGGAGAGCAGAGCTCTCTTACCTGCTGCTGCTGGGAGAGCCGTACTGCTGGGAGAGCCGCGCTGCTGGGAGAGCCGCGCTGCTTCTGGGAGAGCCGCGCTCTCCCGCCTGGTGCTGCCGGGAGAGCCGCGCTTCTGCTGAGAGAGCCGCGCTCTCCCGCCTGGTGCTGCTGGCAGAGCTGCGCCGGATGGTCGTAGGAGCCGGAGAGGAGGGGCGGGATTAGGCAAGGGAAGCAGGAAGCTCTCTGCTACCCTTGCCTGGCCCTCCTCTCCTTTGACGGCGGCTTGTGGGGGTCGGCTGGGGGCCCCCTCCAGGCTTGAAGGGGACCCCTAACCAGTCGGGGCCTTGGTGCAGCTGCACCAGTGTAGTTCCGCCCCTGGTTGCACTGTATATTACTGGCTGCAGAATGAGTTAACTGAGAATCTGTCAGGGAGCTCCCTTGTTCTGACTGTCCTACTAAAGAGTTTGTTACCTTGTTATGTCTTTTTCTGAGCAGCTGAATGTGCAATGAACAAAGAATAAAAGCCAAACCATGCAAAGCGTTTAATGAAACATCACTTTTTAACCCTAAATACATGAACCAAAGGAAACAAAATGTCATCTCACCAAGGATGACATCTGCCAGGAGTCTGTATGTTCTCCCCGTGTTTTGTGGGTTTCCTCCGGGTTCTCCGGTTTCCTCCCACATTTCAAAGACTGATAGGAAGTTTAGATTGTGAGCCCCAATGGGGACAGTCTTGATGTATGTAAAGCGCTGTGGAAATAGTGCTATATACTGTACATGAACAAATATTATTATCATCCCTTTTAATAGCTGGTTACATACTGAGCTCACTAATAACTCAGTCTGCAGTGAGCTCCCTCTAGTGGTGGCTACAGGTATACAGAATTTGATCAATAGTGAACATTCACTTTAAAAGGATTCTATCGAAAAACAAACAAAATTGTGAATTTATGAAACCTAGTCATGCTACAAGCCCTATTCTTGAGTGCCAGTCGCTCATCTTGTGGTTTTTGTGTTATACTTTTCTCCATCTACACCTTCGACCTAGATCAGCTCATAGAATCACACGGTCTTCAGTATCATGGTGATGACACTCAGATCTACCTCTATGGACCTGACGTCACCTCCTTACTGACCAAAATCCCACAATGTCTGTCCACTATTTCATCTTCCTTTTCTGCTCGCTTTCTAAAACTAAACATGGATAAAACAGAATTCATCATCTTTCCCCCATCTCACTCTGCCCATCCACCAGACCCATCCATCAAAGTCAATGGCTGCTCACTTTCCCCAGTCCCCCATGCTCGGTGCCTCGGAGTAACCCTTCACTCTGCCCTCTCCTTCAAGTCACATATCCAAGCCTTCCTCACCTCCTGCCTTCTCCAACACAAAAATATTTCCCGCTTCCGTTCATTCCTTAACCAAGAAACCACAAAAACACTTGTGCATTCCCTCATCATCTCCTGCCTCGACTATTGCAACCTCCTGCTCTCTGGCCTCCCTTCTTGCACTCTTGCACCTCTCCAATCTATCCTAAACTCTGCTGCCCGACTAATCCACCTGTCTCCCCGCTATTCCCCAGCCTCTCCTCTCTGCCAATCCCTTCACTGGCTTCCTATTGTCCAGAGGCTTCAGTTCAAAACCCCTAACTATGACATACAAAGTCATCCACAACCTGTCCCCTCCATACATCTGTGACATGGTCTCCAGGTACTTAACTGCACGCAACCTTCGATCCTCTCAAGATCTCCTTCTCCATTCCCCTCTTATCTCTTCTTCCCACAACCGCATACAAGATTTCTCCCGTGCTTCCCCCATACTCTGGAACTCTCTGTCCCATCAGACTCTCACCCACCGTGGAAACCTTCAAAAGGAACCTGAAGACCCCCCTCTTCCCACAAGCCAACAACCTGCAGTGATCATCAGTCTACTGTACCACCACACGACCAGCTCTCCCCTCTCCTACTGTATCCTCACCCATCTCTAGTAGACTGTGAGCCATCACGGGCTGGGTTCTCCCTCCTCACCTACTGTATTCTCACCCATCCCTTGTAGACTGAGCCTTCGTGGGCAGGGTCCTCTCTCCTCACCTACTGTATCCTCTCCCATCCCTTGTAGACTGTGACCCATCACGGGCAGGGTCCTCTCCCCTCACCTACTGTATCCTCACCCATCTCTAGTAGACTGTGAGCCATCACGGGCTGGGTTCTCCCTCCTCACCTACTGTATACTCACCCATTCCTTGTAGACTGATAGCCCTTGTGGGCAGGGTCCTCTCTCCTCACCTACTGTATCCTCACCCATCCCTTGTAGACTGTGATCCCTCGTGGGTAGGGTCCTCTCTCCTCACCTACTGTATCCTCACCCATCCCTTGTAGACTGTGATCCCTCGATGGCAGGGTCCTCTCTCCTCACCTACTGTATCCTCACCCATCCCTTGTAGACTGTGATCCCTCGTGGGCAGGGTCCTCTCTCCTCACCTACTGTATCCTCACCCATCCCTTGTAGACTGTGATCCCTCATGGGCAGGGTCCTCTCTCCTCACCTACTGTATCCTCACCCATCCTTTGTAGACTGTGAGCCCCCCGGGCAGGTTCCTCTCTCCTCACCTACTGTATCCTCATCCATCCCTTGTAGACTGTGAGCCCTCGTGGGCAGGGTCCTCTCACCTCACCTACTGTATCCTCACCCATCCCTGGTAGACTGTGAGCCCTCGTGGGCAGGGTCCTCTCTCCTCTCCTACTGTATCCTCACCCATCCCTGGTAGACTGTGAGCCCTCATGGGCAGGGTCCTCTCTCTTCTACTGTATCCTCACCCATCCCTTGTAGACTGTGAGCCCTCGTGGGCAGGGTCCTCTCTCCTCACCTACTGTATCCTCACCCATAACTTGTAGACTATGAGCCCCTACAGGTAGGGTCCTCTCTCTTAACCCATCCCTTGTAGCCTGTGAGCTCTTGCGGGCAGGGTCCTCTCTCCTTATGTACTTCTCTGTGCGTTGTATTGCTCATGTTTATTGTATTTGTCTATGTATGCCCCTTTTCACATGTAAAGCGCCATGGGATAAATGGTGCTATAATCATGAATAATAATAATAATACATAACAGCTTTCCCAGTGTTGGCATAGAATAGGGGGTGTGCAAAGGAGGCCAACTACTGATTTCGATAGTCTCTGTTACAGCTGGTGTATGATCATAGAAGGGGGCTGGCTTATCACCTTAATTGCATAGTCAGACAGCCCCCTTCACGTGGCTATGGTCACCTGCCACCACTGGAAAAGCTGTGTTATGTCATATACAAAGAGGAAGAGGACGGGACGACAGCTTACTTTATTAGTAAGTTTCATAAAACTTTTTTGAAGTGGCTGAACAGGTTGTAAAGGGTTTTCAGGTGTCATTTTAGTTTCACCGATATTGATGCATAACTACCCGAATCATTATGAGAATCAGGTTTCTCCGGTGTAATCACTGACTGATCCTACAGTCATCCTCTCGCCTGGAGGGATCTTTCCAGGGGAGGCAGAGTACAGGTTTCTCATATCATAACATGTCCCCCCTCCCCTATTTGTCCTGAGTATCCGATGTTCCTTCCAGGCTGAACAGATGCAGATTTCTCCTTCAGGCTGATCCTGTCCTGGACGGCTCATCACGGTCACAAGAGATGGATGGGATTCTCGAAGGTGAAGCTTAGGTTTCCCCAGTATCTTCAGGGGACGTTCCCATAAAATGTTTTTGCTGCCACAGTAATATTTTTTTTCTCCGTCAGACGAAACCTCATTTATTTAACCATGTTTTCGGTTTACTGAAAAAAAAAGTTTTTACATATCACAGACTTTAATAAGACGTTAGTAGATATGTATAAAGTGATAAAATAGTCATATTATCAGATTCATAAGTCATTTGGGAGTGGAAAAAGCAAACTAGGCTGGAAAGTGAAGGAAAAGAAAGGTCCAGCACCTACAGTGCTGGTAGAATGCCGATCAAGAGAAACTGCCCCTTTGATGGTCAGTTATAGTGTAAGGAGCAGCTTATGCTGGGAAGTGAGGGAATTCAAGTTCTAGCATCTACAGGTTTGGAGGAATGCTGATATAGAGGAAAGCGCAACGTATGCTTGTAAGTGAAGGGAAGAAAGTCCGAGCACATACAGTTCTGACAAAATGCTGACCAAACAGAACTGCTGTTTTGATGGTAAGTTATACAGGAAAAATCAATGTATGATGGGAAGTTTGGAAACAAGAGTCCCGGCACCTACTGTGCTGGAGGAATGATGATAAATAGGAGCTGTCATATTGCCAATTAGTTATACAGGAAAATGAGAATTCAAGTCCTAGCACCAGTGGTGTAATTTCAAGCTCATAGGTCCGCATGCAAAAGCTCCAACAGGATCCCCAAGTATTGTAAATCTTTAACAGCAATAGTCTTTTTCCATAGCCCAAAGGGACTTTTGGGGCCCCCTAAGCTCCAGGGCCCGGGTGCAATTGTAACCTCTGCACAATGTTTGCCTAGAACCTTCAATGCTGATCAAACAGAACTGCTGTTTTGATGGTGATAAAAGAAAGGGCAATATAAGCTTTGAAGCGAAGAGAAGAAAGTCCCAGCACCTACAGTTCAGACAAAATGTAGATCAAAGACAACTGCCGTTTCGATGGTAAGTAAGGATGGACAAACTTAGTTTTTCGCCGGGTTCGTGTCCTGTTAAAGCAAGCAGTTAATACACGTAATATACTTACCGGGTAGACGATCTCTCTTCCTGCTGTGCAGCAGCACTGCGTCACTTCCGGCCGCTCCCTATCTTCTGGTCGTATGTGATTGGCTGTTGGAGCTGGTCACGTGAATATTCCCAGAGGATAATGAGAGGCCTAGAAGTGATGCAGCGCCGCGGCACAGCTGAAAGAGAGAACGCGGACCCGGTAAGTATAATGAGTATTGTTATTAACTGTTTGCTTACTTTAACAGGGCAACGCCGGTCACAAACCCAGCAAAATACCAACAGTTCATCCATCCCTAATGGTACCTTTACACGCCGCTACAACAGGATGGATACAACCCTCTACTTCATGTGCACGAGCACGCTCAAACGGTTACAAACGGTAAACGCACCTCCTTTACACGCCTCCACAAGGTGCGCTACGCTACATCTACAGCTAGATACATCGCCGGGTGTCTCAAGTAGCCATCTGTAGCTCATCTTAGCTCATTTACACACCGCTATAACCAGCTACTATGGGCGGACCTGGTGCAACAGGGACAGCACATAGGCATGCCACAATTGTGGATTACGAGACGTCCGTACGCTGATAGGACAAAGCAATAATACCATGATTGGGCAGGCATCGCAGGAGGCTGATTAATACATGACGCTCGAGCAATTGTGTAGTGTGACTGGGCAGCTCCTTAAATATGCCGCCCTGTGCGGCGACAACCAATCGCAACGCCGAAGCTTCCTCCAATGATCGCAGATGGGGCGCGGTAACACGGAGCCTGGGTCACGCCTTAGCTACATTGCAGCTACATCGCTGGGTGTCCAGAGTTCCCTTCTGTAGCTTCTTTACACGCCGATACAGCTCGCTGCAATCGGCTTTGTAGCCATCTGTTTTCGAGCAGTGCTCGGAAACAGATGTATCTGTAGCCGGCTGTGTCGTCCCGTCTTCAGACGCCGCTACTACGGGCTATATTGGTGCTACAAGCTACATTTGTAGCCTGTAGCGGGTTGTATCCATCCTGTTGTAGCGGCGTGTAAAGGTACCCTAATGGTAAGGTATACAGGAAAAAGCAATGTATGATGGGAAGTTTGAAAACAAAAGTCCCAGCACCTACTGTGCTGGAAAAATCCTAATCAAGAGCAACTGCAATGTTGATCCCGTTAGAAGATGAACCTTTTCTATTAGACCTGAGACACATATCCTTGGATTGTTTGGTTGATCAATTCATAGGACGTGTGTAAAATATATATTAAAGCAGCCACAGATCTTTTTGGCGGGATGAAATAAGGTTAAGAATTTGGCATTTGATGTCTCATGCTGTGTAAGGAGCTATCAAAGCCAGATGATCATGGCTGTAAAGGTGGGTTTACACGTTGCGATATCGTAGTACGATTTCAATGAAAAGTCACGTGGTTTGATCGTTGGAGCTGATATCGTTCCTGCGTTGTATGGTGTGAACGTCCAATACGATGCAGGAACGATGTCAATGCGATATCGGGGATTGAATGAGCGTGCTATTCAATGCCCCGATATTGAAGGGAGATTGGAGCCGGATCGTGCTGTGTGACAGCCCAACTACGATGTGTAATGCCACGTCACCCATTCACTCCCATGTTACATGGTCGTTCCTGGGTTGGTGGGTGTACACATCGTCAGGACGTTGGATAATGATATCGCGCTGTGTAAACCGGCGATGCGATGCAGGGAAAAGCGCGCTCCCGCGTCGTTGGATACGATATCGGCCCGATATCGCGACGTGTAAACCCACCATCACAGTCCACTGGGCTTGTTTGAGAAATTCAGGAAATATCTCCAGATGAGGCATTGATTCCTGATCCTGACATACCATCAGAATCTCCTCCGTACACAGGGGAATCCAATCATTCTGGGCTCACCACAGAGTTTCCAAATGTCAATGTGTCCATCATGAATGAACAAAGCTTATTAGAGAGGATGCGAAGGATGGTGAGTGCAAGCTCTACTGTCACTGATAGGGTAGAAGATGAATCCGAACTGTCCTCCCATCTCTCCTCCTGCTCCCTCTTTGACCACCTGCAATCCGTTTTCCGACACCACCACTCCACCGAAACAGCCCTAACCAAAGTCACCAACAACCTACTGATCGTCAAGAGCAAGTGACACTACTCCATCTCCTCCTCGACCTTTCTGCTGCCTTCGACACAGTCGACCACTCCCTCCTGCTTCAAATTCTAGAATCCCTTGGCATCACTGACCTCGCCCTCTCCTGCATCTCCTCGTATCTAACAGACCGGACCTTCAGCATCACCCACTCCCACACCTCCTCCTCGCCCTACCCCCTATCTGTTGGAGTTCCCCAAGGCTCAGTCCTAGGACCCTTACTCTTCTCCATCTACACCCTTGGCCTAGGCCAACTCATCAAGTCCCACAGCCTCCAATTCCACCTCTACGCTGACGACACCCAACTCTACCTCTCCGGCCCTGACATCACCTCCCTGCTTTCCAAAATCCCACACTGCCTGTCCTCCATCTCATCCTTCTTCTCCGCTCGTTTCCTCAAACTCAACATGGATAAAACAGAGTTCATCGTCTTCCCCCCAAGTCTCTCTTCCCCCCCTACCGACCTAACCATCATTGTCAATGACTGCACACTCTCACCCGTCCCCCACGCCAAGTGCCTCGGTGTAATCCTCGACTCTGCCCTCTCAGGGTTTGGGTTTTGAATTGAGATCTCTGGGAAGTAGGGAGCCAGTGGAGGTCTTGGCAGAGGGGGGAGATGGGAGAGTAAAGGGGTGACAGGTATATGAGTTGGGCAGCGGAATTGAGGATGGTTCGGAGGGGTGCAAGGGAGGAAGTGGGGAGGCTGGTGAACAGGAGGTTGTAGTAGTCGAGGCGGGAGATGATGAGGGTGTGGACAAGCGTTTTGGCAGTATCATGGTCAAGGAAGGAGCTGAGATGTTTTTAAGCTGGAGGTGGCAGGAGGTGGCGAGGGCCTGGATGTGTAGCTTGATGCTTTGATTTGCGGAGAGAACAACTTGCACAGATGAAGGTAGAAAATCTGCTTCATGCAGCAGCTAGGCCAACAGACAATCTGCAAGAACTGGTTCCTCCAACAGATCCGAAGAAGAAACTGGGAAAAAGAAAATCCAAAAAGAAGACCTTTAATGTGGAAAATACACATGATTTTCTCGTCATGTATTCAACAAGGTCCCCTAAAGCTGCTCATGGCTGTTCATTCTATGAAGACCTAATGAGGAGCGATAAGGAGACACAGTATCTTGGGTTGCCTGAGGAAACGTTGGAAAAACTGGCTGAAGATGTTGAAGAAGAAATGTTTAGCCTGTACCGCGATTGTGGTGTAAGATACAAAACTAAGTACAAAGGTCTTCTACTACTGTATTCAACTTAAAAAAAAACAAAAACAAGAGATTCAACGTGTCAGATCATTCCACAAAGTTGTGATGCCCCACTGGTCAGGCGTCACAAGTGGGGTACTGCACCCAAAAATGAGCGTGTGGTTATCGCTGTCGCAAGTAGAATGCAGAATACTGTGGAAGGATTTGATCCCAGCGCTCACACACACACACACACCTAGGCAACTGGGGGGGTCCCAAAAGTTCGAGAGTTGGAGTTGTAAGGAGAGCAGGGAGGACGCACGGGGAGTCTTCAGGAGTGTCTTCTCCGAGGAAAGACGGAGAACGGGAGCTTACCCGCGAGAGAAAGAGGGCTTCAAGAGAGAGAAGTAGCCCAGACAGAGAGGTTCTGATTTGTTCACCCGGAGTGCGCGGGTCTGACAACGCTGCCTGGAGTGTTCATCCTCCGACAGTACTCGTCCCGGCTCCGAAGACGTTCTCAGGGTCTTCATCCCCTGGGACGTAACACTGCTAGCTAAGCAGGCATTGAGAAGAGAGAAAGAACAGGACAAGGGTTAGATCAAAGAAGGTACCACCAGAGACTTCCACAGATTCAGAATTCTGCTGCGACTACCCAGCCAGTCATCCGGCTAGAGAGCTGTGAGCTGTATCATCATCTTGACCAGTTTTGCAAGTAAAGTACCTGGGAAGGGTGAATTGCCTCCGTGTTTCTCTCCTGCTACTATTGACTTTTCTCGACAGCTTACACTGTCCTGGCAACGGTTATCACTGCCCCGAGGCCCAGCTTCACCTGTAGGAAGCTACTCCACTCTAGCCGCAATACCACCACCCTCCGGAGGACTGTGGCGGCGCTGGTGTCTAGTCACCAGGTACTACAGGTGGCGTCACGAGACTCTTATCCCTTGTAAATACAAAACCCCCTTCTTTTAGGCTGTCCCCCGGGGCCACGGGTCTGGGCAGGTCACCTGCGACATTCCCCGATTGGAGAGAGAGAGGCCCAGACATCCGAGTTCGCATAAACTGGGGTGCTGCAAAGTCTTGTTCAGATGAACCCTACAGATATGGCTCGCCAAGAACTAACTGATTGGTGGGCAGTGTAGTGTTTAACCAAAGTGCCCCTGACTGTATGGTGCGCTCCCTCCCCATACTCAGTGCGGTGTGTGGCCTGCACCTTCAGGAGTTAATGTTTGTCCATGTGCCCCTTCGGGTGGGATTGGAAAGAGGAGACGTCCCTAAGGATCCCCTATGTAAATCTTTATTACTCAATCATATCCCAGGGTCTTTTCCTAATATGTATCTGCTTTCCTTTGGGAAGTCCTCTTCTCCCATGGTTTTCTCTTCTGTTAACAGTTTTCTGCATGCAAGTTCTTGGCATCGGATCATTCAGGATACACTGAAAGCGTTTTGACAACATAACTTAGCTTTAATTAGCAACAAAGAGGCACAGATGTGAAGGGCTTTGTGGAAACAGGAATTAAGTTGTGGCCAAAAGTATTGACACCCCTGCAATTCTGTCAGATAATACTCAGTTTCTTCCTGAAAATGATTGCAATCACAAATTCTTTGGTATTATTATCTTCATTTAATTTGTCTTCAATGAAAAACACAAAAGAAAATGAAGCAAAAAGCAAAACATTGATCATTTCACACAAAACTCCAAAAATGGGCCAGACAAAAGTATTGGCACCCTCAGCCTAATACTTGGTTGCACAACCTTTAGCCAAAATAACTGCGATCAACCGCTTCCGGTAACCATCAATGAGTTTCTTACAATGCTCTGCTGGAATTTTACACCATTCTCTTTGGCAAACTGCTCCAGGTCCCTGATATTGAAGGGTGCCTTCTCCAAACTGCCATTTTTAGATCTCTCCACAGGTGATCTATGGGATTCAGGTCTGGACTCATTGCTGCCACCTTAGAAGTATCCAGTGCTTTCTCTCAAACCATTTTCTAGTGCTTTTTGAAATGTGTTTTGGGTCATTGTCCTGCTGGAAGACCCATGACCTCTGAGGGAGACCCAGCTTTCTCACACTGGGCCCTACATTATGCTGCAAAATGTGTTGGTAGTCTTCAGACTTCATAATGCCATGTACACGGTCAAGCAGTCCAGTGCCAGAGCAGCAAAGCAACCCCAAACATCAGGGACCTCCATGTTTGACTGTAGGGACCGTGTTCTTTCTTTGAATGCCTCTTTTTTTCTCCTGTAAACTCTATGTTGATGCCTTTGCCCATAAAGCTCTACTGTTTGTCTCATCTGACCAGAGAACATTCTTCCAAAACATTTTAGGCTTTTTCAGGTAAGTTTTGGCAAACTCAAGCCTGGCTTTTTATGTCTCGGGGTAAGAAGTGGGGTCTTCCTGGGTCTCCTACCATATAGTCCCTTTTCATTCAGACGCCGACGGATAGTACGGGTTGGTCTTCTTTCTTTTCCCCATGCTCAATGTGGTACACACAAGGACACAGGACAGAGGTTGAGTCAACTTTAATCCATGTCAACTGGCAGCAAGTGTGATTTAGTTATTGCCAACACCTGTTAGGTGCCACAGGTAAGTTACAGGTGCGGTTAATTACACAAATTAGAGAAGCATCACATGATTTTTCTAACAGTGCCAATACTTTTGTCCACCCCCTTTTTTATGTTTGGTGTGGAATTTTATCCAATTTGGCTTTAGGACAATTCTTTTTGTGTTTTTTCATTGAAGACAAAGTAAATGAAGATAATAATACCAAAGAATTTGTGATTGCAATCATTTTCAGGAAGAAACTGGTATTTCTGACAGATTGAAGGGTGTGTCAATACTTTTGCCACACTGTACATCTTAAATGTCCTTTTGCAGCATCAGCAAGCTGCTGTGCTTCTCTTCACATGTACAGACACAGGAAACTGGTTACAGTCACATGGTATTTCCTGTGTGTGACCCTCTGGAAGTGTTCCTCTTTTTTTCCTTAAGCTAACTTTGCTGACAATGCACAAAGCTAGCAATTCAACACTTATACATTCAGGATTTGAGTTGTTGCACTAAACATATTCCAATATCCCCACTCAACAACTACTTATCCTGTTAGTCCCATTGCAGTTCTGAAGTCCTCAAACTTGGCTACTGGCAATGGTTTTGTCATACCATCTGCTAACATCTTGTCAGACTCGCAATACACAAACCTTAGTACATCACTAAGTCACGTAAGTGGTGATGCTTAACGTCAATGTGCTTAGTCCTTGCACTGATCTTCTCATTACTGGCAAGTCCAATACATCTTTGGTTGTCCTTACATAGAGAAGTACCCCCACTGCTTGGCTGTAACTCTCATTGCTGGAGTCTAGATTAATCTTTTTTTGCTTCTGAGGGCTCTTTTTCCTTGCCATGATTGTGGCTCTGATTCAGGAAGTATTCTGACCTATAAGAAAGGCGTCTAGCTGGGATACGTTTGGTCTTTCTGATCTTCTGACTAGAGGTTGACTTGGTTCTTATGTTTCTTCCTTGTTGGTTTCAGAGCTTAGCCATACTTCACTGTTTTCTTTTCAGTGTCTGGGTTTGGTGACTGAGATTCTTCGTCTTGTTCCTTGTCTTGAAAGATTGGTGTTACTTCATGAAATTTGAGAGAAACAGAGTTCTCATCAATCACTACGTCTCTGCTGATTGTTACTGTGTTGGTCTCTGGATGATGGATTCTGTATCCTTTTTGAGTTTCACTATAGCCCACCAGGACTCCTTTCTTGCATGTGTGGCGCCCCACTGGTCAGTACGCCACAGTAGGGGTACTGCACCCATAACTGAGTGTGCTGTATTCCTGTCATTGGGGAGTGTGAAGTCAACCTGATGGCTCTTATCCCACGATCCCTACACTTAACTTAGGGGACTAATTGGCCACCCGTTTCTAGGATAACCGGTCCTGGTGGGAGGAACGTTAGGGTAGAAGGAGCGGGAAAAGTCACAGACAGTGAGTCAGTCAGAGGAGAGTCTAGTCTGAGGGATGTAGCAAGGAACATGTCCTAGAGGGACACCACAGGGAGGGCGCCCGAAAAGAAGCGGCGACCAAGACGAAGGAGGAGACCCAGTGCCGGATCTTACCACACTCCGGGGAATACTAGTCCACAACGAGGGTACCGGCTCTGAGTCACGATGCAGGCGAGTCTAACCCTGAGCCGTCAATACCGGTGGGTCGTAGGTTTGCCCAGCAGCCCACCTCGTCCACAATGTGCAGCCCCACCAGGAGCACTAAATCAGGTTGAGCCCCTCAGAGAAGAATGGTAATCTCATAGCACTCAACTGCCTGGTAGAAGAGTGGGTTGTGCAGGACAGCGCAAGTAAGGAGTGCAGGAACAAGGGACAGCGAAAGTAATTGAAGGAACACTGGGAGCCTCAAAGAGACTTTATTCTCCGCAGTGGCTACACGGCCAGCTACCCGCAAAGACTGTGTAACTGTGTACCTGAACTGCTGAAGAACTGTTGCCAGTAAAAGTAGCGATACAGAGTCAGTAATCCTCCTGCGTCTTATTCTATTAAACTAAACCACAGACCTGCTACCACGACAATCAGCACAGCAGCAGCACTGCCCCGGGGATCCCGCTCCGCCTGCAGGGAGCGTTATCAACAGGCTGCAATACCACCATCCCCGGCGGTCTAAAAGCGGCACTGGTGAGATCACCAGACAAATGCAGGTGGCGTCACGAGACTTTTATTATTTTATCCCTTTATTTAGCTGACCCCCCGGGCTACGGGCCTGGGCACCAGCTACCGAGACAGCACCCCCATATCAATGCCTGGGCGGGTCACATGAAATTCCCAATTGGAACGTTTTTCTTTGGGAACATACACAAACGCTTTGCTTTCAAATATCCTGAGGTGCTTCAGGTTAGGCTTCTCGCAGTCGCATAGCTCATATGGAGTTTTATTTGTGGCTTTATCTGGCAGTCTGTTTTGAAGATAGCAAGCTGTCATGATGGCTTCTCCCCAATACGTTGTAGGTAGGTTGGCATCAAACAACAAACTTATTCCACTTTCACAGAGAGTGCGGTTCTAACTCTCTGCAATGTCATTCTGTTCTGAGTTGTATGGAATGGTCGTCTGGAACACGATTCCATTCTTTCTCACAATGGTTTGCACCTTACCACTTGTATATTCAGTCCCATTATCTGCACGCAGGGCTTTTGGCATTCTTCCAAATTTGTTGAACACTACGGCAAGATATTCTTCAAGTTTCTGTGGCACTTCATCCTTACTGTGAAGCAGGCAGGCGACTGTATATCTGGAGTAGTCATCGATAAATGTGAGGAAATATCACTTATTACTTGGAGTTTGAACACTCATAGGACTGCAAACATCTGTGTGTATCAAATCCAGTGGCTGTGCAGATCTAGTGCTGCTTACTTTAGGAAAGGATTTTCTGGACATTTTCCAGATAGCTAGTGCACTTCATCATTTGACTACATTGCTTGATTTCAACACCATTTGCTAGTTGACCTAGCTTCTTTAAAGGGAACCTGACCCCTAAAAATTAGCCACCTGCCTCTTAAGACCTGTCCCTGCACCATCCTTATACATTTCTAGCCATCCCTTTGTGCTAAAAATGTGTATTTAGAAAGTTCATAAAAGTGACTTTATTACCTTCAGCACTGCGGCTTCTCATATTTTGAGAAGTCACAAGAGGTGTTGCCTGGTGCTTCTCCCCGCCCCGATGGGCGTGCTAATCAGCAGAGAACCGCCGCGTCACATTACATGGGCGGTATAGCCGCTATGACGCTAAACGTGTCATATCTGGCTATACTGACCTCAATACACCCATTTGGGAGTACTGTGGACCTCGCGAAGCGCATGCGCGAGGTGTGTTCACGGCAGCTTATTTAAAACCAGGTAGGTCCCATAACCCAAGTTGTACGTATCAAACAAATGAAGCACGTTCAAATTGCGTGCTGGGACAAGGGTCTAATGAGGAACCAACTTACTATACAAAACAGAGCACAATCCAAAACCACAGTTCGGTATAATGCAAGCATATTATAGAGACATTGCATATATCAATGTAATACCTAATGTTCGTTCCTGCTATTTAACCTGTTCCTCATCTAACCTTGACCCGTAATCATACAGTAGTACTGCCCATACCATGTGAAGGCTGCAACCTGGGTGTCCGGGGGCCCCACGCGTTCCACTACACTAGGCAGCTCCCCCTTAGCAAAGCTTAGCACCACCTCGTCCTAGAACCCGTTACGGGTGACAACAAGCTCACAAAAATTTTTATGCAGTAAACGGGAACATTAACATTATAACCTGGTACAAGTATTTTGCTTCATCCCGTAACGGGAGGTACGTGACTTTAACGTCACAATAACAAAAATACATGGCAGGTGAGGGAGGATTTTCGGTCGTTCCTTAACCAACCCTTAAACCACCCGTAACCCCTTTTTCCCTTATGACCCCAAATAATGACACAATACTGCCATGACATGGTTGATAATTGGCCACAGCAGCCTTTTTATTGCCTATTGTTTACATACTAATAAACTCAACTGGTTCGCCTTCCAACGGGCGTCCCAACTTTAAACAATAGGCACTCCTCAATCATTCCTGGATAGGCCCGGTCCAGAAGCCTCCAATGATTATCCCTGGCTGCTACCCCCACCGGCCCCAGGGACGAGGTACTGGTTCTTCTCCCTGGCACTGGTTATTATTATTACTATCCCTGGCCGCTACACCCACCGGCCCCAGGGACGAGGTACTGGTTACCTATAACCAAATACCCCCTAGCTTTTTAGACCCCGTGCCTACCAAGTACCATTGACCGGAGCCACTGTAACCTCCAAGTGACTCCTCCCCACTTCCAAATGTACCTTCCTTGCCTCTGGATCAGACCTACCCCCGCCACAGGACAGGACAAGTGACCCCTTACTTGGCCTGGACCCGCCACACACCAACCACTTGTTCCACTCCATCACGCAAACCCAACATCCACATGTCCATCCCGATGTCAGTCAGATGAACCAGATCCGACTTCAAATATTGCCGCGAAGACGACTGCAAATCCTTGAGCTGCACAACCACACCACCATTCCTTGCCACAAACGCCCCCACTACCTTATTTACCTTCACACGCACCTTATTAATCTTATCCACTGACCTCGCAAACCGCCAACAGCCACGCGGGACAATATATGACCACACCACAATCAAACCAGGATGTGCACACCATAACCGCAACAAATCACACCTAATGTCCCTGATTAACTCCCGTGACGCACGCACGCCCAAATCATTCCCCCCAACATGCAGCACCAACACATCCGGAGGTCGATTCACACCACAAAAATATTCAAACTCCGGCAACACTCTACCCCACATCATACCCCTAAACCCCAACCATTTAACTTCCGCTGCTGAACGGTCCAGACCCAGCTGACGGCCATCCGGACGAACATCCGCTCTCCGAGCCCCCCAATACACATAAGAGGGACCCAGAATCCAGACCAAGCAGGGACCTGTATAAACAAACACAAAAAACAAGTAAGGCGCAAAACCTCCGACTGAAACCCAAATCCAACAACCCCGTCCAACATACCCCGGACCACCGCCCACCCCCCTTCCCCCCCGGTAACCTGGGTTCCAACCCTACCAGCCGTTACCGGGAAAGCAAGTGGGGCCGAACATACAGACGAAAACGGGAAGATTCCCAACGACCAATGAGCCGCACCACCTCATCCCCTAAACCCCACCGAGACGCCTCCGTAGCTGCCCCAATACAAAACGAATGAGTACCATATTCGTTAGGCTGTTCACCCACTGCAACCAAACAAGCTCGCAATACTGCCCGAAACTGAAACCGCGACAAAAACGAGCCATCGGCATGCAGCAAGAAAGGACCCATTCGTCCGCCCCTCAACGATAAAAAGGCCTGCACGATGCTCACCGGACACAGACGACTACCCTCCAGGGTGTATACCACAACCAGCCTTCCCCTACCCGCCTGATCAGTTTTGGAACGCCGCAGCCAATATTCCACCCTGTCAGGCCACACGACCACATCACCCATAATCAAACCTCCTGCCCTGACCTTAGACGGGCTAACCAACTCCCCCAAACGGAATGCCCCAAAAAACGCCAACACAGACGCTGCCGAAAACAAAACCCTCTCGTATTCAGACACACAAACCCCTTCCAAACACCCTACCAGCCTATACAACAATTCCACAGAAACCGGGCGCCGGCCGTCTCTCAACCGAGCCCCCCGCCTAAAACCTTTCAACGCCTGCCGAACCCTAAAGTCGTTCGTCACGTCCGGTTTTCCCAACAACCGAAACCAAAACGCTATAGCTGCCAGCCGCATTGACACCGCAGAGGCAGATTTTCCCAACACGAAATCCATGCTAATAAAAGCCAAAACCGACTGCAGCCACACCCCGTCATTACCAGCTCCAAACGCACCCACGAAGGCCTCCCATTCACGCCACACCACGTTATGCCGTGTCCACGTTGACTCGGCTACCGACCTGCTGATCAAACCACCCACGATTACATTACCAGGGTCCATAAGCCATCCGGACACCGCAGACCCTCCTCTTCCGCCCATGGCACCAACTCCCGGAACCTGCGGAGCTGAAAGCGAGAAAGCGCATCAGCCACTGAATTAGAAACTCCAGGAACATGTTTCGCCACAATCTGAATATTCAGCTGCAGACACAGTAACACCAAATGCCGCAGGTAGGCCACCACCGGCAGGGACTTTGCGGACAAGGAATTGATCGCGTGTACCACCGCCATATTGTCGCAATGGAAACACACCTTTCTACCCGTCAACACTGTCCCCCACAGCTCCACCGCCATCACAATGGGGAAAAGTTCCAATAGCGCCAAGTTCCGTACCAAGCCCTCATCATGCCACTGCTGAGGCCATGCGCCCGCGCACCAACTGCCCTGAAAGAAGGCACCAAAACCCAACGAACCCGACGCATCTGTGAAGAGCTGCAACTCACTATTGGGCACCATCTCCTTCAACCAAAAATTCCGCCCGTTATAAGACTGCAAAAACACATCCCAGACCTTCAAATCCTCCTTGATCTCCCTCGTAATCCAGACAAAATGCGTCGGGCAGGTCGTGCCTGACGTAGCCGCCGCCAACCGCCGGGCAAAAACCCGACCCATCGGCAGAATCCTACACGCAAAGTTCAGCTTGCCCAGCAAAGACTGAACGACTTTCAGCCGAACCTTCCTTGCACGACGCAACTCCGCGACAGACCGCCGCAAGTCCAAAACCTTTTCCTCAGGGAGACGACATTCACTGGCCACGGAATCTAATTCAATCCCCAAGAAACGCATCACTGTCGCCGGGCCCTCCGTCTTATCTGGAGCCAACGGGATACCAAAAATGATCAGCCACCGCTTGCAAGGCGAACAACAGGCCTGCACAAATCGGGGAACCAGCAGGTCCCACACAGAAAAAAATCGTCAAGGTAATGGATTATGGAATCCATACCCGACACATCCCGCACAACCCATTCCACAAACGAACTAAAAGCCTCAAAATAGGAACAGGAAATCGAGCACCCCATGGGTAAACAGCGGTCCACATAAAAACCCCCATCCCACATACAACCCAACAAACGCTGGCTCCCCGGGTGCACCGGCAACAAGCGAAACGCCGCCTCCACATCCGACTTCGCCATCAGCGCGCCCGGGCCAGCTTTTCGCACCAAATCCACTGCCCTGTCAAAGGAAACATAACAAACCGAAGACAACTGCGGAGCAATTCCATCATTAACTGAATTCCCAGCCGGGAATGACAAATGGTGAATCAGTCGAAACCTACCCGGCTCCTTCTTCGGGACCACCCCCAGCGGGGAAACAATAAGCTTGTCACAAGGTGGCTCCAAAAAAGAACCCGCCATACGCCCCAACCCCAACCCCAACTTGTCCCCGATTACCCCAAAATGCTCTTTGACCGAACACAAATTGCCCGGAAACACCCCACTACCAGTCGCATCAGACAGGATGCGAAAACCAAAACGAAACCCTGAACGCAATAACTCTGCCGCCGCAACATCGGGGTATCTACTTAAGAATGGTTCCATCGCATCGACCCTCACCGGCGTCCTCCCTCTGACCAACACTGTCGCCCCCTTTTCTTCCCCCTTTCTTAAAACAACCGGGAACTCCTCGTCATAGCGTAGCCATGCCAAGCCGCCATGTTCCCTGTACGCCTCACCGATAGAGTCCATATAACCAAACAGAGCGGAACAGTGTTCCGGCTCCTTCTCCCCCACCACGCTTGCCAAAATCGCGAACGCCTCCAGCCAATACGTAAACGTCCGCGGGATAAGACGATAACGCCGCTTCTCCTCATCATCCTTTTCATTTTTAGAAGCACTCGGCCGCACCTTATCCAAGTTAAATTTAGCAAGAGGGAGCAACGAGAAAATCTCAACGTACTCCCTATTCCAAATCTTTTCCCGAACCTCCTTCTGGAGGTGCACCCCCAAAAAGACCCTCAAAACACACATAAACCTCGCTCTTCGCCTTATCGCTGAGTCTGACTACCTCGTCCTCCTTCTCCTTCCCCGCCTCCTGATCCTTCTCAGTCTCCTTCTCGGTCTCCTTCTCGGCCTCCAACCCAGCCTCCCCAACTGCCACCTCCGGCACCGCCGGCGCCGTACCCCCCACGACCGGCACCACCGCCGTCCAAACCGAACACGCCCCAGCCGGCCCCACCCATGCCCCCACCGGCGACCCCGTCAACGCGCCTGGACTCACAGCAGACATCAAAGTGCGCAAAAAAATCACCAACTGACCAAACACTTGCCCGTCCCCAGTAGCCCCAGGCAGGACCCCCCCCGACGGCTGCGAAACCCTCCCAGAAACCTCCCCCGACACAGGTAAAACAACATTCCCCAAGGTCTCACCAGGCTGCTGTGGAGCAGCCGCAATGACGTCCTCAGCCGATCCTTAGTCCACGGAAGATCCCTCAGAAGCTTCTCCATCTTCCAGACAGCACACCTCGTCCAAACCGGTCAGGGAGGCCATGTCATCATCCGCACGTCGCCACTCCCCACACCCACCTGGGACACAGCCACCCCGACCGGCCGCTGCCTCTTGTCAGACGCTCTGTCCTGGGAACCCTGACCGTGCCCGGCCACCGGGTTCCCTCGCTGCCTCTTCCGGCCTGAGGAGCCACCATCCCCAGACCAACCCGGCCGACTGCCGGAGGGGTGCAACTCCTGCTCCCGCCGGGATCCCCCCCCGTTAAACAGGAGGGATCCGCTCCAGCCCTCCTGGGCCGCACATCCCTCGCCGCTCCATCCCAGGTGCCACCCCCTGTGCCACCCGGGGCCACCGTCTCCTGCCGAAGTCTTCGCACTTCCCCATCCAGGGATCCAGCTCCATGCCTTCTCCCCTCTGCAGCCGACGGGCCCCCATCCCCAGGCATACTCCCCGCACTGTTACTCGGCGGTGTCGGACGCTTCCTCCCGGAAGGCCGCTCTGCCCCCCGCCGACTGCGGGAGGCCCCTGGCATCTCCGACGGCCGCCCGGCGCCGCTCCCCGTCCAGTCCAAGCCGGGAGCCGCCGCAATATAGGACCCCCCAGTCTTAGGCCACTGGCCGGAAGTACGCGTCAGGCCGGAACCGCCCACTTCCGGTCCGGTGCTCACACGACGCGGATTCCTCCAAGCGGCCGGAGATGGCCTCAGGCTAGGAGGACACGCACTCCGCCGCCGAGGGTCCCCACCGGGGCTCCCAGAACGGGCCCGTCTCCCGACACCTGCCTACGGTGAGTAACGTTCCGGAGGCTGGGAACGTCGACCGCGCGCCTCAGGTGCGGAGGGGGCCGGTGCCGATGGGGACGTGCAGGCAGCCTGAACGAAGGCCTGCACTGCCTGTGCCCCATGCACCGCAGTTGCCGCAAACAGCAGCTCCTTTAAAGCAGCCAGGTCCGCCATCTTCAGCAGGCCCAGCAGAACGCTGACAAGGAACCTCCTATTGTCAGCACCGGAAGCCCAAGTGACAAGGGCTTCCTTCTCACCATCCCATATCCCCCACAAACTCCCCCCCTTCCTGCCCTGACCACCAATCCCACATTTTGCCTCTTACAAAGAACCCAATCATCACATCCCTATCCACTCCCTACCTCCCCTTCTGTCATGAGGGGCCTGTCCACCCTATGGGTTCCCTGGCCTGCTTTTCCTATTACCATATCACTAAGGAGTAGGGGGTATAAAAATAGAAAAACGTTAAAAAGTTCAAAGCAGTTCACAGTTCTGTGATTGTCTCTTTCCTGTGGTCTTTTACAGCTTTGGGAACCCACCACAAGAAAAACCCGTTGCAAGCCCTGGAGGCAGCGACATGGACTAACACTGACTGATTCTACGGCAGCGCTGGTGGGTTTTTAAGCGGTGCGGTCACAAGTGCTCAATGTTATTTAGTGCAAATTGTCCATACACATTGTTAAATACACTCTAAAGCCTGCTATAAAACCAATAGGGTGCACATCGGGGTGCACAAATTATATATAGGAAAATTCAGATTATGCACTGTCCATAATCTCAAAGTCTTTTTAATCAAGGGGTAAGAAACACATTCATACAGGGAAGTATTGGGGAAACAAAGGAAAAAAACCTCACTCATTCACAGTCTGTTGCCTGTCCGGGGCTACGGCTTCCACCATATGATCGGAGCAGGTCCTGGGCGGTGCTGAACCATATGCCCCGCTCGATCACAGCGATGGCAGATCGGCTGTCCGGCAGCATCGAAGTGATCCATGTCCCTTCCCCTTCTCCGGAGGTTTCCTTCACGTCGTGACGGTGGGACATCTCCAAGTCTGGGAGCATCAGGGGGAGCAGCCGTTATGAGTTGCATGGTCTCAGTCAATGCAGACACACTCTTGTGCAAATCCCAAAGACTGTTCCACAATTCCGCAGAGGGCTTCTGTCCTAACCTTCGACTAACAGTGGAATAGTATATGTCGGGCCCCACGGGACTGGGGTACTCGGTACCGGACTGGTCGGTACTGGGGATGTCACAGGTGGCTTGGTCCGGACCGTGTCCCTGGCTCGGCAAATAAAGGGGAATATTTACAGGGGAAATGTCACGGGTGACGCCACCCACTTGGTGCAGCCAGTGATGGGGCCGCCGCTGCTGCAGAACCTCCGGGGGTGATGGAATGGCAGCGGAGATGGTATAGTTCTAGTGGGGAGAACTGTATCCCCCGGGGCAGTAAGGAGTTAAAGTCTATTGGGGTTATAGATGGTGGGGAAGAGTTTGAGGACACACACACTCACGTTTAGTTGATACTGTAATTCCCTTCTTGTCCTGATGCTGCAGAGCTGACAGGCTGGATCTGCAGGGAGGAATTGTCTCTGTGCTGGATCTGGAGCAAAGGTCGCAATCAATACACAGACTCCAAAGCTGTTTTCCAAGGCTTTACTGCTGATATTATTGCAGATTATAGTCCACGGAGTCTGTAATGGGGCTGAGCTCTCTCCCCACACTTTGTCCGGGGTCGTCAGCATCCTTATGCTGCACTCTGTGTGTGTGTCCTGGCTGCTGCTTCAAGCTAAGCTGCTGGGATTCCTCACGTCTCTCTCTGTTTGCTGCTGGTACCACTTGGCTAGGCAACTTGAGTCCTCTATGCTGTGCTGACCCCTCCGTGTTGCTTCGCTCTGGTACTAGGGGGCATCTAGTGATCCCACTGTTCCTGGATTCACTGTGCTGTGGGTGCCAGACACAGTACCGGATCCGGTGTCCATTCTGTGCGTACTTCTGGGGCAAGTGATGGTGTCACTCCAGCTCCCAGACGTGTTCCTCTGTCTTTCGTTCTCCTGTTCCTCTGACCCTTATAGGTCTGCACTGAGCTAACTCTGCTCTGTGTCCTCTTTACAGCCCTGCTCCGAACTGAACTGAGCTCTCCCTCATGGGCAAGAGTATATAAGGAAGCAGGTGGTGCTCCCCCTCTTGCCCAGAGGTGGTAGTGTTTGTCAGTGTGTAGTGGGGGAGAGAACCCATGTGATGTTATTGTGGCACATTAACCCATGGGGTGCCACATATATCCAGGTAGGGCACCCTCTGTTGTCAACCTCCTCTTCAGTCGCACTGGCCCGGAGTGCAGGTCTTATTTCCCTCTCTACCCTCTCTCGGCTTGAGGTACCTGGTTGTGTCATCATGCCCTGCTTTCTCCAGGAGTACCTGCCGCCATTACTCCACAATATCTACATGGGTATACTCCAGCTGCTGGCTCAGTTTAATGGCCTCCCGAGATAACAGGGCAGAGTCTATCCCTGGCATCGGGCTCTCTTTCGGGGAGTCTGGACATGGCTCTGGAAAGTGATTGTCTTCTGGGGGACTGGGGGAGTCTGCTCGTCACACCCCGCGCCCCGCCTTTGCCGGACCTCAACAGGTGAACTTTTGGCTCGTGATCCCTCCACTCCTCGTGGTGTTGTTTCCGCTCTCCACCTTCCTTCATGGGCGTCGCCGTTCTTGGTCGTCGTCGGCCATCCCGCCCACGGGTGGAGTTACACAGTTTCTGGACCCGCTCTCCCCTGATGGAAGAATGGAAGGGGTGTGGGCTCGGTTTCCCGCTCTGTTCTGGCCTGACCCATGATGAAAGGCCGCAACACGCCCCTCTGCCAGCACATGGCTTTAGTCCATTTCTAAGACCCGAAAAACACAGTTCAAAACACAGTCGTTTGGCGCACAAGACCCAGTTTTACTGGGTTGGTGATCCTGTTCGTGACGCCAATTTGTCGCACCCCGGGCAGGGTTACTCTGAACCGGGCCCGTATCGTCTTCTAGGGCTGTGAGGTGTCACGGTGACGTGACCCAGCTCCATGGTCCCAGGTGCAGCAATAAATGGGGGAAAGATAACATTAATTGGGAATTAAAGTCAGTTTAGTTAGTGTACGTGACGCCACCCGTGGTTTGTGGCCAGTGTGGGCCACTGCTACCATCCAGGCCTTTGGGGATGATGGTTGTGATAGGTAGCCGGGATTGTGGGCCCTCCACGGACAGGACCTTTTTCTCCAGGACAGGTGTAGGAACAAGGTAAGACATGTTCAGCAGCCAGCAGAGTTCAACAGCTGCCAGCGGGGTTCAATGTCACTTACAATCAGGCCATGTCTGCCTGCGCAGGGATTCAGTCAGCGGCTCCGCGGGTGAGCTCCTGCTGCTGTCACACAAACCACAGTCTTGCACACAAAGTTTCGAGCTTGACCGGGTACTTTACTAAACTCCACAGTTCACACAGCAAGGCAGTTGCAGTTCGCACAGTACAACAGTTCACAAACAGTTCTGGTCATAACCTAGTAGCTGGGACGGTTCGTCAGATACAACCCCTTTCTTTCTGGTTCTGTTCGGGCCTCCGTTCTCGGTCCCGTGCACAGACTACAGTCCGGCTCCCTTCTCCGGGATTCCTAACCCTCATTCGACGGCCTTCACTTCGTTGTGGCGGGGTTTGGGTTCTGGGCATAAAGACCCTTCACCCCGCCAATTAATTCCATTGCTGGGGCTTGTAGCATCCCACCACTTCAACAGGGCTGGCACCCTGATTCCAGCCAGGTCCCTCAGTGCCCCGTTGGCTCGGGGACACCTTAGACCCCTTCTCTCTTTCCTTGGTACGGAGCCTGGGACCCGGACTAGCCATTTGGTGGCACTGGCCGCCGGGTCCAGGTTCTTCCACTCTGGTGTTACAGTCTCTAGGCTCTCAGGGCGTCTCGGCTTAGGAGTTCTGTTCCTCTCCCACTACAACTCGCCAGGAACTCAAACCTGAACTCTCTGCTTGTCTCTCTGACTGAGCTGAGCTCTCCTAACTTAGTGTTCCTGGGTTTTACTCCAGTTCCTCCAACCCCTTCCCGGGGTCGTACTCCACTCTCCACCCTCCACTTAGTCCCTCCCGCTATCCCTTGCCTGACATGAAGTAACTAGGACTAGGGATTGGGGATGTGTTGGGTGTTTGTGCGAGGTGACCACTTACCAGTCCCAGCTGCAGTACCTCTCTGTGGCGTCTAGTCCGCAGGGGCGTCACACTATCAGCGCGAGCTCTGAGGACACTGACCGCATCACCATGGTAACAAAGACAGAGCCAACGCTCTAAGTGCTATCATTGTTACAGCCTTCTTATAACATTACACAATGAGATCCCTTTGCTGTGCTGTCAGCAGTTTACGGACCATGATTTCTGCTGTAAAATGAAGAAAATGTCATGAACATCCTCCTAAAACAGCGAAACTTTCTAAGGAGTTAGTCAGAATCCTTGAAAATTACAATCGTGAACTGACCAATATGTACATGATAAATGTGATTGGCTAATTCTGAACACAACCACGCCTCCAGTTTTTAGGGTGTACTCACTTATGCTACCACATTATTTTAGTTGTATCATTTTTATCTCCTCCAGATGATTTGTTTCTCAGTATATTGTAGATTAGATATGGAAACAAATCCTAAGTGTCGCTGCCTTCCCGAGATTACTGACATGGAGGAGGAAAGTCAGAGCCGCACAGAAGAAGGGCCCCGGGCCCCGTCCACGTGGCGTCACAGGTGACTGATACTTCTGGATATACGGATCTCGCCTCAAGGAACAGGGAAATGATCCGTCTGACTCTGAGGAGCTGAGAACGTCCCCGCGTCATGTCAGTCTAACTGCAATTATGTAACAAGATACCAGACAGAAGCAGAAAGTATCAGGACTGGATATACCAGGTCCGGAGGGGCAAACGGTGCAATTAAGGCGCCCCCAGGCTGTGGGGTACTCGGGGCCGGGCCGGTGCTGTCTCTCTGGGATCACGGTAGTCGTGACCCGGTCCCGTGGCCTGAGCTCAGTCCAAAAAGGAAGGGGTTATTTACAGGGGATTTGTCATGACGCCACCCTGGGTATGTGGTCAGTGGGACCACTGCTGCCGTATTCCTGGTGGGAACGGTGACTTAGGGCAGCGTGGATGGTAAGCTCTCCTCGGATAGGGCTGGGTGTCCCCAGGGCAGGTGTAAAAATATTGGAGGGGTCTGGTGAGGGATTGTGCTCTGTGCAAGGCACTTACTTCGCTGCTGCAGCTTCTCCAACCAGACTGTAGGAATAGCAGTCTGTGACTCCTAAGGTGGGACTCTGCTGCGATGCTTGAAAGAACAGTCTCAGGCAATGGTGAGCTTACCGGGTACTTTACTTAAAGTTCTTTAGCAGCACTTACAAGTTACAGTTCACAGTTCTTTCAGTACGTTTCTTTACAATTTTACACTGCTCCGGGTAACTGAGTTTATGCAGCTCAGGCAGCTCCTCTGCGTTGCTTCCCTCAAGTCCTTTCAGGCCCTTTCCTCTTTTGTCTCTGACTCACCGTAGCCGGGGGTACACGTAGCGGGCGTTGTTTCTCCTCCAGTCACGGAACCGCGCCTGCGGTGGTGTAGGCCCGGTGGTCCAGATCAATAAGGGAATGGCGGAACAGTAGGGGGTGATTTGTCTTCGTGACGCCACCTGCGGGTGTTCTGGTAACTTTACCAGCGCTGTTCGGGTCTCCGGGGGATGGTACACAGCGAGATGGAACGCTCCCCACAGGATGAGCGGGAATCCCCGGAGCCGGGAGCTGCGCAAGATGTTGTGAGGCAGCTGCGGGATGCTGCGCGCTGAATCCAGGAGTAATGTACAACCACACAAAGTCTCTTTTAGGTACCTTTACTGAATGGTAGTCAGGTACACTCGGACCGGGATAGTGAAGTTGGCACTTATGGAGTTTCACAGCAAGCAGTGTTAGGCTTCCTTTCTCTACTTCTGGTGCTAAGGTCGGGTGGATGTGGAATCCAGCCGGACCGGGCAGGGTGTTCAATGGAACTTGCTTCACCTGGTTAGCAGCACTGAGGGCACTGTAAAAGGGTCTGAGCAGGATCAGTACTCTTCCCTGGGCTCTCGTGGATGAGTGCATCAGGTGGAACAGGTGGCTAAACCTCCTGTTGGATGTAGCTGGTTCTCTGTGAGGGCTTTGTAGCTCTCACAGCTTCGGTTCCAGTAACCGGATGGTTTGGGAAGAGTTGGATTAACTCTGTATTCCTGAGAGGTGATCTCCTTCTTCCTATTATCCCAATTGCAGGGATCTCCACTCGCTAACAGGCTAGCAGGGCCTAGTGTGTTCCTCATAGGGTGGAGGTTTCACACAGGCTGGCAGCTCTTGTAGCGTCTACCACACTCTGAAGTTTCTCCCTCCAAGACTCTTTTTATAGGGGGAACTGGTTAGAAGTCACCAGTGTTAGCTCCCCCTAGAGGCTCGGGGTGAAACCAGGTGTTCTAAGTGTTGTTGTGTTAGTGGGTTTTGCTGTGCTGTTACTTACTCCATTTGTGCTCTAAGGATTTCTGTGGTGCCCAACAGGTGCCAGGGTGCCACATCTCCTCACTCACGGGCTTTGTCTGGCCTTCGTTGGCTTTTGTGTGATGGGTCCCTCTCTCTCAGGGTCACTAGTCCTAGCCAGTGGCGTAACTAGCTTGCTCCGGGCCCCGGTGCAAGATCTGCCCCCGGGCCCCCCATGTGATGACCGGGTGGAAGGGGGGTGCTGTCAGAAATTTTTGAGCCTCTAGGGACAGGAAAAGCACTGGTGGGTGCAGGAAGGGGAGGGGTATTTAACCTCTTTGTGTTTCCTATCCCCTATTTAGGGCGGTGAGGCAACCTCCATTCTGCTGTCGTGGAAGGTGAGAAAGAACTGTAACTTTTAAAGTGTTGTGAACTGCTGCTAAAGAACCACCAGGGAGAAGATACCAGGTGTACTCCTGACCACTAGGGAGCAGATAACAAGCGTATGACTGACCACCAGGGAGCAGATACCAGGTGTACCACTGACCACCAGGGAGCAGATACCAGGTGTACCACTGATCATCAGGGAGCAGATACCAGGTGTACCACTGACCACCAGGGAGCAGATACCAGGTGTACCACTGACCACCAGGGAGCAGATACCAGGTGTACCTCTGACCACCAGACAGCAGATACCAGGTGTACCACTGACCACCAGTGAGCAGATACCGGGTGTACTCCTGACCACTAGGGAGCAGATAACAAGCGTATGACTGACCACCAGGGAGCAGATACCAGGTGTACCACTGACCACCAGGGAGAAGATACCAGGTGTACTCCTGACCACTAGGGAGCAGATAACAAGCGTATGACTGACCACCAGGGAGCAGATACCAGGTGTACCACTGACCACCAGGGAGCAGATACCAGGTGTACCACTGATCATCAGGGAGCAGATACCAGGTGTACCACTGACCACCAGGGAGCAGATACCAGGTGTACCACTGACCACCAGGGAGCAGATACCAGGTGTACCTCTGACCACCAGACAGCAGATACCAGGTGTACCACTGACCACCAGTGAGCAGATACCGGGTGTACTCCTGACACTAGGGAGCAGATACCAGGTGTACCACTGACCACCAGTGAGCAGATACCGGGTGTACCACTGATCACCAGGGAGCAGATACCAGGTGTACCACTGATCACCAGGGAGCAGATACCTGGTGTACCACTGATCACCAGGGAGCAGATACCAGGTGTACCACTGACCACCAGGGAGCAGATACCAGGTGTACCACTGACCACCAGGGAGCAGATACCAGGTGTACCTCTGACCATCACAGAGCAGATACCAGGTGTACCACTGATCACCAGTGAGCAGATACCAGGTGTACCACTGACCACGAGGGAGAAGATACCAGGTGTACCTCTGATCACCAGAGAGCAGATACCAGGTGTATCACTGACCACCACAGAGAAGATAGCAGGTGTACCACTGACCACCAGGGAGAAGATAGCAGGTGTACCACTGACCACCAGGGAGAAGATACCAGGTGTACCACTGATCACCAGAGAGCAGATACCAGGTGTACCACTGACTACCAGAGAGCAGATACCAGGTGTACCACTGATCACCAGAGAGCAGATACCAGGTGTACCACTGACCACCACAGAGAAGATACCAGGTGCACCACTGACCACCAGAGAGCAGATACCAGGTGCACCACTGACCATCACAGAGCAGATACCAGGTGTACCACTGATCACCAGTGAGCAGATACCAGGTGTACCACTGACACGAGGGAGAAGATACCAGGTGTACCTCTGATCACCAGAGAGCAGATACCAGGTGTATCACTGACCACCACAGAGAAGATAGCAGGTGTACCACTGACCACCAGGGAGAAGATAGCAGGTGTATCACTGACCACCAGAGAGCAGATACCAGGTGTACCACTGATCACCAGAGAGCAGATACCAGGTGTACCACTGACCACCACAGAGAAGATACCAGGTGACCACTGACCACCAGAGAGCAGATACCAGGTGCACCACTGACCATCACAGAGCAGATACCAGGTGTACCACTGACCATCAGGGAGCAGATACCAGGTGTACCACTGACCACCAGGGAGCAGATACCAGGTGTACCACTGATCACCAGTGAGCAGATACCAGGTGTACCACTGACCACGAGGGAGAAGATACAGGTGTACCACTGATCACCAGTGAGCAGATACCAGGTGTACCACTGACCACGAGGGAGAAGATACCAGGTGTACCACTGATCACCAGAGAGCAGATACCAGGTGTACCACTGATCACCAGAGAGCAGATACCAGGTGTACCTCTGATCACCAGAGAGCAGATACCAGGTGTACCACTGACCACCAGAGAGCAGATACCAGGTGTATCACTGACCACCACAGAGAAGATACCAGGTGTACCACTGATCACCAGGGAATAGATACCAGGTGTATCACTGACCACCACAGAGAAGATACCAGGTGTACCACTGACCACCAGAGAGCAGATACCAGGTGTATCACTGACCACCACAGAGAAGATAGCAGGTGTACCACTGACCACCAGGGAGAAGATAGCAGGTGTACCACTGACCACCAGGGAGAAGATACCAGGTGTACCAGGTTTGTATATGAACCTCTGGATTTTAAAGCAATGTGGAATATGTTGGTGCTATATAAATTATTATTATTAATACCAGACAGGTCACCATTTCCCTGACAGCAGGCAGAGCTCCTGGAGTGTGGGGGATGTGATCACTGTATCTGAGCTGTATGTCCCCATTCTGACCAGCAGAGGGCGCTCTCAGCAGTGTTGCCTCCGCTCTGTCACCATGACAACACATGTTTGCTCTCCTGCAGAGGGCGGCGGCCATTTTAACTTTTCACAAACTGCCCCAAAAGTCGTCAGGGCTCGATAATAATCGCGTGTGTCGCCCCCGGGGACGTCTGTGTCGCCGTATGTCGCCGATATTACAGAGAGCAAGTAACCTAGCTGGAGAGGCAGGTCACGTGACGGCAGGTAACTATGCGTGACGTCATGGGGGCGTGTCTACGTCACGGGGTCGGGCGGGCGGCGCAGGCAGTGTGGCCTCTCCTCACACAGCGGAGGACAAAGCTGGGGCCCGGAGAGACCGAGGAGCCGGGGAGAGGACCGGGACAACGGAGGAGGACGGAGACACCCGAGGAGGACACAGGTGGGGACGGGCGCCATGTCTGTGGGGGAGGGGAGAGGAGCCTGTGTGTGGGGGAGGGGCGGCTCTGTGTATACAGGTCTATATACACAGTGTGTGTAAAGCTTTATCTATATACACCCTCTGCGTGTCCCATCTGTATACACCCTCTGTGTGTGTCTCCTATCTGTATACACCCTCTGTGTGTGTCTCCTATCTGTATACACCCTCGTGTGTGTCCCTATCTGTATCCACCCTCTGTGTGTCCCTATCTGTATCCACCCTCTGTGTGTCCCTATCTGTATACACCCTCTGTGTGTCCCTATCTGTATACACCCTCTGTGTGTCTCCTATCTGTATACACCCTCTGTGTGTCTCCTATCTGTATACACCCTCTGTGTGTCTCTATCTGTATACACCCTCTGTGTGTCTCTATCTGTATACACCCTCTGTGTGTCTCCTATCTGTATACACCCTCTGTGTGTCCCTATCTGTATACACCCTCTGTGTGTCTCTATCTGTATCCACCCTCTGTGTGTCCTATCTGTATCCACCCTCTGTGTGTCCCTATCTGTATCCACCCTCTGTGTGTCCCTATCTGTATCCACCCTCTGTGTGTCCCTATCTGTATCCACCCTCTGTGTGTCCCTATCTGTATCCACCCTCTGTGTGTCCCTATCTGTATCCACCCTCTGTGTGTCCCTATCTGTATCCACCCTCTGTGTGTCCCTATCTGTATCCACCCTCTGTGTGTCCCTATCTGTATCCACCCTCTGTGTGTCCCTATCTGTATCCACCCTCTGTGTGTCCCTATCTGTATCCACCCTCTGTGTGTCCCTATCTGTATACCCTCTGTGTGTCCCTATCTGTATACACCCTCTGTGTGTCCCTATCTGTATACACCCTCTGTGTGTTCCTATCTGTATACACCCTCTGTGTGTCTCCTATCTGTATACACCCTCTGTGTGTCTCCTATCTGTATACACCCTCTGTGTGTCTCCTATCTGTATACACCCTCTGTGTGTCTCCTATCTGTATACACCCTCTGTGTGTCTCCTATCTGTATACACCCTCTGTGTGTCTCCTATCTGTATACACCCTCTGTGTGTCCCTATCTGTATCCACCCTCTGTGTGTCCCTATCTGTATCACACCTCTGTGTGT
This sequence comes from Allobates femoralis, assembly GCA_033576535.1. Taxonomy (NCBI): domain Eukaryota; kingdom Metazoa; phylum Chordata; class Amphibia; order Anura; family Aromobatidae; genus Allobates; species Allobates femoralis. The sequence continues at coordinate 608,224,279 of JARQOC010000001.1, forward strand.
CCCTATCTGTATCCACCCTCTGTGTGTCCCTATCTGTATCCACCCTCTGTGTGTCCCTATCTGTATCCACCCTCTGTGTGTCCTATCTGTATCCACCCTCTGTGTGTGTCCCTATCTGTATCACCCTCTGTGTGTGTCCCTATCTGTATACACCCTCTGTGTGTCTCCTATCTGTATACACCCTCTGTGTGTGCTCTATCTGTATACACCCTCTGTGTGTGTCTCCTATCTGTATACACCCTCTGTGTGTGTCTCTATCTGTATACACCCTCTGTGTGTGTCTCCTATCTGTATACACCCTCTGTGTGTGTCTCCTATCTGTATACACCCTCTGTGTGTGTCTCCTATCTGTATACACCCTCTGTGTGTGTCTCCTATCTGTATACACCCTCTGTGTGTGTCTCCTATCTGTATACACCCTCTGTGTGTGTCTCCTATCTGTATACACCCTCTGTGTGGTTCTCCTATCTGTATACACCCTCTGTTGTGTCCCTATCTGTATACACCCTCTGTGTGTCCCTATCTGTATACACCCTCTGTGTGTCCCTATCTGTATCCACCCTCTGTGTGTCCCTATCTGTATCCACCCTCTGTGTTGTCCCTTCTGTATCACACCCTCTGTGTGTCCCTATCTGTATCCACCCTCTGTGTGTCCCTATCTGTATCCACCCTCTGTGTGTGTCCCTATCTGTATCCACCCTCTGTGTGTCCCTATCTGTATCCACCCTCTGTGTGTGTCCCTATCTGTATCCACCCTCTGTGTGTGTCCCTATCTGTATCCACCCTCTGTGTGTGTCCCTATCTGTATCCACCCTCTGTGTGTCCCTATCTGTATCCACCCTCTGTGTGTCCCTATCTGTATCCACCCTCTGTGTGTCCCTCTGTATCCACCCTCTGTGTGTCCCTATCTGTATCCACCCTCTGTGTGTCCCTATCTGTATCCACCCTCTGTGTGTCCCTATCTGTATCCACCCTCTGTGTGTGTCCCTATCTGTATCCACCCTCTGTGTGTGTCTATCTGTATCACCCTCTGTGTGTGTCTCTGTATACACCCTCTGTGTGTGTCCCTATCTGTATACACCCTCTGTGTGTGTCTCCTATCTGTATACACCCTCTGTGTGTCTCCTATCTGTATACACCCTCTGTGTGTCTCCTATCTGTATACACCCTCTGTGTGTCTCCTATCTGTATACACCCTCTGTGTGTCTCCTATCTGTATACACCCTCTGTGTGTCTCCTATCTGTATACACCCTCTGTGTGTCCCTATCTGTATACACCCTCTGTGTGTCCCTATCTGTATCCACCCTCTGTGTGTCCCTATCTGTATCCACCCTCTGTGTGTCCCTATCTGTATCCACCCTCTGTGTGTCCCTATCTGTATCCACCCTCTGTGTGTCCCTATCTGTATCCACCCTCTGTGTGTGTCTCTATCTGTATCCACCCTCTGTGTGTCCCTATCTGTATCCACCCTCTGTGTGTCTCTATCTGTATCCACCCTCTGTGTGTCTCTATCTGTATCCACCCTCTGTGTGTCCCTATCTGTATCCACCCTCTGTGTGTCCCTATCTGTATCCACCCTCTGTGTGTCCCTATCTGTATCCACCCTCTGTGTGTCCCTATCTGTATCCACCCTCTGTGTGTCCCTATCTGTATCCACCCTCTGTGTGTCCCTATCTGTATCCACCCTCTGTGTGTCCCTATCTGTATCCACCCTCTGTGTGTCCCTATCTGTATCCACCCTCTGTGTGTCCCTATCTGTATCCACCCTCTGTGTGTCCCTATCTGTATCCACCCTCTGTGTGTCCCTATCTGTATCCACCCTCTGTGTGTCCCTATCTGTATCCACCCTCTGTGTGTCTCCTATCTGTATACACCCTCTGTGTGTCTCTATCTGTATACACCCTCTGTGTGTCTCTATCTGTATACACCCTCTGTGTGTGTCTCCTATCTGTATACACCCTCTGTGTGTGTCTCCTATCTGTATACACCCTCTGTGTGTGTCTCCTATCTGTATACACCCTCTGTGTGTGTCTCCTATCTGTATACACCCTCTGTGTGTGTCTCCTATCTGTATACACCCTCTGTGTGTCTCTATCTGTATACACCCTCTGTGTGTGTCTCCTATCTGTATACACCCTCTGTGTGTGTCTCCTATCTGTATACACCCTCTGTGTGTGTCTCCTATCTGTATACACCCTCTGTGTGTGTCTCCTATCTGTATACACCCTCTGTGTGTCACCTCTCCTTGCTGTCAGTGAATAGCAGTATATTCACACCTAGCACAGCTGTGGCTTTGCTCCATCTGTATCCAGTGCAGTCACTCCTCTCCAGACTGATACATTGTATTATTACATGGCTATAAACTGCACTGGATGAAACAGTCACAGACCCTCAGCTGTGAGGAGGAAGGCCTGGAGGGAAGGTGACAAGTCTTTATTATTGGGAATGGGGGCTGCAGGTACAGGTCAGTCTGGCCGGGGAAGGGGTGCTCTGAGACGGAGCTATGGGAGACCTCCGGCTATCAGGAGTCATCTGTTTTGTATAGGGGTGTAGGTCTGTGGGGTGTAGACCCCCTATGATCAGGAGAAAAGAGGGGGCTGCTGGAGACAGTCCACCTTCCGGCACCTGTCGGGGGACCTCTGGCCATCGGGGGTCATCTGTTCTGTATAGGGGTGTAGGTCCGTGGGGCTTACACCCCCTACGATCAGGAGAACAAGGGGCTGCTGGACAAAGTCCAACCTGCACCACTTGTTGGGGAAACTGCCAATCTTTTAGCACTGCAGCCTTTGCAGCCCTGGGGTCTTGAGGTCCTGGGTTCAATTCCCACCAAGGACACAAAGGACAACATCTGCAAGGAGTTTGTATGTTCTCCCCGTGTTTGCATGGGTTTCCTCCCACATTGTAAAGACATAGTGATAGGATGTTTAGATTGTGAGCTCCAAGAGAGACAGCATTACTCATGTATGTAAAGTGCTATGGAATTAATAGCGCTATATAAATGAATAAATATTATTATTATATTATATATCTTGTAGTTCTCACCTATCATCAGTGATAACTTCTCAGTTATCCCAGGATGCCCCTTTAAGGGCCCAGGGTGGTGGCACAAGATGAAGAATGGGGCCACAGGAAATGGCCTTTAAGGGCCCAGTGGGCGGCACAAGATGAAGATGGGGCCCCTTTAAGGGCCCAGTGGGGTGGCACGGGGGGAAGGGGCAGCCCCCTTGGATTTGTATTACTAATATATAGGTACTTGGCGCTGCTGTCCCCCCCCCCCCCCACACACACACACACTTGTAGCTTCCATTACACCCTTGGGGATCAATAATTTTTTATTTACATATGTTCACCGGTTACTTTCTTTTCTTTGTCAATGCTGTAGACTTTGCAGTTTCCTTATGTTCTTGGCCCAATTCATCGTTTACAACTTTTTTTTCTTTTCTTTCAAAGTAACATTTCTTTGCACGTCCTGCGGCAAAAGGCCTGCTTTACTGGACGCCTGGAATTTTTGTACAACATTTGCATCATTTTTAGTAAAACCTGTGACTTTTTTTTTTGTTCAAAACAGTTGATGAATTTTATGCAGAAGCAGAATTGCTCCTTTTTATTTATTTATTTTAAGTATTTGCCACAAAAATGTCAACAAACACCATAAACGAGAATAAACCCCACTATTGATGATTCGGCCTTTGTTCTACAGCCGGTGGTTATGGATTAATTATGTAAGAATTCTGCCGTCATTATTAGTCATTGTGCAAGTGAAAAACTAAATAGTTTCTTGTTCCCCAGTGGGTCGGGTTGTGCTGTGTTCACACTGCCCTCATGGATCCATCTCGCTGTGCCTGGTCTGTTGCATGACCGACCCCTGTTTTTGTGGGATGGGAACACCGAAGATGTATACTGTAGAATAAGTCCGGTGTCTCGTGGGAGCTCCATATTGCGGCACACAGGGTCCCTATAGGGACTCCATGTGTTGCTTTGTGGGGTCCGTGCATGCAGCCGTGACACATATGTGGATATAATGGCTAATCCAGTAAATTCTGACATAGACCTGCCATGTACTGAGCCGCTGATCTCTTGTTCTGCACCATAAACGACTATGAAATTACTACTGAAGGATATATGTGACCAATGGGGGGGTGTTATCAGATTGGAGGGGGTCAGGGGCCATCACTTATGTCCAAGATCAGTGGCTGCAGGTTTATGGATGACCTTACTGATGGGTGTAAGGATTGGCTCTCAAATTTGAGGCTGTGGGTGATTGTATGTATAAAGTTCTGCAAATTCTCACTATAGTTTATGTATAAATTCTTCATCATTTACTATCTCTGCTTTCTGTCAGTGAATGTTAAAATATATTGGCTTTTCCTGCTAGCAGAAAAATAGCCCAGGGAAGTGACGGTGATGACTCTCATCATCCCCGATGATATGTCAGTATGATGGGGGTTTCTCACTCATTTATACCTTTCCTCCTCCTCTGCAGGTCTGAGCTCCTGGATGATCGCAGTCCCATCATTACTTCTCCATAGCTGACTTTTCTCGCAGCTTCTATAAATGCGGTACGGAGCCAAGATGATGCCGGTGAGTACATGGGGAACCACCTAGATATGGAGGTGGGGAGGGGGTGCCTGGCCCCCACGGTGGTGTGTGGGGGTCCCCTGACTCCTTGTGTAGGTACTGGATCCTGCAGAGGGAAGTGGGGTTGCTCAGCTCCCTTGGTGGGGAGTGGGTATTCAACGCCTCCCTGTGTGGGGTTCCTCTGCTTCCTTGATGGGGAGTGGGGGCTCCGCACCTCCCTGTGTGGGGTCCTCAATCCCATAGTAGGGAGTGGGGGTTTCTAGGGTTCAATGACGGGGTTCCTGAATCCCATGGTAATGGGGGGGCTCCCCAGGTCCCTTTGTGTATAGAGGGCACTACCTGACGATACTCTAGTGTGCTCTTTTTATATGATGTTTGAAGCCGTGGTGCCGCCACACATAGCTGGTAGTGTACTCGATGTAACACATGGTCAGTCTTTTCACTGTCTGGATAATAGGGGAAGGGTCCCTGTTATTGTGGCCTCTTTTCTCGCCTCCATTCCCCCTATATGTACAGGTGTCTGTAGTATCAGGTGAGACCCTTACCTTATTCTTCAGTTTCATTGTATCTATGATGGTGCTTTGTAATGTAAATGGTTGGGTGGGGTCTGCATTGTCCTTTATTGTCTTGGTGACCACCACGGATGGGGCGGGGCTCCGGCCAATACTGATGGGGAGAGCATCTCATCTCAGCGCTTGGTAGCCTCACTGGTCCCTGAATCCGGATATTACTCTGTGCTTCTGTGGAACTACAAATCCCAGCATGCATTGCTCCTTATATCTATTGTAGCTGCGGACTCGCCTCTGAACAGCAGAAGAGATTTCTATAAAACGGTAATGGTGGGTGCAGCCGAGGTCATCCGCAGGTTACCATCACGTCTGCTCAGAGCAGTGTGTGCGGGAGGGATAGGTAGATATTGTCTGACATGTCTGAAAAATCTCAGATGATCTCTGAGACCACCCACTGATGAGTGCGGACCCTGTGTAATGCCTCCTATGACCTGCGGGGGAGTGAACACTTCTGCCAGGTTTGACTGATCACTGGGGGGCCGAAGCCCGAGCCTGCTCACCTCTCCGGTGTCCCACACTGTCTCGCTCCTGGGGCTGAAGGACCTGGCGGTGCCTGGCAACCCGATCAGCTGAGCGGTCATGTGACCAATCAGCTGATCGGGTTGTCGCATGACCGCATAGTTTAAATCTCCCATCCGCCAATCAATTTTGGCGGGCGTGGGATTTTAACTGCTCAGCTGATCGGTCACATGACTGGCATCAGCTGAGCGCTTTAAATCCTGCGCCAGCCAAAATTGACCGGCGGGCAGGAGATTTAAACTGCGCAGTCATGCGACAAAACTGATCAAGCTGATCGGGTTTCCAGGCAATGCCAGGTCCTTCAGCCCCAGGAGCGAAACAGTGTGGGACACCGCTGGAGAGGTGAGCATATTTTTTTTTTTTTTTACCTTTTAGTGTACTGAGCATGCATCCACTGTGCCCAAAATCAGAGCAGTCTCCGATTTCGGGCACAACAAAGAATCGGATCTGACAAAAATCGGATAGCAATAAGGCCATATCCGATCCCCATAGGGATACTTGGGGGCCAAATTGGATCCGTGACTCTCCGTTTTACAACGGACAGCCACGGATTGCAAAAAATCACTATTTGAAAGCAGCCTGCGACCTACAGTTATTATCAGAGACCATGGGACAAAAACAATTGTCTAAAAAAATCTAATCTTCATTATTTGAATCCGAATGATAGGGGATCGGCAGAGGTAAAGTTCCGCTTTGTTTCATTGTTTTTGACAGGAAAAGTTATAATCGGCACGATCGTTTTGAAATGATGCAATGCACCATGGGAGAGTAAAGTTCACTCCGACAGCGACTGATATAATCCCACTGTAATGTTAATTCTGTAGATCGCTAATCTGCAACCCATAGCTCTCTGGCTTCTGCAAAACATCAACTCCCAGCATGCCCTGGCACCTGCAGGCTCTTTACAAGCTGGGAGTTTTTCATGGCTGGTTGTAGATTATTCTTCTGCAAATTTTTTTTAAATTTTCTTTTCTTCTTCAGCTTCTCTTTTCTTAAAAATCCTGCCTGCTGTCATTGCAAGACAAAACTGTCGTCTTAGCAGGGTTTTGCATTTCTGGTTGAGTATTAAGATCCCTCCTTGCTGTCAGTGAAAGGAAATGGCCTTTTTCAGCTCATGAATCTGTCACACGTGATGTAGTTTTGTTTTCAGTGACAGCAAGCAGAGATCCTAAGATTGAGGAATCAAAGGACAAAATATATCAGAAAGTTTCTGAAATTTTCCAGAACTTCTAAAAGCTGCTTTACACATTGCAATATCGTTCCGATATTGCGTATGATCTCACGGGAGCACGCACTTTTTTGGCACTTGTCCAAAATCGCATAGGAGATGTTACACAGGGAGATATCGGCAGGCAACGCAACTGCAATGTGTACGCCCCCTCCTTCACGCTGTGTACGAGCGACGCAGAGAACAACCATTTAACATGGGAGTGAATTGGGGAAGTTGCGCTCCAGATCGTAGTTGTGCTGTCACACTGCACGATCCTGCCAGATCGTCAAGCCAATATCGCACAGTTGGAGAGCCTGCACAATTCCCAAACGATATCGTTTTTGCATTGTTCTTGCGTCGCATTGCTCATTTACACCACACAACGCACGAACGATATCGACTGCTATGCCCCTGCCACGTGAATTTTTATCGTAGTTGCGTTACATAATCGTGACGTGTAAATCGGCCTTTAATCTCACCTTATAATACACAACAGTGATCTCCATCCTGTGGCTGCAGATCACTACAGTTCCCAGCATGCCTTGAGGGTCTGTTAACAGGTTTAAGGTCTCTGCTTGCTGTTTGTCTCAGGCAAAAAAATTTTCTTTGTATTACCAAAAAAATGGTGATCTCCCCTCAGTTTCTGTGGGATCATTGCAGTCAGTATGGAGATGTCTCCTGGTCTCAGGTGATCAATAAATTGCTGCCTGTGATCGGCTGATTGTCAATACGTGCATCTAAGCCGCTTTACATAACGAGCTGAAACCATCATTGTATGCAACATCTTGTGTAATGGATCCTGTGCCATTGTGTCCTGATCCCAGGATAAACAGAAAAAACTGCACTGCAACTCCCATCCATCATGTCCTGTACCACTACTCCAATCACTGCACAAGAAGTAATGTATGTATAGTAGAATAGTGAGTGCAGTTCTGAAGTATAATACAGTAGGAAACTCAGGATCAGTAATGTATGTACACAGTGACTGCACCAGCAGAATAGTGCGTGCAGCTTTGGAGGATAATACAGGAGGTAACTCAGGATCAGTAATGTATGTACACAGTGACTGCACCAGCAGAATGGTGAGTGCAGCTCTGGAGTATAATACAGTAGGAAACTCAGGATCAGTAATGTATGTACACAGTGACTGCACCAGCAGAATAGTGAGTGCAGCTCTGGAGGATAATACAGGAGGTAACTCAGGATCAGTAATGTATGTACACAGTGCAGCACCAGCAGAATAGTGAGTGCAGCTCTGGAGGATAATACAGGAGGAAACTCAGGATCAGTAATGTAATGTATGTACACAGTGCAGCACCAGCAGAATAGTGAGTGCAGCTCTGGAGTATAATACAGGAGGAAACTCAGGATCAGTAATGTAATGTATGTACTCAGTGACTACACCAGCAGAGTAGTGAGTGCAGCTCTGGAGTATAATACAGGAGGTAACTCAGGTTCAGTAATGTAATGTATGTACTCAGTGACTACACCACAGAATAGTGAGTACAGCTCTGGAGTATAATACAGGAGGAAACTCAGGATCAGTAATGTATGTACACAGTGACTGCACCAGCAGAATAGTGAGTGCAGCTCTGGAGTGTAATGCAGGAGTAACTCCGGATCAGTAATGTAATGTATGTACACAGTGACTGCACCAGCAGGATATGAGTTGCAACTCTGGAGTATAATACAGGGGGTACTCAGGATCAGTAATGTAATGTATGTACACAGTGACTGCACCAGCAGGATAGTGAGTGCAACTCTGGAGTATAATACAGGGGGTAACTCAGGATCAGTAATGTAATGTATGTACAAAGTGACTGCACCAGCAGAATAGTGAGTGCAGCTCTGGAGTATAATACAGAGGTAACTCAGGATCAGTAATGTAATGTATGTACACAGTGACTGCACCAGCAGAATAGTGAGTGCAGCTCTGGAGTATAATACAGGAGGTAACTCAGGATCATAATGTAATGTATGTACAAAGTGACTGCACCAGCAGAATAGTGAGTGCAGCTCTGGAGATAAATACAGGAGGTAACTCAGGATCAGTAATGTAATGTATGTACACAGTGACTGCACCTAGCAGGATAGTGAGTGCAGCTCTGGAGGATAATACAGGAGGTAACTCAGGATCAGTAATGTAATGAATGTACACAGTGACTGCACCAGCAGGATAGTGAGTGCAGCTCTGGAGTATAATACAGGAGGTAACTCAGATCAGTAATGTAATGTATGTACACAGTGACTGCACCAGCAGGATAGTGAGTGCAGCTCTGGAGGATAATACAGGAGGTAACTCAGGATCAGTAATGTAATGTATGTACACAGTGACTGCACCAGCAGGATAGTGAGTGCAGCTCTGGAGTATAATACAGGAGGTAACTCAGGATCAGTAATGTAATGTATGTACACAGTGACTGCACAGCAGGATAGTGAGTGCAGCTCTGGAGGATAATACAGGAGGTAACTCAGGATCAGTACAGGATCAGTAATGTAAAATATGTACAAAGTGACTGCACCAGCAGGATAGTGAGTGCAGCTCTGGAGTATAGTGCAGGATAAGTATTGTATACAGTGACTTGGCGTTATTTGTAAGTGACCTCTTTGTGATTGTTGGCATGTAGAGGGTTTCTGAGAGTCTTTGCCTCCTCCATTGGTCCTTTCCCCGGTTGTGTCTGTGTGTCCTCAGCAGTGTGTGTCTGTACCTGGTGCTGTGGCTATTTCTGCTCTGCATGATGTGTATCTATTCGTATCTGATAATCTCCGGTATCGCCTCTTGATCACAGATGAGTGATTTGTGCAGGACTCTTATAGATCAGTGTTTGTGTGCTGTGTACACAGTATGGCCCCTCTTATCTGTAGTAGGAGATGTGTCTGGACACTTTGGTTGTATTTTGGATTTCTGTGTACACAACAACTAATGGGCCTGTGACTACCTGTGACCTTCAGAGCTGGTGCAGGTCAGGGGCCACATCCACATCCAGCAGATAAGAGCAGGACAGGTTATAAACCTGACATAAGGCTGCCTTCACATTTGCGTATGGGAAGGCAGCGTATTGCTGCGTTCCCATACGCAGTCAAACGCATGCGCACTGCGTTCCTATGTTTAACATAGGAACGCATGGTGCCTGCGTTTGCTGCGTTCGGGTGCGGATGCGAACGATATCTTCTGCTTCTGGTGTCCAATATCCGCACCCGGGACGCAGCATGTTGGGTTTTTTTGTGCGTTTGGGGAGCTTGGACAATCAGCAAGCGTCCCCAAGCGTACAAAAAATGCATTGGCTTCAATGGGTCCGCAGTGTCCTCTGCATGACACCGCAGGAGAACGCTGCGGACCCATTGAAAAATCTCCCAGTGGCCGCCGGTGATGTCACAGGAGCTCACCGACGGCCACCGGGAGATCAGCTCAGCCTCTGCTGTCCTCCTTCTCCCCGCCGCCTGTAATCTCCTAGCGATGTCGGCGGGGAGAACAGCTGATGTGAGAGCTGTTTGAATCTTCCCGCGCCGACATCTCCTCTCAGTGTCGGCGCGGGAAGATTCAAACAGCTCTCACATCAGCTGTTCTCCCCGCCGACAGTCCCGGAGCTTACCGGCGGCCGGGGGGGGCGGAGATCTCCGGCGCTGATCTCCGCCCCCGGCCGCCCCCCGGACAGCGCCGATTGGCTGCCGGGCTCCATAGTGATGTGTCCGCAGGCGGACATTATCCGCTGCGGACACATCATTTGGACACTGCTTCTGACAGCGTTTGTGTCTGCATGCCATCAGCATGCAGACACAAACGCTAATGTGAAGCCAGCCTAAAGCAGAGGCCTGAGGAGAGGATAGAAAGAGGGGGATGGGGACACATCACCCCCTATTCCTCCATACAGAGCTAAGAAAGCTGCTCTTCTTGCAGAGACTTGTCTATTGAATAGCAAGTGTTGGGAGTCAAAATACAAACAGCCGGGCCCCTTTCTTCCCCATAATGTCTGGAGGCCCCCACACACATTTGTCTCACATAGGGGGCCTTTATGCTGGTGTTTACAGTGTCGGTGCTGCAGGTGACAGTTCTTGTCTGCTACTGTCCCTTTAAACATCTTCGACTTAAAGATGTCTTTTCATGTGAGCCCTTGCGGACAGGATCCTCTGCCGTATTGTACCCGCATGACTGATTTGTCGTCGTTCTACTACTTGTCTTTTTCTACCCTCTCACTTGTAAAGCGCCATGTAACCTAATGGCGCTATATAAATACTTAATAATAATAATGTTCAAAAGTTAACCCCGAGCGTAGAATCAGGGCTGTGCAGTCGGTACATCAAACCTCCGACTCTGACTCCTGAATTTCCCAGACTCTGACTTCTTCGACTCAGACTGCTTCATATATGGCTCATGTTAAGTGATAAATTTATTGTACTACAATGGTAACATCGGGGTTTAATCATAATTATGATACATTAATTAAGATATTTAGATAGAACATAATAATAATTAATAATAATATTCAGCACATTCTGCATAGAACTACTGCACCCAATGTATTATATATTTTAGGAGTCCTAGTCGGTCCATTGTCTACCGACTCCAACTCCACCAAAATGGACTCTTGATTCCATGACTCCGATTCCCAGGCCTGCGTAGATTAAATAATAACTTCCCCCACCGACCAAGACGCCAGGGCTGTGGAGTTGGTGTCCATTTTGGGTGGAGTCTGAGTCGAATTCAGGGAAACTGAGAAGTTGGCGTCAGATGTGTGGCTTACTGACTTCACAGCCCTGGTTATGGAGTCTGAGTCACATTCAGGGAAAGTTGGAGTCTGATGTTTGGCTTACCGACTTCACAGCCCTGAATGGTGCTGAGGTCACCCGAGTGCTATGCCACTACATTCATTGAAGATTGCAGAGTGCTGCACTCAGCAGGTCGTCTGATCATGACTTTGGTGCAAAATTGTAAATGGTCGGAAGCCAAACTTCTACACTCCACCTGAAACCTCCCCCCCCCCCCCCCACAATATTTTTTTACCTGACATCTTTAGATTTTCTTTTGTTTTTTTTTTTTCTATATGAAGTACAACTTTAGTTAATTACAAATTAAAAGGTTTTTTTTTTTTTCTTCATCAGTTAATTTTTTACAGATTTTTAAAGTTTTTTAAAAAAAAGCGTGAATTTTGGCCTGGAATGGCGTTACATTTTTTATCATATCTTGGGCTAGAATTAAGATAATGAGGTGGGAGAGGCATCATTTTTCTCAGAACGGTACGGGCTTTCAATTGGTATGTCAAGAAGACTGTTTCTTAATATTTTATTAATAATCTGCATATTCATAAAGGCTCATCAACATAGTGAGCTAGTCTATGACTCACTGAATGTCTATCACATACACAATCTGACATGATAATAGGAATCTATAGAACCGTTACCAATGCTCCACAGCTCAGACCACTTTGTGCTGCAAAATACAGTATACATATTATTAACAAAATATAACCATATTAAGAAACCTAGTCTTGTGACATATCAGATGAAAGCCCGTACCGTTCTGAGAAAAATGATGCCTCTACCACCTCATTATCTTAATGATCTTCGATGTTAGAAATAAAGATTTACAGTATACTTGAGGTATAACTGTGTTACTATATAGTGAGTATTAGGGCTAGAGCACACACAACCTTCTCTGACTGCGGATAAACGCTGCAGTTTTGGCAGCTTTTTTCTACTGAGTTTTCACTATATGCATTAGTTTTTTAATCCCTAGTGGAAACTATGGCAGATTTATTTTTTTATATAAATAGTGATAAATGCTGCGCTTATAGCCGCGATCAAAAAGTAGTGCAAGCAGTGATTTACTCACTCTGAATGTTTAAAAAAAAACGCTGCATTTGTTTAAGGCTACGTTCACACATTTGCGTATTTTGCTGCGCTTTTTTGCGCGCGCTTTTTGCTGCGTTTTTCGGCCGCGCAAAAAAGGGCAGTAAAATACGCAGGGGCTTTCACACACTGCGCTTTCTTCCCCCCAGAAAGCGCAGTGATGTCACAGACGGGAGGAAGAATCCTGCTTCCTCCTCCCCTCTGTGACATGTGTGACCGCCCCATTAGATTCCACAGTGTGTTAATACACACTGTGAAATCTACATTAAACAAAAGCAAGTTAATGAAAAATAAAAAAGAATCAATACTTCACCTCTCCGACGCCTTCTCCCGGTGTGCGATCTCCGATTCCAAGTAAGATCTCTTCTGACAGGACCTGTGATGACGTCAGAGGGGGCGTTCCCGGGGCGGTCCCATCGCTGATTGGCTGTGTGGCCGCGAGTGCCCGGGAACGCCCCCTCTCTGACGTCACCACAGGTCTTGTCAGAAAAGATCTGACTAGAACCGGGAATCGCACAGCAGCAGAAGGCGTCGGAGAGGTGATGTATTCATTCTTTTTTATTTTTCACACACTTGCTTTTGTTTAATTTAGATTTCACAGTGTGTATTAACACACTGTGGAATCTAATGGGCGGCCACAGCTGTCACAGAGGGGAGGAGGAAGCAGGATTCTTCCTCCCCTCTGGGAGAATACGCAGTAGTAGCTGCGTAAACAATTGACATATCAATTGTTTACGGAGCTGCGTTTTCTCCCGGAAAACGCACTGCGTATTTTTACGTAATGTCTGCACTGCAAAGTGAATTTCCCATTCACTTTGCAGGCAGACAAAAGGCACATTGCGTATTTTGAAAAGCGCGCGTAAAAAAACGCGGCAAAATACGCAATGTGTGAACGCAGCCTAACCCTGTTATTTCTAATCCGAGATATGATTAATAAAATGTAAAGCCATACCAGGCCAAAATTCGCGCTTTTTAAAAACTTTAAAATTCTGTAAAAAATTAACGGATGAAGAAAAAAATTCAAAACTTTTAATTTGTAATTTAACTAAAGTTGTACTTCATATAGAAAAAAAACAAAAAAAATCTAAAGACGTCAGGTAAAAAAAATATTCATATTTAGATCACTTGATATGGAGTGACTCATTGATGCTATAATAGTTAAATATTTAAAAATATGATCCCATCGCGATCCCAACTTGAATTTTGGTACAGATGTGGCTGAGGCTGGTTTCACATTTGCGTTTGCAGCGCATGTTGGGCATACGCATGTAAAAGCGCATGCACACGCAGCAGATTTTGTACGCGTTGTCATCCACGAACATTAATAAAAACTCAGCATATGCATGCGTTTGTTTGCGTTTTTGCGTGCGAACGCATGCGTTGAATAATTCTTCTGCGGCATCCGCACTGTTCTGCTAGGTTTTTTGACAGATCCCGCCCATTGGGAGTGGCTTGAGGGCTGGGATATGGGCGGGAGATGGGAGGTACTGTATATCTTTCTGGGCATACGCATTGGCTTGTACGCATGCGTATGAAACGCAGGCATCTGCAAGGCCTTGTGTATGATTGCGTAAGCATAGAGAATAATGCATTGTTCATCCGCATCTGTGCGCATGCGGAAGCTTGCGCATTTTTTAACACCCAAAAAATGCAACATGTTGCATTTCCCTGCCGCGGAAATTCGCCGCGTTGGTACGCATACTCAGCCATACGCATGCCAAAGAATGTCTCTGCGCACTCCATGTTAAAGATGAGTGCGCAATACGCCTGCGGATTTCATAAATTTTATCTGCAGCTTCCGTTGCGCTGCAAAACGCAAATGTGAAACCATCCTGAGCATAGCAGGCATGTGCATTTTTGGGAATGTTTAAATTGTAGCATTTTTGTGGAAATGGGTTTTAAAATTTTGCGTTCATATGTGTTAAATATTAACAAAGATACTCTGGTGACATATCTGGTGAAAGCCTGTACAGTTCTGAGTAGAATGGCGCCAAACAAACCTTCTTCTCATCCCTAATAACCTCCCTGTCCCACAATCCCAAACAACTTTTCAAAACCTTCAATTCCTTACCCCGCCCGCCTGCTCCCCCTCCATCTCCCCTTATCTCTGCAGAAGACTTTGCCTCCTTCTTCAAAGAAAAGATTGACAGAATCAGAGACAGCTTTGATCCACTGTCCCCACAGCCTCCCTCTCTCTGCCCTCTCCTTCCATCAACTGCTTCCCCCCCCATAACTGAAGACCAGCTCTCCTCCCTCCTGTCAAAATCACACCTCACCACCAGCGCGCCCACGACCCGCTCCCATCCCACCTCATTCCTAACCTCACCTCCGTTATCATCCCAGCCCTAACTCATCTTTTCAACCTATCACTTACCACTGGCACCTTCCCTCAGCCTTCAAACACGCCTTGATCACACCCATCCTCAAAAAAAACCTCCCTCAACCCCACAACTGTCTCCAACTACCGCCCTATATCTCTCCTCTCTTTCACCTCTAAACTACTTGAACAGCGTGTCCACTCTGAACTGTCCTCTCACCTCTCCTCCTGCTCCCTCTTTGACCGCCTGCAATCTGGCTTCCGACCCCTCCACTCCATGACATACAAAGCCATTCACAACCTGTCCCCTCCATACATCTCTGACATGGTCTCCCGATACCTACCCTCACGCAACCCGCGATCCTCCCAAGAGCTGACCGCGTGTTTTTTTTCGTGGCCGCATCTGCTGCAAGTGCCGAAACCGCAACTATGCCGCACCTGCCGCAAGCCCCATAGACATTGCATGGGGCTTGCCGCAGGTGAACCGCAAGGGCGGCCGTTATGCGGTAACCGCGGCAGTTGCGTTTTTTTCACCGCAATCAGCGATTACTACTGATGTGAAAAAAAATTCTAAACTTTTTATTTGTTATTAACTAAAGTTGTACTTCATATAGAAAAAAAAATGAAAAAAATTCTTAAGACGTCAGGTAAAAAATATATTCATATTTGGATCACTTGATATGGAATGACCCTTTCTCATTCATTTCTGTGTGTTAAAAAACACTGGAAGAATCGACGTTCTGCAGGTGTCAATATTGCGGCAGTTCTCAGGCAGGAAAGGAGATCTTGGACCGGAGTGTGTACATGTTAATGCTTTTGTAGGCGCTGTAAAATGCAGCAAAAAAAATCCTCATTCTATTAGAAAGTTGCAGGAGTTGGTGTGAATGCCTACCCGGTGTATCTGCACTGTACATCAGGGGAGGGGGATGATTTTGGTGTCTCTAGTTGCCCTTCCCTGGGGTATAAAATGTCGGACTGTGCTGGGTATGAGGAGCGGCAGAGGACAGTGCCTCCGCTGGAGTGCAGGATCTTCTCCTTGATGTAGGGCTTTTTCCTCCGCTCTTCAGCTTTCTTTGTCCTGACCTATAATTGATCTTGCAGGCGGCTGATTCATCTCTTTGATTCATGGAGGGAGGAAATAAAAAGCTTTTCCCAGGATACAATACTGTCTTTATGTGGGGGCCTCAGTCACTGATAAAGGGCATTTGCAGCTTCTGGGGAAGCGGTTGCCTATATCTATACACTGCAAATCCCATGGGGGTGGTAACTACCTACAGTGTCCCCGTCAGGGTCACTGCAGGATATCGCTGTAATTTCCACCAGGGCTGTGGAGTCGGTAAATCAAACCACCGACTCCGACTCCTGAATTTCCCTGGCTCCGACTCCGACTCCTTTGACTCAGACTCCGACTCCTTCAGTCATGGCTCGTTTTTAAGTGATAAAATTATTGTAGATCAATGGTAACATTAGGCTTTAACCATTATAATAACACTAGCTGGGAGCCCGATGCACATGCATCGGGATTCTAGAAGGGCGAGTCTCTGACTCGCAATGGCCGCTTCACGGCCAATGCTTCGCGCTGCTAAGTCGACTCGCCATGCCCGCTGCGCGGGCATAGCGAGGCGCCTTAGAACTGCTTGCAATGGCCGCTGCGCGGCCAATGCTTCGGGCGTATCCACATGACCACGCCGGGGGCAAAAAAGCCATTCGCAATTATATAATAGATAATAATCAAGATATTTAGATAGAACATAATAATAAATCATAATAATATTCAGCACATTCTGCATTGAACTACTATTCTATATTTTAGGAGTCGGAACATTTTCTACCGACTCCAACTCAGACTCCACCAAAATGGGCAGCGACTCCGACTCCACGACTCCGACTCTGACTCCACAGCCCTGATTTCCACCATCTTTGTTGTCACTCATTGCTCTAGTAGAGAACTGTGGATTGTTTCCATTCCTGGCCAGATCTCTGCTTGCTGTAAGTGAATGGCTGCCTGTAGTTTTCATCGTTTTGGAGATTCTCAGCCCTTCTTGGTTATTTCTCCAGCTGCAGTTAATTTCTTTGTGCCAATCACCATTGTTTTCCTAGGTAAACAGATCTGGAGCACACAATGGGTTTTTCCTTAAGTACAATTGAAAGGAAAAACTGGTCACTTCTATTGGAGCTGCAAACAATCAGCCAGGTTCTGAGCCTCTTCCTGTGCTCCGCCTAGCTGAGCCGAGCCAGCGCTGGTCTGAGCCAGGCACCGGACCCTCTGTGCGGCCGGTATGCAGAACTAACATGATTTCTGCACATTCCTGATCTCCAGATCTAGCCAGACCAGCGCTACCAGGAGCAGATAAACTCTAGTCTGTCCTGTTAGATTGCCAGCTCCTCTGTGCATCTTCTCCCCTTACCCACATCTATAGTGTCATACGTAGCTGATCATTTTATCTGCGCATGTTTCAAATAAACTTGGTATCCGGTTACTCTGCTCTGCTTTTTGGATCTCGTCTTAAGGTTGTAGTTCTCTTTTATAAAGTGACGGAGCTGCGACTTCCGGCGCTGACACTGTTCATGAGAGAGTAGGGGTTAATAGTGTTCATCTAGCTTTGCAACCCTTTTTCTACCTCACTCTGGTCCCCTGGAAATGCACGGGACTGTATTGCACCCCAATTAAAGTGAATGAGGCTGGTACCTGGGTGACCGGGATATTGTGGGGGGCTCAAAAGATTAGACTTCTGCTGATCATAATGATCTGTATCCTAGCAATAGGCCATCCCTTTGAGATGGAGACTTTTTTTATGATTGTGCTTCATTGAAGTTTTTCCCTTCTATAGCCTGTGTTGTGCTGCTTCTTGAGGAATGAGTTAGAGTAAATCTGTCAGCAGGTTTTGCTCTAATCTGAGAGCAGCATCCTGTAGAAGCTTTTGATATTTTATCAGCAGGAGATTATCACTACAAGACTAGATGTCTCATCATGCCTCAGTCCAACCACGCCCCCCTCACCACTGATTGGCAGCTTCATGTCAATCAGTGATGTGGGCGGGGTTATACACAGCTCAGCATTCTGAGCTCTGCTAGATCTACAAGAAAATAGGGATTGTTTAAAAATGACATATAGCTGGAATCAGGGTCTCCGCCCCTACATCATTCTGCTCTCAGATTACATAGCAAAAGTATTGCTCATATTGCCTTTATCAGAGCATCCATCAGGTGGCCAGTTGTGATGGTCTGATAGGTCCTTTATCTGTCTCTTTCTGAGCTCCGCTGGGCTGAGTTATGACCACCTCAAAGTTGAACGAGTGGGTAAATGTAAAAGCTGGAATAGATAATGGCGTCTACTTCAGGCCTCTTCCTTTTCATTGCTCTGATTTCTGTTCAGGAAACTTCTCACTCGTCCATGGTCATTCTGTGATTACAAGAGTGGGAGGAGGAGGGGGCTGCAGCTGCAGATTCTGTGCTAAGAGGAAGCAGAAATGGGGAGACATCTGGAGTGAAAAAGACCCCCAAGACACACACCGGAATATAAACCAGACCCTACTGGCACCAATTCTCCATAGATTGTCCATTACTGAGGTGCTTGTGATTTCCCTGACTCCACCTTGAGGTGGATTCTCCTCCTGTGCTGCCCATAACATAACCTACCCTCCCAAGGACGTTTGGTGACATAATCTGGCACTGATGATGGTGTGGTGGTGATGAAGTGTGTACCTCTCCTCCTGTGCAGAGCTATTCCTGGAATGTCTGACACGTTGTCGATAACACTGGTGATGTGTACACTGCACATAGTAGTGACCGGCCTCTCATCCACCCAGAACTGCATGTACTATCAGCACAAAACCTCCTGCCTGAAGACCCAACCCTTTAAAATGACCCTTTCATGGCCGCTTTTAATGTCATTACACCCTCAGGCATCAATTCTACAATAAACTAATATAATCTGTGATTGAATGTTATTCTAATCTCTGATAACATGCAGAGGTCTTCCTAACCACGAGGAATAAGAACACAATGTGACCATGCTGCAGATCTTTTTTGATACACAGTGATTGAAGACACACCCTAACCCCCTTTACGTTACGATCGGTGAGATCCCTCCCAATTTTGTGCATAAAGGGTCTGATCGCTGCTTTAGAGCAGTGTATGGAGCCTGCTGCAGTTCCTTGGGTGGCCTGTGGGGTTGCTGTGTAGGGAAATCATTGCTGCTTTAGAGGAGTGTATGGAGTCAGCTGCAGCTCCATGGGTGGCCTGCGGGGTTGCTGTGTAGGGAAATCATCATAATCCTTGCTTTAGAGGATTGAATGGAGCCAACTGCAGTTCCTTGTGTGGCCTGCGGGGTTGCTGTGTAGGGAGATCATCATAATTAGTGATGAGCGAGCACTAAAATGCTCGGGTGCTCGGTGCTCTGGCCGAGCATCTCAAGATACTCTTGTACTCGGCCAGAGCACCGAGCCCAATGTAAGTCAATGAGTGACAGGCTCCGCCCACAGACTTCCGGTTATAAAACGAGTAATTCCGGAAAAGGGCGGGAGGGTGGGCTTTTTCAAATCGCCGCAGCATATAACACCTTGCTGTGCCCCCAGAGGGATCCTATCAATTAATCTGCTCCTTGTATGGTGCCAGCTCACTGTGTGCACTGAAGGGAGCAGTGTATGTGTCTCAGATCGCTATTTATTACCGAGCAGTCCGAGCATCTCGGCAGTACTCTGTGCTCGCCGAGCACCCCGAGTACCGAGATACTCGTGCGAGTACCGAGTCGCGCCGAGCATACTCGCTCATCACTAATCATAATCATTGCTTTAGAAGAGTGAATGGAGCCAACTGCAGTTCCTTGGTCGGCCTGCGGAGTTGCTATGTACTGAAATCTTCACCAGTGCTGGGACCCTCTTCATTACTGGGAATTTCTAAGTTTTGCTGGCTGGTTGTAGGGAATCGGTGGGTAAGAGGAACCCGGCAGACTTCTGGTGCTTACAAGATTTGTTGATTCTGATGGTATTGGCCACATTTTGACATCTTGTAGCCCGGTTTCCCCATATTTATAGCTTGTATGTTACAACTTTATCTCCCGGATGAGGATTCTTCCTTTTCACTCTGGGCAGTAATCCCAATAGAGCAGGACAGGAAGAACCGGGTCTATGACTCAGGCCGCACTGCTCTTTTCCTTCTTACTGGTTACATCATTGCCTGTAGGAAGAAACAATATGTTACTTTGTGTCGCACCTCGTGTTAGTGTGTACAGCCGCCCTACAACGTGCACCTATCTGGAAATAATCTAGAGCTGTAGTCAGCAACAGGCGCTAGATGTTCTGCCCATATACACTGGCGATCAAAATTGGAGAACCCAATTTCCTTAATGTTGAGGTCACTGTGTTGTTCTATGTGAAAACATCCTAACATGAGTAAATTTGTAGTATTTTATTTTAAGCTTATTTCATAAATTGAATATATTCTAAAACTCAGAATAAAAATGTAAATTAGATAAATGAAAAAGACACTGATCAAAATTAGAGAACATTTGCAGATACCTGTAAGTTATTGGTGTTAATCTGCACCTGGTGCTAATTTCCCTAATTATCTGACAAACACTATATAAATCGCGGCCTAACTGTCCAGTTTGCACTCACTTTGCTGAACCAAACTGACTGAACCCCCTCTGGCAGTAGATTGTCCAGATGAAGGACAAAGGGGTCACCCTATCAGCCATAGCAACAGAAGATGGGCGTTTTCTAGAATATTGCATCTTTACAACATCACAAACTCTTTCATGTCCTCCAAAAAGGCTGGTTGCCCTCGAAAGACAAATGCAAGAGAGGACAGGATAATGCGGAGAATCTCCATGGGTAATCTTGTCAACACTGCATTTGGAATAGCTCGCCAGTTCAGCACTGAACAGAGTAAGAATCTGTCTCCTCATACAGTGTCACGACATTTAGGAGCATTTGGACTGAAAGCCCACTCAACAAACCTCTCATTAGCAGAAAGAATCAAAAGGCTAGACTCACCTTTGGTGAGGAGCATGTTGTGTGGACAGAGGAGAAAGGTCCACAGTTCATTTTAGTGATGAAAGCAAGTTTAATTTATTTGGGTCTGATGGGAAACATTGTTCATTGACAAACTGGGGAAAGACTGAACCCAAAGTGTGTAAAGAAGTCAGTGAGAGGTGGTGGAGGAAGTGTGATGGTTTGGGGCATATTTTCTGCTGCAGGGATTTGATCTCATATAGACACATGGCAGAGAGAATGCAAGTGTGTATCAGAACCTTCAACAACACGCGGTTCATTACTTGTTTTCAGCCTCAATCAGCAGCAATTTTCATGCAGGACAAAGTCTCCTGCCGCACAGCAAAACGGGGAAAGCAGTTCATTGAAACAGAAAACAGTGAAACTATGAAATGCCCATAGCCCAGAGTCCTGATCTAAACCTAATAGAAACCTCTGGAAAATCCTTGGTGATAAAGTTATAGCCAAGAAACCCACAACAGTCACAGAACTGGAAGAGACTGGAAGAAGAGTGGAGCAAAATCCCCCAGAGCAGTGTGAGAGATTAGTGATGTCCTGTGGCTGCAGATGTGCTGAAGTCATTCACAGCCAAAGGCCTGTACAATTCTACTGATTGGTGACTGTTGTAACCTTCACAAGATTTAGTTTAATCTTTCTCTGTGTACAGTCATTGCTGTTCTAATTATGATCATCATGTATAAAATAAAGGTTTTAAGTTGATAAACTTTGGTTATTTTGGAGAACCCTGTTCTTGTGGCTGGTGCCCCCTGTACACAAAAACCGCCAAATGTTCATCAATGTAGATAGATCACATTCTGTCTGAAAAATCAGGTGATTAGACATTGTTCTCTAATTTACATCTCCAGTGTATATGACGAACTGCCATCTAGACCCTGGCACATAGTAACATATATTACAGGTTTCTTATAGTAAAGTAAAAGCTATAGACCGACCCTCTTGTTGCTTCGCAGTTCCTCTCAAATTGCATGTCTTGGCCACATCGTTTCAGCTCATGGTCAGCGTTCATCACGTGAGACACTTAGGACGAGTTCATACATTGCAGATTGTTGTCAGCAGATCTCAGCAGCATCAAAGTGAATGCAACTTTAATAGTCTACAATCTGCGGCTAAATTCCTTGCAGAAATTGACCTTCGGTGCAGATTTGTCAATTTTCTGTGGATTTTCATTGATTACTTTACTTTTTGCAATGCATAAAGTGAAATCCACTTTTTCAGTCTTACTTTTTTTTTTCTTTTTTACTTCTATCATATGTGAACATGGTCTAAAAGGAACTACAAAGCAATGTGAGGGCAGTTTGTATGGGCCGGCAATCCCTGACACGTGTACCTTGGGCCTGTGGAGTGTGGCAGATTCCTGCACATGGATGTAGTGGTAAAGGGCAATGCCATAGGGTCTGATCTATCCGACTCCTGTAACAAATATAAATCTTCTCCCTGCCTAACTTGACAAAATATTATGTTCTGGACGCAGGGCTCCTTGGCCTGTGGCGCCTGTCGGCCGCGGGGCTCCTTGGCCTGTGGCGCCTGTCGGCCGGGGGCTCCTTGGCCTGTGGCGCCTGTCGGCCGCGGGGCTCCTTGGCCTGTGGCGCCTGTCGGCCGCGGGGCTCCTTGGCCTGTGGCGCCTGTCGGCCGCGGGGCTCCTTGGCCTGTGGCGCCTGTCGGCCGCGGGGCTCCTTGGCCTGTGGCGCCTGTCGGCCGCGGGGCTCCTTGGCCTGTGGCGCCTGTCGGCCGCGGGGCTCCTTGGCCTGTGGCGCCTGTCGGCCGCGGGGCTCCTTGGCCTGTGGCGCCTGTCGGCCGCGGGGCTCCTTGGCCTGTGGCGCCTGTCGGCCGCGGGGCTCCTTGGCCTGTGGCGCCTGTCGGCCGCGGGGCTCCTTGGCCTGTGGCGCCTGTCGGCCGCGGGGCTCCTTGGCCTGTGGCGCCTGTCGGCCGCGGGGCTCCTCCATTTCTTTTGTAGATTATGGTTGCTAATTTGTGCAAAAAAACAAAATACTGCACAATGTATGATTTTTATTTTCTCCATCAGTGCATAATCTTCCCCCAACAGAGGTCAAAAGACCCCTCATCGCCTGTATGGTGGCCAACAGCTCTGACTGCTGTTCACTCTGATCTTTTCCCCTCTTGTGGCCGGATCTTCCTACATCCGGGTGCCATTCTGCTGCCGCCTCCCCTCGGGGATCACATCTTCGCTGATGATATCTGTTTGCTTAAACCTGAGGCCGATCTTTCCATCCGGCTGGAGCCTGTGTGTTTTATGAGCTGGTTTATGTGTAATAACAATCTGGAGAGAGGATCCGACCGTCCTCTGTATACGGCGGAGGCAGCCATGGCTCTGCACTGTCACTTACCTGGTTTTTCCTTTTTCTGCTTTTCTTCTAGATGTTTCTCACGGTGTACCTGAGTAACAATGAGCAGCACTTTAGCGAGGTGCCCGTCACCCCCGAAACCACCTGTCGAGATGTTGTTGAATTGTGCAAGGAGCCCGGAGAGACAGACTGCCACTTGTGTGAGGTGTGGAGGGGCACAGGTATGTAAGACTGACTGCGCTGACCACCAGGGTCCATGGACTCTAGAGGTCATATAGACCATTAAGAATATGGAAACATTCAGCAACATGACGGGGTTTGGTGAATGGGAAGATTTGGGGATTACCCTGATTTATCAGTTGATTTACAGAGGGAAGCTTACATTACACGAAATGTTACAGAATGAATTCCACTTCCCAAGGCTGCACCTCTTTCAATACAGACAGGTTCAGCATGCATTTCCAACCCCAGGCAGAAAAAGGCCTATAGAAGTACAAACAGGTCTGACGCTAGATTTTATATTAAAAGAAAGTGGAACGAGAGGGGCGATATCTGAAGGGTATAGGGACTTGCTGCATGTTTTTCTGGGGGGACGTCCTATAAAGGCTAGGAGGAAATGGGATATTGACCTGGGAGGGATAACTGATGATAGGTGGGAGTCTATACTAGAATATAAACCTAAGATATTCATGAGTGCGCCTGGGAGATTGTCACAGCTATATGTAATTCACAGGGTGTATAGAGCCCCTGAGATGTTATTTAAGGCAGGACTACGGTCTAACTCCGATTGCCTACGTTGCGCACAATCAAAGGCGGATATATAGTATTGTATATGCTTTGGCACTGGCCCAGATTGTCCTCCTTTTGGATAGTAGTACTGAATTTTATTGGGATGGTGTATGGATGTGTTGTACATAGACACCCTAATATACATGTCAGTGTGTATGTTAGACACACTGACATGTATATTAGGGGAAGTTAGACACCCACTGACATGTATATTAGGGTATGTTAGACACCCACTGACATGTATATTAGGGTATGTTGGACACCCACTGAAATGTATATTAGGGAATGTTGGACACCCACTGACATGTATATTGGGGTATGTTAGACACACACTGACATGTATATTAGGGTATGTTAGACACACGCTGACATGTATATTAGGGTATGTTAAGGAAATACAAACAGACAATACAACCAAAATAGCTATTGCAAAGATTATTGTTAATTAGCAGAAAATTGATAGCAAAGTACTGAATTAGAGAGGAGCCCCCTTCAAGACGTGAATTTATTGCCCAAACGAATTATATAATTCAACTGGAATGTTCACACTAAAAGGAACAAACAGGAATATTTGAATAAATTATGGCAGCTTTGGGTAGATGGGGTTTAATTAGATTTGCACCAAAATACTATAGTGTTGTGCAATGCAGGGAAACGGGTATAATACGGTGTTATTTGTAAATTATAGTAATGGGTAAATACGGTTTGATGTTGCTGTAATAGTGAAAGCGTTGCTTGTGCAGAGGAAAGTCTCTGTGGGGGGGGGGGGGGTACAGGAAGGGGGGAGGCAATGTACTGATGTAACATTGTAAAATAACCATTGATATGTCATCTCTGGTTTACATTTGGGTTTGTTTAATAAAAAGTTATCTGATTAAAAAAAAAAAAGAATTTGGAAACTATTACAGATATCTTGATACCCTTCCACTACACTAGACCACCAAAAGAAGGTGGCTGTGACCCCTTCCACTACACTAGACCACCAAAAGAAGGTGGCTGTGACCCCTTCCACTGCACCAGACCACCGGGGAAGCTGGCTGTGACCCCTTCCACTGCACCAGACCACCGGGGAAGCTGGCTGTGACCCCTTCCACTGCACCAGACCACCGGGGAAGCTGGCTGTGACCCCTTCCACTGCACCAGACCACCGGGGAAGCTGGCTGTGACCCCTTCCACTGCACCAGACCACCGGGGAAGCTGGCTGTGACCCCTTCCACTGCACCAGACCACCGGGGAAGCTGGCTGTGACCCCTTCCACTGCACCAGACCACCGGGGAAGCTGGCTGTGACCCCTTCCACTGCACCAGACCACCGGGGAAGCTGGCTGTGACCCCTTCCACTGCACCAGACCACCGGGGAAGCTGGCTGTGACCCCTTCCACTGCACCAGACCACCGGGGAAGCTGGTTGTGACCCCTTCCACTGCACCAGACCATTGGGGAAGCTGGCTGTGACCCCTTCCACTGCACCAGACCACCAAAGTAATATGCATTTAACCCCATCCTGTACCCTAAACCACCAGAATAGTGTGGGTTCACTCCTTCATGAGCCTAAGTCACCTGGGAAGCTGGCAGTGAACCCCTCCACTACACTACACCACCAGTGATTCATACACTATCTTTTATCTACTCCAGCACACTAGGATCTCATTCACTACATTAGGATACAATTGAAACTAGTATTCTTATCTCCTCTGCCAGCTTCACTCTCCTTGTTAATTTTTCAGTTCTCATTTGCCACTCCTGCACCCAAGACTAACACTAGTACCGCAGTACCCCAGAAAAATAAGTGTCCATCCATTCCTCATTCCAGACCACCAGGGAAGTACAGAATTGGTCTAAATTTTGTTTTGTTGCATAAATGTGGGTCCATTCAATAGTCCTGGGGTTAATGTGGAGGATATATATCCTGCATCTCTGTATGTTCTCTCGGTGGAGCGGGGGCGACACTGATGGGGAGGTGCGGGGTATGTGTCTGTATGGGGTGGGGGGGGATGTGTCCGTATGTGACATCGGGGGTGATGTGCCTGTAATTGACATTGGGAGGGCGTTGTCTGTATGTGACATGGGGGGGGGGGGTGTCTGTATGTGACATTGGGGGGGGGGTGTCTGTATGTGACATTGGGGGGGGGTGTCTGTATGTGACATTGGGGGGGGGTGTCTGTATGTGACATTGGGGGGGGTTGTCTGTATGTGACATTGGGGGGGGGTTGTCTGTATGTGACATTGGGGGAGGGGAGATGTGTCTGTATGTGACATTGGGGGAGGGAGGATGTGTCTGTATGTGAAATTGGGGGGGGAATGCCTGTGTGTGACATTGGTCGCTGACTAATTCTCACTCTTTTTGGGATCATATGAGTAAACACTTTGTATAAGCTGTAGAAATATCTGTGGATAAATCCGGCCAGTGGGGGGGAGGTATGTGCAGATGATAACTGGGAAATACTGTGTGTCCTGTTCTGTGGATCCAGTTGAGAAGAAAGGGGCTTTGTGTTGGCAGGTTGAGCTTTTGGCAGGAGAAGGCGCATTGCTCCGTGTGCCTGCACGTCTCTCTATCCCTGGCAAGAATGTGAGGGCTGAGCTGCTGGAGCGGCCTTTACTGTAACTCCTGCTCTTCTCACAGTTGGTAAATAACCATCTGATGAAATACATAATGTTATAGTAATCACAAGACCTAAAAATAAAAGGTGGCGCGGCTGTACAGGAGACACATGCTGGGCAGTGCCAGGTCCCGCACCGCACTGCTCCATGGGATGATCGCCAGTTAAATAACATATGAGTGCATTTACCTGCACACTCCCTGCACCAGAGGACGACGTGCACAGGTAATGCAGAGCCATCCTGGACTAAGACTTACAAATCTTCATACCTCTGTAACTTTAACTATTTTCTCTTTCTAAAAATATTTCCGTTTATTTTTGTAAAGAAAATCTTTCTTGTGTATGTAGAAGCCGTACCCTAAAGCCCATGACATGTTTTATGAGGTGTATATACGGTGTGTGGAGAGCGTCCCCTGCCCCCTCCAGGAAAGGAAAGATGCTTGTGCGTCTCATGGAGAAGTTCTTCCTCTGAACCTGCCAAAAACTTTGTGTTCCAGAACGCCCCGTGGCCGACAACGAGCGCATCCTGGATGTTCTGCAGAAGTACGGCATGCAGAGGAACGAGCTGCGCTTCTACCTGCGCCACGAGCGCCCGTCCTCCAGAGAGTCCGGTGAGTGCGCCCGAGCATTGCTGCGCTGTTTGTATTCCCATCTTGAGCTCTTTATTTATGTATTCATTTTTTTATTGCATGTTTTCTTTTCTTATACTTTTCTCCATGCTCGCTCTTTCCATATTTAGATCATAATTTTGTAACTTATTCTTTTATTTTTTTTTTTATTTTTCTTTTTGTCCTGACCCATCTTTTTCCTGTGTATCAATCCTTCCCTCTTCTTTTTTTTTTTTTTTTTTTTTTTCTTTTTGTAATTCCACTTTCTTCCTAATTTTGAAAACATTTTTTCTTTTTCTTTTGTCCTGATCCCTCGTTGTTTTATTGATCCTGCGATTCTACTTTTTTATTTTTCATTTTTTTTTTGTTTTGATCCCTCTGTTTTATTTTGCAATCTCACTTTTTTATAATCGTAAACTCTCCTTTTTTTTTCTCATTTTCTCATGATCCCTCTTTCTAGTATTTTGATCTTGTAAATCCACTTTTTTATGAAGTCGGAATTTTACTTCTTTTTTTCTTTTTTTTATTCCTGACGCCCCAATCTTGCTTTTCATTCTCTTTAAATCTTAATTCCTCATAAATCAGTGCATAAGGTTTCTCATCCTTTTCTTCCATGTGCCTAGAGTTTTTTTCTGTATTCTCTCTAATGATCAGATAGTAATAATACAGTCTATAGGAGTGAAGTAGGAGGGGGATGCAGCTTCTGGGGGGTGGTTTTACTGTGTTTCTGTGAGACTGATGCTATGATAGAGGAGATGGAGCAGCAGGGGAGACCAGAAAGCTCTGAAATATTCACATCCGGATTTAGCCCTGTGTGGCAGGTGTGAGAGAGCGCTATTGAGTCTGTTGGGGGGGGTCACTCTTACTGTTGAATTCTAGCACACATACACAGTTTCTTATGAAGGATAGTCCCATCGGTTTATTAAATGTCATAAACCGCTACTCTGGCAGTGCAGCTGATAAGAGACCACAGTTCACACCGTTCACACAAGGACGTGTACATTGCATATAGTCCTTGACTTCAGCAGTTATGCCTGCACACAATTATAAACTGACCTCAAGTCAGCACACAAACTTCCACTCAGGGTTTACCTGCTCTTGCAGCTTAGCAGGATTCAGTTTTGTGTTCTAGGAGGTTACACACAGGGATCACCCACCAGATCCTTGAACCTGCTCCATATTGGCACCTGTCGTGAGTCCAGATCCACCGGGCCTCTATTACTGCTGGACTTCTAGGAGCCCTGACCAGCTCCACTCTCCAGCATACACAAATGCCACATGGAACAAACAGGAAGCTGGATCTAACAGCACCTGTCTGACATCAGAGAGCATGTGATCATGAAGGATGGGGAGGGACTATGATGGTCAGTGCCGCCCATCACTTCCTGACCATTCTTTACATCATACAGGTCTGTTGAACAATAAGTGCTAACAAGCCATGCTGAATTTAGATCGCAGCAGACTTCTGTCTGTGCGATACACACTGGCTATATACATTTCCGGTATACCTCACACAGGATAGAGAAAGCGTCATCGCCAAAGGCTACATAGCAGAGTTGCCAAAATTGAACCTTCCCTTTAAATTTTTCCACTCTGTCCTGTGACCTCCAGCGGACACCTGTAAGTGCCCAGCACTTAGATTTTGTGCATTAAATGTTCAGCGACCTCAGCCTCTCTGTCGACTATTTAGATATCCCTACTGAAGTGTTATTTGCATTATTTGCTTGTACATTTATCCGGTTACTTGGATAACATTTTCTTGCATTAACGGTTATAAATGTTTTATTATTTTAGGAAATCTACAAAGAGCCCATGATCCCAATGTGAAACGAAATGGGGTGAAAGTACCTGCTGAGCGGAGGATTGAAAATGGGGTGAGTATATTACACCTGTCAGCAGACAGAAGAGCTCTGTGACCCCCCCTCCACACCTACACAGAAACCCTACATGGGAGGGGGACATAAAGCAGGTAGTGGGGTCTGCAGAGTGAAATTGTAGGAAGGGCAGCTGTGACGTGGATTTAATTTTTTTTTTATTTAAATAGGTGAACGGCCCCAGAATGGACATGACTCTGGCTGAACTGCAGGAGATGGCGGCGAGACAACAGCAACAGATCGAGGCCCAGCAGCTAATGCTGGCTACAAAGGTGCGACTGTCACATTGTGCAGAATAGTGAGTGCAGCTCTGGAGTATAATACGGAATTTTACTGAGGATCCAAACAGAATCAGTAATGTATTGTATGTACACAATGATTGCACCAGCAGAATAGTGTGTGCAGCTCTGGAGTATATAATACAGGAGGTAACTCAGGATCAGTAATGAGGGTTTGTGCGATTAACGTGTTCTTTTTATACCGTAGGAGCAGCGCTTGAAGTACCTGAAGCAGCAGGACCAGTCACATGCAGGCAGCGTTTAGCGGAAAGCTGAACAGTCCTGGGAGAGTTGCAGAAAATCAGGAAAGGCAAAGCTGAAGAAAGTGCGGGCCTGAAGGGCACGTGGAGCAGAAAGAGGCTCAGCAATGGCAGGCCTAGTGTGCGGATCTATATGAAGGTATTGCTCAACGGTTTTTATGTGTTTTTTTTTTTTTCTTCATATTTCTAATAGGTTTTGTGCATTTTGTCTATTTTTTTTATTTATTTTCTCTTCTATTATCTTGCAGTTGAGGAAATCGAACAGATGAATAACATGTTCCAACAGAAGCAGAAAGAACTGATGGTGGCCGTGACCAAAGTGGAAGAAATGAGTCGTCAGCTGGAAATGCTGAAGAACGGACGTATCGAGGGCTATCACGACAACCAGTCTGCTGTCGCCGAACTTGACCGTCTCTACAAAGAGCTTCAGGTGAGCGATGGAGGCCGCCATTATATCCTGCAAAAGTGGCTGCATCACCAAAGTCTCTAGCTGAAATTATTCACTGCAGTCATCCATACAGCTTGTACAAATCGATTTATTTGCAATTGGTGCAGATCTCTGCTTTCCTTGGTTTTTCTTTTAAGTTGAAGAGGGAAGCAGGACTCACAGGCTTTCTCTGAGTGGGAGGAGAAGCAGGACTCAGGCTTTCTCTGAGTGGGAGGAGAAGCAGGACTCAGGCTTTCTCTGAGTGGGAGGAGAAGCAGGACTCACAGGCTTTCTCTATGAGTGGGAGGGAGAAGCAGGACTCACAGGCTTTCTCTGAGTGGGGGGGAGAAGCAGGACTCACAGGCTTTCTCTGAGTGGGGGGGAGAAGCAGGACTCGCAGGCTTTCTCTATATGGGAGGGAGAAGCAGGACTCGCAGGCTTTCTCTATTAGTGGGAGGGTGAAGCAGGACTCACAGACTTTGAGTGGGAGGGAGAAGCAGAACTCACAGGCTTTCTCTATGAGTGGGAGGAGAAGCAGGACTCAGGCTTTCTCTGAGTGGGAGGAGAAGCAGGACTCACAGGCTTTCTCTATGAGTGGGAGGGAGAAGCAGGACTCACAGGCTTTCTCTATGAGTGGGGGGGAGAAGCAGGACTCACAGGCTTTCTCTATATGGGAGGGAGAAGCAGGACTCGCAGGCTTTCTCTATATGGGAGGGAGAAGCAGGACTCGCAGGCTTTCTCTATTAGTGGGAGGGTGAAGCAGGACTCACAGGCTTTATGAGTGGGAGGGAGAAGCAGGACTCGCAGGCTTTCTCTGAGTAGGAGGGAGAAGCAGGACTCGCAGGCTTTCTCTATGAGTGGGAGGAGAAGCAGGACTCAGGCTTTCTCTATGAGTGGGAGGAGAAGCAGGACTCAGGCTTTCTCTATGAGTGGGGGGGAGAAGCAGGACTCCCAGGCTTTCTCTTAGTGGGAGAGAGAAGCAGGACTCAGTCTTTCTCTATTAGTGGGAGAGAGAAGCAGGACTCGCAGGCTTTCTCTATTCGTGGGAGGAGAAGCAGGACTCCCAGGCTTTCTCTTAGTGGGAGAGAGAAGCAGGACTCAGGCTTTCTCTATGAGTGGGGGGGAGAAGCAGGACTCCCAGGCTTTCTCTATTAGTGGGAAGGTGAAGCAGGACTCAGTCTTTCTCTATTAGTGGGAGAGAGAAGCAGGACTCGCAGGCTTTCTCTATTCGTGGGAGGAGAAGCAGGACTCCCAGGCTTTCTCTTAGTGGGAGAGAGAAGCAGGACTCAGTCTTTCTCTATGAATGGGAGGGAGAAGCATTGGGTAAACACCTTCTTTTTCTTATTTTTTCTGGAAATACTGAATTAATTTCTTAAATACTATAGTCTCCTGGCTCAGCACCCGCCTTTCTTTCCCCTGAGGTCCTTGTATAGAGAATTGACGGATGCATTAATAAAGGGATGTGCGACTTTTGTATTGCTCTGAGTCTGCATTATAACATGTCTTGCATCATCACATAACCCAATAACTTCCTATCACCTAGCAGAGATCTTAGGAACTGTAAAAAATTAAGTGAGATGCGGATGTATGGATAAATACTCTCAGATCAAAACCTGCAAGAAAAATGCATCTAAACTTGTTCCAGTGTCTATCTCTGTCCGGTAGCTGACTGCCGGTATTCTTGGCCCTGTAATTGTTGGGTGCGTGTCCCTCTGTGGTTTGTTGATCCCAGAATATCCCCGTATAGGTAGATTTTCAGGAAATGAAGCTGCGCGGTGCTGGTCCTGTACAATTAGCATTCAGGGCTTCGCTTCGCCCGTCTTTTTAGAGCTCCTCCGTCTTAAGTGTTTGTCGTTGTGTGACTCCATTCAGTTGAGGAACAAGCTGAATCAGGAGCAGAATGCCAAACTGCAGCAGCAGCGGGAGAGCCTGAACAAGCGCAACTCCGAGGTGGCCGCCATGGACAAGCGTGTCAGCGAGCTGCGGGACCGGCTCTGGAAGAAGAAGGTGGCTCTGCAGCAAAAGGAGAATGTACCAGTAAGTGCCACCACCGCACAATGCGGAACGTCTCGTGTTAACCCCCGCCCTGCACTGCCTCCGTAATGAACTCCAGCTCATGTATTAAAGGGACACTAAACCCGTCGTACTGCTTGTCTTCTATTAATAACCTCTCTAGAATAGATCCGGACAAGTTTCCCACGCCTTCAGTTACATAAATCCTGGTTAATTATATAAGCCGCGCTCCTATAAATCAGCCTGGGTGTGGGGTGTGTGGCCTTGGGGATAATGTATTCGGCTTTTATTTTCTTTTACAGCCGTCCTGATATACAGAGGAGGGTTCACATGTCGGCCCGTGTGTGTTGTGCCGGCTCCTTCTTGGTGCCAACCAGCACTTTGCCAGCAACGTGTTTTTCCTTTTCATGCCCTGTGAAGTGCAGAAAACGCACAATTCTGCACAAAAGGCAACTGCATCTGCGAGGGCCTGGTCCTGGCACATCCATATACCCACCCTCTCACTCCTGATTTTAAAGGGATTAATTAAAGCCAGTGGTGTAACTACAGCAGGTGCATGGGTTGCAGTTGTACCCAGGCCCTGGAGCCTAGGGGGTACCAAAAGTCCTTTTGACTTATAGAAAGACTAATGCTATTAAAGATTTGCAAAAATTGGGGGCCCCGGTTAGAGCTTTTGCATTGGGGCCCATGAGCTTCACGTTACACCACTGATTAAAGCTTAAAGGGGTTATCCAGAACTGCTCAGATCCAGGGCGACTCAGCAGGTACATGGGGGTTGTAACCTTCCAGCGCAAAAGTTAAGCGGCGCCGAATAATCAATCTGTAATAAGAATCTCTGTACATTGTTCTACAGTTTCTCACTGTTTTCTAGATCCCTTGCTTTCAGTTAATTCATGTAAACTGCTTTATCCACTGGTGATCATTGTTAGATGGACACCCCTGCCCCCCTTCTGTCTCCGGTGCGAGTCGGGAGGCCCCCATACATATTGGACGATTCGCCTGACGTGAGGGGAGGCTGGTTAACTTTTGTCTGTGTATTGGGGCCTTAAAGCTAGAGACATGAGGATGTCCCCACCCCTGCACTCTGCTAGAATAGCGCAGCAGGTCACCTGAGCAACCAGCTGCTTCAGAAGACAATTGGGTAAATGGCCCCCATACTCATTAGTCTACCGGATGATCCCTCTGACATCAGGGGAGGTTGGTAGACTAAAGTCAATCTATTGGAGCCTTAAAGGTAGGGCAAGTAAGATATGAAGATAGCTGAGCTCCATACTGCACTCTGCCGGAATGGCTTTGCGGGTCCCCTGTGCATCCAGCAACTCCAGGAGAGAATTGGGTTAACGGCCCCCATACACATTAGTCTGTCGGATTATACCGTCCACGGGAGGTTGGATGCCTTCAGTCTGTGTATTGGAGCATTAAAGCTAAATAAGGTAAAATATGAAGATAGCCGAGCACCGTGCTGCACTGCCAGGATAGTGCATCAGGTCATCTGTGTAACCAGCTGCTCCAGGAAAGAAACCGGTGAACAGCCCCCATACACATTAGTGTGCCAGCTGATTCCCTCCATGGGAGGTTGGATGACTTTTGTCTGTGTGTTGGGGCCTTAAAGTTAAGAGGAGTAAGATGTGAAGCTAGCCCACCCCCATGCTGCACTCTGCCATAATGGTGCATCAGGTCGCCTGTGCAACCTGCTGCTCCAGGAGAGGTGACTTTACCAAGATGCATAAGACCCTTGTTCTTGCTCAGTGGGCGTCCGGGTAATCTTACAATTACTTACCAGTGAATAGTGTCTACATAAATTATCAGAAGTTAAAAAACAATACTTTAAAATACTTTAATACTCACAGCTGAAGGTTTGTTACAACTTACCCTGTTTGCTGCATTATACCTGTCCTGATCCATTTTATCTGCCAGATTTTTCAGCTGGTGATCTGGATCATGCACAATTGTAACCAGACCTTGATTTTGAGGTCTTGAAAAATTGTGATTTGGAAAAACTGTCTGAGAAACTTGTATAATCTTCCATTATGCAATGATTCATCTGGGCTTCTTTCAGTAATAAATCCGGGTTAGAAGGACTGGCACTGCCAGGCGGATTGGGACGGGTGCGCGTTCTGCTGCCACCTGCAGATACACATCATTATATGGGGCCGTCACCGATCCACCGCTGTTGTCCCCGCTCTTAGTGCAGCATAGATGTGTGACACTATCACCGCAGCTCATCAGGTGTTTGTCTCATTTGTTTTGCTGCCAACCACCATCATGCATGTCCGCCATCTTCTGCTTTATTGCTGTCTGTGTCTTGTCTTTTTTTTTTTTTTGTTTTGGGTTGAATAGTTTGCCACCTTTCTTCAATTTAGATTTCATCTGATGGGAATCTACCTCAGCAGGTAGCGAGCGGCTCCAGCAGAGTGGCGGCTGTCGGCCCTTACATCCAGTCCGCCACCATGCCTCGTCTGCCCTCCAGGCCTGAGCTCCTGGTTAAACCTCCTTACTCAGAGGTCCCCGTGACAACTCAAGTGCTCGATGTGCCGCTAAAGTCCCAGACCTTGCCCAACATGAAGACTGCGTCCCAGGGCAAAGCGCCGTCCGGTAAGTGTTCAGCCGGCTGCTGCATAAGAAGATTTAGGTTTAAAAGCCAGGACCACCAAGGCTCTTATCATGAGCTTGTCCCGCAGAACCAACACAGCTCCTAGATAATGACTGTGTCCCTTTAACAATGCCCGCTCAGCTGTGCCCACCCTGTGACTCCATCACATCCAGATGCACAATGGCTCCAGTGTTCGTATCGAGGCCTTCTGACAGATGAATGTGCTTTGTGCTGATGTTTGTGTCTCCTTGTTTTTGCCACGGACAGGGACTCACAGCATCAAACCTCAGCTGCAGGCTGGCACCGATTGGAGCGCTGTAAATGGCAACAGCCAGGGAACGGTGAATGGCACCCCGATCACCGCACCAGGTGAGTGCCCAGAGCAAAACTTAACTGGGTGCATAATGCCAACATCAGGGTCAGTCCAGGGAAGGGACTCGCTTTATGGTAAATCGACTCTTTACTTCTCCAAATATTGGTGTCTGGACAGGGGCACAACAGGTAGGAGTCACTGACCGCTATCTACTTATTACATCAACCCTATTGTTTATATCAACAATCGGTCACTAATAGATTCATTTTTGGTTCATTTGCACCCACTATTAAATAAATATCTGCTGTTTGACAAGTGTCTGTGCACCGATATTCCCTGTCTTCTCATCTGTACTGATCTCTGCACTTTCCAGCTCCAGACATTGATCCGTCCGTGAGAGATAAAGACAAGAAGACCAGACCCAACTCAATGTTTGACTCCGTCCAGCTACTCCCGACACCCCACAATTTTGGAACATTGAGGAAGAATCAGAGCAGTGAAGACCTCCTGCGAGACGCCCAGGTGGGTTTTCCATTAGGACCGGATCATTCCTTAAAGGGGAAATCCCAATAGCAACATTTATCACTGATCTACATGATTGATGATAAATGTATACTCTGTGGGGCTCCGAATGCTGAGCTCAAGAAATAGGATGTGTGTAACTAGCGGGACCGGGATCGAAGCAGCGTTCACACTGGATCCCCAATCTGGGGGAATCCCAAATGTCAGACGCACCTAGATCATACATTAATCCCAAAAGATGGCCGGTGTTCCTGCAGGTTGGTGCTTTAGTCCACCTGCTATGAAGCCACTGTAACGCTGACATGGCGGGTGAACGGGAGCGCCGTAATAATAATAACAATAAATCTTTAGCGTCAACATATTCCGCAGCGCTTTACAATACAGTGGAATAAATTAAAATAAATACAAATACAAAAAATAATAAATGAAATACACAATATAATACAGTAAGAAAATGCAGACTATAATACAGTAAGTAATTCCAGTAGAGAAAGAATACAGTACAATAATAGGAAACAAAATAAGCATAGAATCAATGTAAAAATACAATAGATAAACCAAAAATAAAGGTGACCCTGCTCAAAAGAGCTTACAATCTACAACGGGATAGGAGTTACACAAAGTACAGGGGCTTATTACACTGATGGTCCAGGCATCTTGAGGAAATGGGGGATAGAAATAACGTTACATGAATGGTGACCAGACAATCTGTGTAGAGCTTTTGAGTTTGGTGGAGAAGAAGTTATGTTGAGAGAGGTAGTGAATGGGCTATGTACAGTACAAAGGAATTTTGTTAGGGAGTATGATAGGCCTCCTTGAAAAGATGTGTTTTTTTAGGGAGCGTCTGAAGCCATGCAAGTTGTGGATAGTCCTGATTTCTTGGGGTAAAGCATTTCAGAGAATTGGTGCAGCTCGGGAGAAGTCTTGGAGCCAGGAGTGGGAGGATCGGATCGGATGTTAGTCGACGGTCATTTGTAGAACGTAGAGAATGGATGGGGTGATAGACAGAGATGAGGGAGGAGATGTAGGGGGGTGCTGCATTATGAAGAGCTTTGTGGGTGAGAACAAGCAATTTGAACTTGATCCTGTAGTGTACGGGCAGCCAGTGCAATGACTGGCACAGAGCGGAGGTATCAGAGTAACGATTGGCCAGATGGGTGATCCTGGCTGCTGCATTAAGGTTGGACTGTAGAGGGAAAAGTTTAGAGAGGGGGAGGCGAATTAATAGAGAATTGCAATAATCAAGGCGGGAGTGGATTAGGGCCACGGTGAGGGTTTTAGTTGTTTCCATGGTGAGAAAGGGGCGGACTCTAGAGATGTTCTTCAGGTGCAAGTGACAAGAACGGACGAGAGATTGTATGTAGGAGGTGAAGGAAAGATCGGTGTCAAACATAACACCCAGACAGCGAGCCTGCTGCCTAGGCGTTATCGTGGTGCCGCATACTGAGAGAGAGATGTCAGATTTAGGGAGGTTAGTGGAGGGCGGGAGCAAGAGAAGTTCAGTTTTAGAAAGGTTGAGTTTTAAATAGAGAGTGGACATGATGTTGGAAACTGCAGCTAGACAGTCATTGGTGTTCTTTAATACCGCAGGGGTAAGGTCAGGGGCTGAAGTGTATAGGTGTGTGTCATCAGCATAAAGATGGTACTGGAAGCCAAATCTGCTGATGGTCTGTCCAATCGGGGCTGTGTAGAGAGAGAATAGAAGAGGTCCAAGGACTGAACCCTGAGGGACTCCAATAGTGAGAGGAAGAGGGGAGGAAGTGGAGCCAGCAAATGATACACTGAAAGAACGGTCAGAAAGAGGAAGAGAGCCAGGAGAGAGCCGTGTCCTTTATACCAATGGAGTGCAACATAGAGAGTAGGAGATGGTGGTCAACAGTGTCAAAAGCTGCAGAGCGATCAAGAAGAATAAGCAGAGAGTGGTCACCATTACGTTTTGCCGTCAGGAGGTCATTGGTCACTTTGATGACGGCAGTTTCTGTAGATTGAAGAGGGCGGAAGCCAGACTGTAATGGGTCTAGAAGAAAGTGAGTGGAGAGGTAACGGGTGAGGCGGAAGTAGGCCAGGCGCTCCAGGAGTTTAGAGATGAAGGGTAGGTTGGAGACTTGTCTGTAGTTATTAGTGCAGGATGGGTCGAGAGAAGCTTTCTTTAATTATGGACTAATGATCGAGTGTTTGAAGGAGGAGGGGAAGATGCCAGAAGAGAGGGAGTGGTTGAAGATTTTGGTTAGGTGAGTGGTGACCACCAGACAGAGAGACTGGAGTAGGTGTGAGGGAATGGGGTCAGTGGTGCATGTAGTGCGATGAGAGGAGCCTGTAGACGACTTCTTCTGTAACTGGGTCAAATGTGGAGAGTGAACTGGAGGAGATGTGGGGAAGAAGGGGAGTGGCAGCGCTTGGAGGCTGGGAGCTGATTTCCTGGCGGATGTTGTCCATTTTGTCCATAAAGTAAGAAGCCAGGTCATCAGTACAGAGGTCAGTGATTGGGGCCTGCACTTGAGGACTGAGGAGAGAGTGAAATGTGTCACGAGTTTTTTTGAATTGTTGGATAGTGAGGAGACCAGGATGGTGAAGTAGGTCTGTTTGGCAAGGTGAAGGGCAGAGTTGTAGGTTTTTAGCATGAATTTATAATGGATAAAGTCTTCTGGTGATCGAGTTTTCCTCCATAGGTGTTCAGCACTGCTAGAGCATCGCTGGAGGAATCGAGTTTGTGATGTGAGCCAGGGCTGTTTTGTTCTATGTTTGGAGGTTCTGAGGGTCAGGGGCTCTACTTGGTCCAGGGAGGTTCTGAGAGTTATTATAGTGATTTACTGCTAGATCTGGACAGGAGAATGAGGAGATTCAGGACAATGATGAGGTGTGGGAGTCTGTGAGTGCATGAGGGTTAATGGCCTGTAGATTTCTGGATGTGTGATAGGTAGGGGGGTGGGCGGGGGTTGGTGAGCATGAAGGAGAGAATGTTGTGGTCAGAGAGGGGAAGAGGTGAATTATCTATGGGGGAGGTTGAGCAGAGTCAGGTAAAGACCAGGTCAAGGATGTTACCACCCTTGTGTGTCTCAGAGATTGAGAGCTGTGAGAGGCCAAGAGATGTGGTTAGAGATGGGAGCTGGGATGCAGATGGGAAGATGGGGCTGTTTATGGGGATATTAAAGTCTCCCAGAATGAGGGCTGGTAATTCTGAGGACATGAAGTGTATCATCGCCATAGTTTAGAGAAAATTGGAGTACCTAGTACTGCGCCCCCTTTATGCTTAAAGGAGTGTTTTGTTTCCCATCATCCCCAACAGATGTGTAAGCAATGTTGTATTCTAGTGGTACAGTAGCACTTTCTGTGAGTAGAAAACCCCTTTAATTGGAGAACACCGCTCCGTCCTATGATTATACAAGCCCCCTGCGTTTTCCAAAAAAAAAAAAAAAAATCATTGGCAGGTTGTGTACAGAAATTGTAGCTGAGTTGTAATAATGGACACAATTGCAGGTGCAATAGATGATCGCAGCCTTTGTACATAGTTGTGTTATTTGATTATATGACTCTAAGTAACTGAAATGTTTGTCATCTACAGACTAGTAAAAACGTGACCAAGGTGCCGCCGCCGGTCCCCTCCAAACCCAAACAGATAAACCTGCCGTATTATGGTCCAGGTGCTCCACCACCTCCCACTGAATCAAAGACTGATATTGTCCCAAGTAAGACGCCCGCAGTCGGCAAGCAAAAGGGAGCAGCTTCGCAGAGGGTCCCTGCGCCCCCCAGGGAGGAGACCCCACCACCAGCCAAGATGGAGACTCCACCCGCATTAGCGGTGCGTCCGTTCACACCACAACCAGTGAAGGAGCCGCCTCCACCACCGTTCCGCAAGCCTCAGACGGTGGCTGCCAGTTCTATCTACTCAATGTACACGCAGCACCAGAAACCGGGCAAAAACTACAGCGTTCACGGCGCCCTGAGCCGAGCCCAGACCCGGCCACATTATCCCAGCGGTAAGTCCAGGATTATCCCGCGTGGAGCTCAGTTTACATCCAAAGTCCTGTCCCATCCAGCTCGGAGAGTACTCACATGGCTTTGCATTTTTAACCCTTTCACAACATAGGTGATTTCAGTTTGTGTGTTCTTGCTTTTTTTCCCCTCTCCTTCCAAGAGCAAGTACTTTTTATTCCCATTCCCCCTAGAATAACCACTGAGCTGTTGACCACCAGGGTTGGAACTGCGGAAACTGCCGAGTGCAAGTGCCATAGATAATGAATGGATGTTGGGAGACGGCTGATCTCAGTCGCAACCGGCAGTTTCCACGGCTCCGCGTTCAGTGGTCCGCGCCTCACTAGACCGCTCAAATCTAATTACACGTTCTCTTTTTCTTCAGTGTACGGTAAACCGGTGATCGGCGGAGGAGCAGCTCAGAACCAACAGAACGGCGGCGTGTCCACAGACGGCACCCAGGTGGACAGTAAGTCAGGCAGTCCGGAGCCCGAGATGGAGGTCCCTGTATCCAGCAATGAGACCCAGGAGAACGAAAGGATCCCTCGTCCGCTGAGTCCAACTAAACTCCTTCCATTCCTATCCAACCCGTACCGCAACCAGAGTGACGCCGACCTGGAGGCCCTCAGAAAGAAACTCTATAATGCCCCCCGGCCGCTGAAGAAGCGCAGCTCCATCACCGAACCCGAGGGGCCGAACGGTCCAAACATTCAGAAGCTCCTGTACCAGAGGACGACTCTGGCCGCCATGGAGACCATCTCTGCCCCTAAACAGACTACGGTCACCTCCATTTCTGAGAGTTCTGCAGAGGCGACCCAGGTATCGGCAGACATAGACACTGAGGTCTCCTCAGACACATCTTCTACCCTGCACGTCATGGACGTGGTTCCTCCTGAGGAGGATGTGACAATATTTCCCGAGGATATTGAGCTCCCACCACCAGAGCTGGGTCCGGACAGTGTACCTGAGGGTATCCCCTTTGAGGGTCTCCCACCTCCTCCTGTGGAAATAGAGATGAGTCCGGAGCTGCCACCGCCCCCTGAAGCCTATGTAGAGGAATACCCACCGTATCCCCCACCACCCTATCCCACCGCCGGAGAGCAGGACGTGGTAGTGGAGGACAATAGTAACCTGAGCCCCCAGAGATCACCGGGCAGTTCTCTCTCCCTCCAGTAAGTAATTTGATGTGTGCACTATTGTCAAATCAAATGATTCACAGGACCACTGTCACTAGTCTGTGCCGCCATTCCCAGCTCCTCTTCTCCACCACAATCGCAATAATGGTGTCGCACCAGACCTACTAACCCGTAAATACTGAAAGGTCGGAGAAGGTTTGCAGGTCTGTTACGTTTGCTGCCAGACTACAGTGTGACTACTGGTCCCGGATCCTAACAATCTATTTGAACTACAGTTTATTAAAATATTCTGTTTGGGTTCTATTCAGTTCTGCGTCTCTACATTAGTGGTAGGGAACTCCAGGCCCCAAGAGCTGCCAACAGGTCATGGTTTCAGGTTTCCTTAGCATTGCACAGGGGATAATATAATCGCCTGCACTGGAGATGATTCCTACACCTGTGCAATACTAAGGAAATCCTGAAAATATGACCCGTTGGTGGCCCTGGAGGACTGTAAGTTCCCCACCCCTGCTTTACAGTAACAGACTATAAACAAACTTTCTGTAGACAGGTCCTGCCTGTTCAGGCTGGGAATCACCATTTTTAGGTTGAGAACGAGAATGTAGTAAGTATTTCGGTCTTTAAATATCATCTTTTTGTTTTTGCTTTTAGGGTAAAAGGACGAATTTGAGGAAGAACGGCTCGGAGAGGATCAATCACGGCATGAGGGTGCGCTTTAACCCCCTGGCTCTGCTCCTCGATTCCTCCCTGGAGGGAGAGTTTGACCTCGTCCAGAGAATAATCTATGAAGTGAGTGCGGAGATGGCTTCACACCTGCGGGGACCATAGACCTAATAATTAGAAAATATCTCGGCTAATCAGGACAGCATAGAAGAGAGACTGCTCCTCCGGTCATAGGAATTCCGCATGTAATGTCGGATGTGGTTTTTATCTAGATTTTTTGAGGGGACCATAAAACACTACAGAGATGCCCTACATTTATTAAGGAGGTACAAATTCATAGGTTGCCCTCCCTGGGGCCTAAAATAGCAGTGTGGGGAGAAGAGAGCAACGTGTCACTTTTTTTTTTTTTTTTTCTTTTGCTGCAAATATTTTATTGTGTTGTAAAGAGTGAAACCCGTGTCCAAACCTGCACTGATTTCAAAGAGATTCCATACAGTTATCCCAGAGTTATTGCTTCTATTACAGGTGTGAACAAGGGGGTTATGGGGTTAGACCCGCTGATGAGCGCTTATACAATTCCTGTCCTACATATCTGATTCAGTTATTATTAGAAACCCCCTCATTAGTTTTCTCTGGGAATTCGGCTCTTGTCTTTCCTTCTCATTACTGCGGTCACCACCTCGGCTCGTCCCGCTCCAGCACTTTGATGGATGGGGTTTATTGTGTTAATGACTGCGACTCCTCGCTTGGGATCTAATGTTGTGTTTCCTCCATTCTCACCCGCAGGTGGAAGACCCCAGTCAGCCCAATGACGAGGGGATCACCGCCCTCCACAACGCCGTGTGCGCCGGCCACACCGAGATTGTCAAGTTCCTCGTACAGTTCGGAGTGAATGTGAATGCGGCAGACAGCGACGGCTGGTACGTCACATTAAAGGGGTCCACGGAAAACCTGCACAGGGGCTAAAAATCCACTCGCGGGTCAATCACGTGTCCAGAACAGATTTTTATTCACTGAATGTAAAGCATGAAGGTTTCTATCTGCAGCAGGGGTTCGAAAATGGTGATAAGAGGGGATAGAAACCGGGTGAGATTTTCTGTCCTCTCTTTTAGAGACACCTCTCCACCTGATTGTCGGACCCCCTGCACAGGTGACCAACATCACTGCAGGGGGCAATTTTGACCCATAAATGCCTCAGTTGTAGTAAAAAAAAAAATGTCCTCCCAAAGTCATAAATACTTGGGGGCAGGTAATATTAAAATAATATATATAGATTAAAAAAAAAAAAAACAAACACTGACTTGCGCCAACACAAACCACCGCCCTCAGTGTTTTACTATACAGATTATGCATCACAACACCCAAAATGAAATCGGGTACCTTTTGTAACACTCTATTTCATAAAATGG
Source organism: Allobates femoralis (assembly GCA_033576535.1). Taxonomy (NCBI): domain Eukaryota; kingdom Metazoa; phylum Chordata; class Amphibia; order Anura; family Aromobatidae; genus Allobates; species Allobates femoralis. Next base: position 608,267,092 of record JARQOC010000001.1, read on the forward strand.
CAAATTGGCTCCAAAATTATACTTTGTTAAAAAAAAATGTGTGTAGTAATATGTATCTTTTTTTTTTTTTTTTTTTTTTTTTTTTTTACATATTAAAGTTAAAAAAAAATCACATATTTTGCATATTACAAGAGAAGTTTTAAAATCCATAAAGGTATCACTTAAACCTCCAAGTCCCCAGCACTTTTCCATCATTTAGGGTTTTATTTTGGGAGGTTTTCTCAATTTCTCCTTTTTGTGTTGTCGCCAGGACCCCGCTGCACTGCGCCGCCTCCTGTAACAACGTGCAGGTGTGTAAGTTCCTGGTGGAGTCCGGAGCTGCCGTCTTCGCCATGACCTACAGCGACAGACAGACGGCAGCCGACAAGTGCGAGGAGATGGAGGAGGGGTACAGCCAGTGCTCCCAATTCCTCTACGGTAAGTATTGGGCAATTGAACTGGGCAAATGGGGGAAATGGTTGCAGCATTTGATATCTATAGCCTCTGTGTTATCAGTGAGCTTACTCTGCAAGTGAGTTTGTAAGGCTGGAAACACACTGCCCGAGTTACTCGCACGAGTCTCAGATAGTTTACCCGGCTTGGCCTCCCTATCTCTGGATGGGAGCATTCGAGCTATATATAGAAAACATACCACTGACAGTATCTCGTCCAGAGGCAGGGGTTGTACCAGGTGAATGATACAAGATTCCTGTAAGTAACTCGAATGTCACTCGGACAGTGTGTTTCCAGCCTAACTCGTTTTCTTTATGGAGCTCCACTTCTTGGTAATAAGAGCTCAGAAAAACACATGTAAAAACAATTACAAACCCAGTCAGAAGAAGCTCGCTGAGAGATTCCCTGTTAACTCAAAGTGCAAGGAACCAAAATGCCTATAAAAGTCAAAGGCCGCTTTCACACTGCGGTGTGATCAGGTCCGGTGTGAACTGGACCAGATTTGCAAACAGAACCGGAGGACAAATATGCTCTCCGGTTCGGTTTGTAGCCAGATTCTTCTGATTGCAGCTAGCGGGGAGCTAGCCGTGGTCCTGAAATCTCTGCAGGGGACAGCTCATGGTGCTGAAGTTAAGCAGCGCTCGCTGCTAAACTCCAGCACTTGGCACCATAGACCTTCCCCCCCCCCCCATGTTAGTGGGTGCCAAACCCTCTTGGATAGATGAAAAGTGGGTGGCACATAGCTGCCATCCGGCCCCATGACAATACTAAGGGCCCAAAATCTGATCCGGTTCAAACCGGACAGCCCCGAATCAGAAAAACCATGATGTGAAATTAGCCAAATAGTACAACATTTTTAATTAAACCAAATTGCAAAAATATTTTTTGGTCCAAACTGCGAGATTAAAATACAAAGAAATTACCCTGAAGGTGTTCTATATCCTGTAAAGGGGCAAAGCAAACTCGACCAGGTTCTTATTATGTAGCTTCAGTGATTAGACACTTTGTGGGCCCACCACTGGTCACACAAAGCAGAAAGACATGGCTGCTCGATTCCAGAAACAGCGCCACCTCTGTCCACTGGTGGCATTGTAATACCAGCTACATCCTAGGGGTCAGTGGGGTGCTGTTTTCGTTCCGAAGAACAGTTTGTTATTTCTGCTGGTTTAAGACTTGTAGAAATGATAGTAAATAAAAACAAACCATAAATGAAGAGTGATAATGTAAGGGAAACTGTATTTCTCCTTCGCCTCATTGGGGGACACAGGACCGTGGGTGTTATGCTGCTGTCCACTAGGAGGCGACACTAAGCAGAATCTGCAAAAGAGTTAAAGTGGCTCCTCCTCTGTAGCATACACCCCTGGGGCAGACACTGCCTCACCAGTTTTTGCTTAGTGTCGCTCAGGAGGCAGACCTCTTTTATTGTTTTCCTTTTTAAGATAGATTTTTTTAGAGTTTTTCTTTTTCTCCTTTTTTTCTACAACTCTGAAGAAAAAGAAGAGTTCTTCTCAGCTCCCCACATGGGCTCTGAGTTTAAGAAACCTAATTTTTTCCCAGCTTCGTCTTAGAACCCGGGCCGAGGTTCAGACAGAATCCTACCCTCCCCAGGCCTCGCAGCTGAGCCCTGGGTGGAGGAACGGAGGTGTAATCTCTGTCTCCAGGATCCCATTATGGCAGCTTGCAGGTCGGTCACTCTTCTCCGGGTAGAGACGCAAGACGGACTCTTGCCCTCCCCATTCCCCCCTGACGGGGACTCCGGGTAGAGGAGCCAACGACAGGTAGTCTGATCTCCCTCCCTTCCACCTCCAAGGACCCGGACACTGCGTTGCCATCAGCGGCCGCATGCCTCCGGTCTCCAGACCGACAGGACCCGGACACTGACGGTTCTCTGCGCCCGGGGACTCTCCCCGCCCCGCAGCAGCAATCTGACATTAATTATGGTCCGGGTCCGGCGGGCCCTCCGCGCCGGCCCCCCTTCTTTTCCGGGGCCGCGTCCTAATCCAAGCCCCGGCTTTGGCCTATCCGCGATGGTCCCCGCCTCCCTCCGCCCCTTACGTGACGCGAAACAGGCGGAGCCCGCCCAGGCCGCGTCAGACGGGGGGCGGAACGGCCTTCTCTTCGCGCTTCTCGCGCATCGCGAGAGTTTCCAGCGCGCCCCATCTCCTGGCCCGCCCCTTCCATCCAGGTCAGGGGTCGCCACTTCCGCCCGGAATACATCATGGGCGCCGCTGCATACCGGACCCTGGAAGGGCAACAGCTGGTGGTGAGCTGCCACCGCTACATACCCGGCCCTCGGTGGAGTACTTCTTGTGGCTAGCTGGCGCCGCTGCTTACCCGGACCCCGGTGGAGCACTTCTTGTGGCGAGCAGGGTAAGTGCTTTTCCGCTTGCACAGCCCTGCCTGCCTATAGTAGTCTGTCATAGCGGCAGATATAGCTTAGGGGGCAGCTGTGGTTCAATATCAGTAGCCCCTAATGGCCCCAAAAAATCAGAGCCAGCCTGGCGTTTCTAGCTGGGTGCTCGGACACCTCCTCCAAGGGCCACAGGTCTCAGGGAAGCGTCATGTATAGGGATATCAAGCCTTCTCATTTAGACTGATCCCCTTCTTCCCTGTACTTCACAAGGTAGAGACAATGCAGGATATTCATCATTATGAAGATCTTTTCTGCCCCCGGCAGGTTCTAGCCTCACTGCCAGAATCGTACTCCTACCAGTACAAGATTACCATTTCTCCCCCCTCCCACTGGGCAGTTTGGGTCCATTCTACATCACAGTACAGGGACAAGACCTCTGGTCCTATAGGGTCGCCCAATCGCGACTCACACCAGGTCCGAATCGCAACGTGGGGAACCACGGAACAGACAGCGCACCTCCTCAGGCGTCTCTACTATCGGCCTGCAGCGGAATGCAAATGTTACGACAGCTATCTGTGGATGGATACCTGGTCTAGGTATTCCCTTGTCATACCTCTAAGCTTCTAAAAAAGGCTAGATATTAACTAACGGGCCACTGAACATGGTGGTTATGGTGTTCTCCGCAGGAGCTACCCCTTGGCTGGGTCCTTCCCTGGAGGGATATCTGGCTAGTCCTGTGTTTGAGACTCCTAACCGAGACTCCACAGACTCTATTTGCATATTAAGACAAGGGACGCAGGAAAAGCCGACTGGCTTAGACATTGCCCGTCAAATCTACATAGACTAGGGCCCTGATTTTTTTCCACGCTCGCCCTGCTGGACGTGTCGCACATTTGGCGGGGGTTGTTACCCTACTCAGGCGGTGAAGAAGAAGGAAAAAAAAAAAAAAAAAAACCACTAAACTATTTGTACCTGATCCTCCTTGTTCAGTCCCATGTCTCACAGACTCATTCACAGAAAGAAGACGGGCATACTAAAGTTTGACAAGTCATCGCGCAATACAGGCGGTCCGTCAGATATACATGTCCCATTCACACCGAATTCTTTCCAGTGCCGACTGAAGTCCACCTTCACCACCCACGGGAGATAAAGGGCGACGGTACCTATGCGTACCGATTTCCCAAAACCAACAACAGGCGGGAACGCGGAGTGTTACCTCCACGTACCCCCTCCTGCTCCGAGGGACATCATTATGACGACGGTTTCTCAGCGTTCCGATCCTCAACTAAGACCTGTTTTAAAGGCTGATTCAGACAATCATCTGATACTTTCCCTCCTCTGCAGGAGAGAGTCTTCGCGAGGACGCATCAGACCGTCAGTTAAGCATACAATGCAGATGACAACCGATGGAGCAGCCGTAGTGGCTTCAAGCGTCATTAAGACTAGACAAGCAATCTAGCCACGTGTGGAACGAGTACTGCAAGATGGAGGGCGACGGTATCTGTGTGTACCGATCTCCCAACACCAACAGGCGGCAACGCGGGGTGTTACCTCCACGTTCCCCCTCCTGATTTGAGAAACATCATTTATGGCGACGGTTCCTAAGTGTTCCGATCTCCAATACAGAACTGCTTGGCCCGCAGATCCGGACAATCGGCCCCCCAAGGTTCCTCTTCAATACAGAACAGCTTGATACGTGGATCCGGACAATCATCCTCCCCAGTTCCCACTGTTGGAGCTGGGTTTGCAGTACATGGCGCTATGATTTAGTAGCTCTCAGTCTCCCCATTAGCCTTCCTCAGGGCACTTGGGTTGTAGCACTTTTATATTACCGTCTTCCATATGAGACTCCTTATCACGCGGATCTGAATATCCTCTCCAGCTCCCACAGCTGGGTGTCTGCTTTGCAATGGATGGCACCACTATTTGATACTCCTTAGTCTCCCCATCCGTTTCTTCTGGACATTGGGTTGCAGCACGTGCACGGTACCGTCTCTAATATGGGACCGTTTTACAAGCAACTTCGGATAATCATCTTCCTCAGCTCCCACAACTGGATGCAGAGTTGCAACAACGCCTTTCTTTAGTAATCCTCAGGCTTCCATCCGTTTCCTCATGGCATTGAGGTCGCAGCTAAAGCGGATGAATATCTTCACTGATTGTCATCAGGTCCTCTTGTAGTCCCCAAACAGGGAAACGATATGCGACCTCCCTGAACTTCTTTCATCCATTGAAGTACAAAGATTCCTGGCCTTCATGAATGTCGACACATTTGTCTACATATTCCCGGGTGCTCCATGGTTTGTTCTCTCTACCTAGCCCTTCGGTGGCTCCGTGTGATACCAGCGATCATATCCATTTCTCAATCACGAGGACAAGTTGTCCTCCCTTACCTAGAGGGTTTTCTTATCAAGGCTCTTTCACTTGGAGGCTGCGCAGATGCGTTTGCACACTACAGTGGACCTCCCAGCTCATTTAACCTGGTTGCTCAACAAGGATACTCTCATCAAGACGCCTTCTTTTGGGACTGCGCAGCGGTGTTTACACTACAGTGAACTCCCTAAGTCCTCTTACCTAGTTATTCCATACCGAGAAATTTTTCTCCAGTTCCAATCCGGGTGACATCGTCACAGATGCAGACCCTCTTCAGTCCATCACTTCTCTCTCCAAGAAGTTAGGGCATACGGGTTGGTTACCTCTTGACCAACCATTCCTCTGGACTCTCCACACGATTCTCCTCAAGTTCCGGGACAGGTTCCTTTGTTTTTCTAGTCAGGTTATTCAGTCTGACTCAGGTTTTCAACCGTTTCTCCTTCAGTGGTGACCGCACCTGTCCTTCCTCTCACAAGCCGTACTGACGCACACCTATATGAAGGATAGTGACGTCCTGTTATCACATGGCTCGGGGCAGCGGACGACCCTCGGGTCGCCCCTGCCTATCATTCTCCTAGGGATTTGTATCTCATCATTGGTACCTCGCAGGTATAATCCGCACCACTCATGTAATGTCCATATTAGGACCCAGTACACAGCGAGTCAGATCACTCCGGCTTTCTTCTTCTTCAGCTCTGTTGCTAATACACAGCAGGTTCCTGTGTTCGGGCTGTAGCTCACAATTCACAACTTATGAGAGCGGATATCCCTCTGCCTCTTTCTTAGTCTGAGGTGAGGATTTAATCTCACGGCCTTGCGATCATCCAAATGACCATGGCAAGGTTCAGGTCCAATGGCATTACAGTCCTCTATAGGACCCCGCTTTGGTCCAGGCGCATTTAGTATGCCGGCCTATTTTCACTCACCACTGGTTTTCCCTGGCTTCCTCCAGTCCGCACAGGCTCTCTTTCCAGGGTCCTTTCTCACAAAATCGGACACTCTAATCTTCTTAGTGTGGCCCTGACACCTGGTTGTAGCTCTGATACCTAGTCCTCCTTTCGCGAACAGGTGCTACAACCTTGACTCAGGGGGTAAACACCTGTTTCCGTTCACATTGATTCTCTCCCTCTCTCTCGAGTGCCTCAGAGGGCACATCCCCATGCTACCTTCTCGATTCCGCCTCCATGGCGTGGCTGTAGGCTCAGGTTAGCACCTTCCATCCGGGACATTTTCACGCATTGTCCCCTTCTTCCCTACAACAACTACTGGTAACATGGGGCTTCATTCCGGTCTACTATGTGCTGCAGGATTTTTCCTTCAGACCTTCACAAACATTTTTCTTTCACCCTTGTTACCAGAGGTGGTGTTAACAAACAAAAAAAAAAAAAAAAAAAAAAAAAAAAGAGGACTTTACCTCTATCCATTGAGTCTCTCACCCTAGCGCTCTCCTCGAAGCCCCCCTTTTTTTTTTTTTTTTTTTTTTTTTTCGGTGGTCGCCAAGATAGGTGGGATGCGACCTGTACCAGCTTTCTTCATAAGATGGCCGGGTCATTCCATCTAAACAAAGACCACACCGTTCCGGCTCCTTTTTCAGTCGTTCAGCACTGATGCACCATATCAACATGGCTCAGCACACGTTAGATTCGCCTGAACTCTACGTGTCTATGAGGCTAGTACGGCAGCTTCCAGAAATTCCTTCCGTCCTTCGAAGAAACTCTGACAAATTGTTCTTCATCCTCTCGGTGGGCCGCTGACTGCGCATGCCGACATCCTCAGCCAAACTGGTTACACGAACAGACTTCCTATGCAGGAAGTTTAGCAGTTGCAGATATTACCGTTTACATCGGGTATAAGGTCGCGCATGCACTCGTACAACTGAGGCCATCCTACCTCCTTTGGGCCCAGGCCTCTCCGCTGTAGGTGGCCGAGGCTGTCACCTGGTTCAGATTTTACACTGTTGTGGTACAACACAGTGTTTGTACGCTTACGCTGTTGTGCAACATCACAGTGTTCATTTTCTTACCTTAGTAGATGCAGATCTAGTTGATGCGTCTCCCTGGTGACAGCAGCTCACCGGTAGGGTGCAGTTTGTATAAGAGTCTCTAATGTATTCTTTTCCCGCCCAGGGACTGCTTTGGGACGTCCCACGGTCCTGTGTCCCCCAATGAGGCGAAGGAGAAAAGGAGAATTTTGTGTACTCACCGTAAATTCCTTTTCTCTTAGCCTCTAATTGGGGGACACAGCACCCACCCTGTTGCCCGTTCGGGCCTTCTTACTGGTTTTTCAAGTTTCTGGTCTCTCAGTGGCTTCTGAGATATTACATGCGTGCCTGTTTTTTTTTACAGGCCCGGTTATTTTAATATTCTGTTACCTGTTCTATAGGTGCCTGGTTTTTTACAGGCCTTATTATATCGTTAATCTGTTACTTGCTCCTACTGCTTTAGCACAAAACTGGTGAGGCAGTGTCTGCCCCAGGGGTGTATGCTACAGAGGAGGAGCCACTTTAACTCTTTTGCAGATTCTGCTTAGTGTCGCCTCCTAGTGGACAGCAGCATAACACCCACGGTCCTGTGTCCCCCAATTAGAGGCTAAGAGAAAAGGAATTTACGGTGAGTACACAAAATTCTCCTTTTTATCCCTTGTTGATGAAGCTGTAGTCCCAATGGCAGGTCCGCAGGTTTTCTCCTCCTGCCCGGAGGTCACACATTAGCGCCCGCTGTAGGTGGATTACGCCGAGCTTTTGGAATGTGACAGATTATAGGCTTCGCTCTCTGCTCTCACCGCTCCGGGCTGAGAAAATAATCATGTGCGCGCTGATTAGATTACTCAGAGGCGAAGGCATATTTAACCCTGTGTGACTGGGCCTGCAAGTCACCGACAAGATGGGGCCCTATAACCCACCCAAAGACAAGAGTCATCATATCTGGTGCAATATGGAAAGTTGAAGAAAGCACTCTGCTCGGAAGGATTTATAGGCCAGTACAACCTACTCCCTGCTGGCACAAGGGAGGCACCACCCGCCCCATCGAGTCCCGGAACCTCTAGTCTGCCAGCAAAGGCCGCACAGTAACAGGGAGAGCTGACATAAAAATAAACTGCTATATGTCATCCACATCCAAGCGTGACCTCGTCCTGTCCTCCTAAACCCCAAATAAATGTCAGATAATGACGGATTAATGCCAAACAGTCACACGGCTCATAACTGAGTGATAGAGAAAATGTGAATAAAAGGTGATACTAATGACACAAGCTACTCTTACCAGAAGTACTTATAGTAGTATGTATTAATGCAGTATTATAGAAGATAGATTCCTGTATATAGTAGTTATATTCTTGTATACAGAGGGCAGTATTATTGTTTTGTGACACTGACTGTGTGTGTCATGGGTTCTCAGGTGTTCAGGAGAAGATGGGCATCATGAACCGCGGTGTCATCTACGCTTTATGGGACTATGAAGCCGACAATGATGACGAGTTGACCCTGAAGGAAGGAGACTGCATGACTGTTCTGCACAGGGAGGATGACAATGAGACTGACTGGTGGTGGGCCCGTCTACAGGACCGGGATGGATATGTCCCCCGTAATCTCCTCGGGGTGAGTACAGTTTGCAGCGTTATTCTTCCTTTATGTGTAGAGTAACCCATAGAAACTTTATAACTTTTATGCCATTTTTATCATTTCAGCTTTATCCGAGAATTAAACCAAGACAAAGATCTTTGGCGTAAACATAACGCCGGCTCTCGCTCCTGCACCGCCACCTCGAAAACAAATGAAGGATTTCAACTCTAAGACTGAAGTGTTTGGATTTACACAGCAACTGTATCTCCTGCCAGTAATGGGACTCCAGGCCTCCTGCAAACAAGAGCGCCCCCCGGAGGCCGGCTCTGCCCTGTAACGCTTATTCATCATCCATCTTGGACGCGTCTCATCACATAACTGTAGAACATTCAGAAGACTGACTTTATATTTTCTATGAACTTCATGAATTCTTTATTTTTTTCTTCACTAATAGAACTCATACATTTTGCAACGTGTAGACTTAGGTATTTTACTAAAACATTGTTATATATTTATTTTACTTGTAGCTTAGACATTGTAAACTGAACGGAAGAAAAGAAAAAGATTTTAATAAAATGTCTCATTGTGATGTGTAAAAACAAAGTTGATGAAAAATTTACATGGCTCTGTGGTGTAGTGTCGCTGGAGCGATGTCTGGTTCTTCGGTTTCTCCCGTACAACGACTATACACCTGTAGATAACACAGGATCCACCATTCACAATAGGTGAGATCACAGCTCACCTTTTTCACTGTTGCCCCATGAGCATCTCCAGACCACACATTGCAAAGCAAATATTTAAATGAGGCTTTGACAAGATGGCTGCCCCCACCATCAAGGACAGAAAATTAAAAAACAAAGTTAGAAAATAATTACAAATGAAGATAATATTTAAATCATTTACTCTTTATTGATCAGCAATTAATAAAAATATAAATATATAGCAGGACAGGATTCCAGTTTTGCATAGATTACTGTATTGGTTTAGACTCTACACAATATTTCACACATGCAGAATATATCATACATGCATGCAGTGCCCCTGCACAGTCTGAATACAGCCACATTTTTGGAGTCCATTATATGCAGGAATTGCCTGATTATTTTTTTTCTTTTCTTTCTAATGCTTTCCTTGTTCAGCTCCTAATTCACCCACTGTCTGCCATCACTACGGACGAGCAGAGCTGCAGTATAAAGTATGGGGGAGAAACCTGAGCCTTGTGACCAATGAGTTGGGAGATTACAACTGATCATTGAGCAAAGATAAATAGCATTCATCACTGCAGAATGGATGAGAGAAGGCAGCGTGGTAGAAGGCAATTGGGTGATTACAGGCACAAAGTAACAAAACTACAGCTCTGAGGTGACTTCTGTAAACTAAATTTACAAATCTCCAATCAGGGAAAGAGGAAGAAATAAAAGTTCTGATCTAGCAACAGCGCCACTGCTGCCTAGTGGTTGTTTCTGGTATTGCAACATTCACTTGAATGGGATTAAGCAGCAATACCAGGCACAGCCTATGGAGAGGAGTGGCGCTGGGTGGTTTTTTTCTCTCTCAATCTTGTTTCTAATCCCAGACAATCCCTTTAACAATCATTTTCAAACATTATTTTCCCCCAAACGGCTCCAAAGTCAAACTCCCAAAACCTATAAAAAAAAAAAAAACTAAGTAATTGACCCATATGGCAGCTGAGATCTGATTGGCTGTTACAGGCCACGTTGCATATTTCTTGTTTTTCGTGGTTCCGGACGTTCTCCAGACTCCTCACATTACAGTGAATGACAGCCACTGGAAAAGAAAAAAACATTGGTCAAGTTAGGAAAAGGGTTAATTAGATCTCATGCCCACTAGTCTCTATATGGGGTGGAGGGCATCCCTGAGGGGGAGCTTCAGAGAGCCTAACATGCAATCTACTCTCACTGGGGGTCCGACTCCCTTTGTGCACTGAAGGGAGCGGCGAATGTCAGATCAATAACGATGGACAAATCACAAGCACCAGTGATACCGAGTAACGAGCATCAAGAATACTGTACTGTAGTGCGAGTAACGAGTATCTTATCACTGCCATCAGGGAATTGGGGTCTGATTTTACCCCCCAGAAACTGGAAAAACCTGAACTGATCTAAGACTTCTCAAAACAGAGCCTGTGCCCCAAATATATCCAATATAGTCTAGATCAAGGGGGAAATTAATATTGCCGAGGAAGCCACATTATTAATTATAGTATCTTAAAGGGATCCTGTCACCCCCAAAATACCTCAAAAGCTATTAAAAGCTGTCCCTAGAGCATATTCACACTTACCCTACACTCCTTTTAGCTCCTAAATGCAGCTAGTGAAATGAAGATAAATGTTATTACAGTACCTCATTAGGGATGATAATGAGTGACTATGGTATTCATAGTCACCCTGGCAGGCTGTCCCCTCTTCCTGTATCACGCATCAATAGGCGTGATCTTCAATCACATTAAAATGCGTGCCTCCCCGCTCTCCTATGGCAGCCGGACCGCTGCATTGTGCGGCTGGGTGACGCGAAACGCGTCATTTCCGGCGCCGGGTGACTATGTACACCTGCGCCGCTGTTGGCTTCAAGACCCGCACTGCGCTTGCGCAGTGCTAGTTTGTAGCTAACAGAGCGGCGCGGGTGTACATACCGTCACCCGGCGCCGGAAATGACGCGATTCCGTCACCCAGCCCCACTACAGGCCGGCCGACACACAGGACACAGCGGGGAGGCGCGCATTTTAATGTGATTTGAAGATCACGCCTATTGAGGCGTGATATCATGAAGAGGGACAGCCTGCCAGGGTGACTATGAATACCATAGTCACTCATTATCATCCCTAATGAGGTACTGTAATAACATTTATCTTCATTTTCACTAGCTGCATTTAGGAGCTAAAAGGAGTGTAGGTAAGTGTGAATATGCTCTAGGGACAGCTTTTAATAGCTTTTAAGGTGTTTTGGGGGTGACGGGATCCTTTAATTGTACAGGGTGGGCCATCTATATGGATACACCTAAATAAAATGGGAACGAATGGTGATATCAACTTGAAATAACTCATGAAAGAATAAAGTTATGTTAAAACCAAGCACACATTGTTTTTCTTATGAAATTCTCAATGAGTTTAATGTGTCACATGACCCTCTTCTCATTGAAAAAAAAAAAATGTTGTACGCCGGGGGGGGCTGCGTGCGGCCTCCTCTGTACGCCGAGGGCTGCGTGCGGCTCCTGCTGTATACTGGAGATTGTAACTATTCTCAGTTATAACAAAATAGAATGATTATTTACACATAAATACCATTTCCTAGAGGCGGTGGAGCCATATGCATCCATGAATGGGGGCGGGGCTATGTGTGAAACATTCTATTGTGACAACAAAGGGGGCAGGGTTAACCAAAGCGGCAGAGCTGTATGCATCCATGGAAAAGCCGGGCTATAAAAAGGTACAGCTATAAAGTGAATGGAGATTACTTGGGGTTGAGCTATGATACATAAAGGGTCGGGGTTCTATGGAGAGGCGGCGATATTAAATGGGCGTGGCTATGTGGGGCACCACTATGAAGTCGGTGGGGCTATGTACATACACTCAGCTTTATATATTAAATGAGCCCACGTAGCACACAGCGCCCTCTCGTTCCCTCTGCGTTGCGCTCTGCTCCGGTCCCAGTGCACAGACACGGTAGACGCCATGACTTGACGTGGTCTAGAGCAGAGCTGGATAAAGTGTGACCCTCAGACTAAGACCGCTAAAGCGCCGAAAATCTTATTTACAAGAGCCGGAAACAGTGGCCCATGAGGCGTATCATGTCCTCGCCCGTCCACCGCCGCACTAGATGTCATCACTATGTAGGGGCTCATACTTTAATAGGGGGCTATATGGGGTTAATATTATATATAGAGGGCTGTGTGTGTCTCACACTGTAAATAGGATGATATATAAGGGCTCACTTTATATAGGGGGAGAACCCAAATGGCCTCCTATATACAGAGGGTCGGTGTTGGGCACACACTGTATGTAGGGGGTATGTGTGGATTCATATGGTATATAGGGGGCTGTATATAATTAATGTTAAATATTAAGCTAAATTAATTTCAGCCCATTTCGTTCAGCCTCCACAACGTCACGGTCTCATGTGGCCCTTTTAGGAAAATGAACTGCGCCCCCCTGGTGTAGACAGTCACCTGAGCGAAACCCCTCAGTGTATACCTCTCCTGTCTTGTTACATTGTATTAGCCTGTGTAGCTCCCTCATCTTGGGGACATAAATAACAAAGCCAGCGCTCCTGGGAGATATAAAGAACATTTTCTCCTGGGTGCTGCACTTTCCGTACTGCGGCCTGGCACCTTCAGAACACCATTAACCTGCAAATCAATCCTAGTGCAGTCACTAGCATCTCTGGCAGACGACAGACAGAATGGCACTGTGAGAACAACATATAGAGGCCCCTTGCAGCTGAAGAGCTTATCAAGTGCCTCTTGGGCCCCTGTGCTGCTGCACCAATGATATGTACGCCCCTGACTATCATTATTGGACATGATAGGTTATATAAGTTGAGACGTCAGTGATTTCTTTCGGTGGGAAAAGATCAGTTCAAGCTCCTAAGGTTTCCCTCAATTATTTCTCCCAGTGCTAATAGTAAGTGACATTCCTTCAACTGTGTTTCGCCGGCAGAAACCTGTCTTCAGGGGCTTAACACACAGCACTTCTCCCGATCTACTTAATGGCTGCACACACTACATTTCACATCAGAAACAACCAAAATCTATCATGGTGACCCAATTAGATTTCTCTTAACCATTATCTGACACCAATCAGCCGTGTGTTACATAGAAGTCTAACAATTGTATGTATAGTTATTATAGGATATAAGCCTTTTTATGGTTCCTTTTTGATTTTCCTCCACCCTAAAGTGATACAAGGACCTGGGATGGGACTTTCATACAATATAATGGGATCGGCAGGTCCCCCAGCACTTCTCACATAGCTCGTGCTTCTACTTACAGCGTTCATAGGAAGCTCCACCACACCGCTGTTTTCTGAGTCCATTTGCTTGAAAATTTCTGCAAAGAAAAAGCCAAATTACAGTGGATAGATACAATCTTCAGTGTTTATCGCTGGCTGGATCTCCTTACAGAGATGGGGTCTGACAAGCAATGATGTCTGGGGAAAAGTATGCAAATGAGCTCTCTCCTAAAACTGGAAGAAAGCCGCCTCCCTAGTGCCACCTGCAGGTAGCGATCATGTAAGACATGGGAAAAGGGCAGGCCTCACCCAGCCCCTCTGGCTGTTCCAAAAGTCACAGACCGAAACAGCTGAATTGCGCCAAAAACGGTGGACTGTAGGCCGCTCCGTGCCATCCGTCTTCAGGATGCAGATAGCAGTGAGTACATTGGTGGAGGACGGCGCCAGCAGCCGCATCATCCTCCTCCAATCAGGGTGCAGGATAGCAGACGTCATTGCATCACTTCTACTCTACAAAGTGTTAGTGCACTGGAGACCGGAGCAGAGCGCCAAGGAATCGGAGCGAGGAGAGTACGGTGTGTGTTGTCATACTTTATATTATGTGTATGGAATGTTTGCATTTATATAGGAGGTTGTGTGGGATCCCATACTGTATATAGGGGGCTAAACTGTATTTAGGAGGCCATGTGGGAGCTCATTCTGCATAGAGGGGGCCATTTTGGAGCTCATTCTGCATAGAGGGGGCCATGTTGGAGCTCATTCTGCATAGAGGGGGCCATGTGGGAGCTCATTCTGCATAGAGGGGGCCATGTGGGAGCTCATTCTGCATAGAGGGGGCCATGTGGGAGCTCATTCTGTATATATGAGGCTATGTGGGAGCGCATTCTGTATATAGTGGGTTATATGGGAGCTCATTCTGCATATAGGGGGATATGTGGGAGCTCCTACTGTATTTAGGGAGCTATGCAGGGCTCATACTGTATATAGGAAGCTATGGGGGGGGTCATATTGTATATACAGAAGCTATACAAGGGCTCATACTGTATATAGGGGCTATGTGAGGCTTATTCTGTGTATATGGGGCTATGTGGGAGCTCATTCTGTATATACGGGGCTATGTGGGAGCTCATTCTGTATATAGGGGCTATGCGGGAGCTCATATATAGGAGGTACCCTATATGTGGGGTTGGATACCATATTTAAGAGTCTGTGGGGCTCATACTGAGTATAGGGGGCTATTTATTCATATTAAATTTGAGGTATATGGGGGTGGATATTGTATTTAAGAGGCTATGCTATACGGTATATAAGGACTGCGTGGGTGCTCATACTGTATACAAGGGAATGTCCCCATACTTGTTTCTACTCAATAGTAAGTGATAACATTAATATGTTGATATTAATATTAAGCAGTGTTATTTTCAGCCCATTGGTTCAGCCTCCACACCAGTCACAGTCTATCATGTGGCTCCTCGGGAATATTAATTGCTCGCCCTCTGATGTATTTCATCATGCACCAAGGCGCTATCAAGACTTGGGCATAGAGAGGGTTAATTCTGTTCAGCTGCTCGCTGGCAGGACATGCTGGGATTTGTGGTACTACATCAGCTGCTTCATTATAAGTCGCCACTTACTGAACATGATCTCCAGCCGCAGCAGACAGCGCACAAAGTTATCAAAGTCAACGGAGAGATTCTCGTCAGCGAAACGCGCCACTAACAGCTGATGGAGCTGGGAATTCAGCTTAAATCCTGCAAATATAGAAAAACTAAATGTGTATGGAAACTTCAAAGTCACATTGTGCCTATAGTTCTTATGGACATCAAAGTGGTAACCAAGTCTATAAGCAAAATTGTTGTTTTTCTTTGAGATGCATTAAAACAAACACATAACGTCACTGACCCGCTTCCTCTAGTGCTTTCCTCATCTCGTAGGAGTTCATTGTCCCTGAGCGATCCACATCGATGGCCCTGTAAATTTTCTAATACAAATAAATAAAATGTAAGAGTCATATCCACATTGTACCACCAGATGGCGGCAGAGTAGCATGATCCAAGTAAACTTGTGAAACAGTAACTATTAAAGTGAACTATGGGCTCCCCCCTCCCAAGGATCTACACCACCGGCAAGGGTTAATTGGATGAATGTGGTGATCGGCTTACCTGATATTTCTGTAATTTTGACCATAAAATATTGAATTCTTTCAGTCCCAGTTTGCCGCTTCCATCAGACTACAGCATTGTTGAATGTTAAGGAAAAAAAAAAATTTCCCCCCAAAAAGTCATTTTTACTATTTTTTCTTAATAGTCTGGTCACACATAAGGCATTCCCCTATATATAAGGTTGGGGTCCCCTTCTAATACTAATAGGAGGATACATCCAGAAGATCCACGATGCTCCTGCAGGTCTCCAGACTGAAGCCGTCAGACTTGATGTCCACCTCTGCAAGAAAAGGAAAGACAAAATGAATGAAAGTGACAATGGCAGCGCTTCCATGATAATCAGTGCAAAAAACCCTGACATATTGAGCCTCATAGGGATATTCCCATCCATATACGGTGGATTGGCCATAGATGGGGCTCTGTCCCACTGTTGTAGGTAATTGGGTCCTCCCTTGTCTTGTGACCACTAGGGGGAGCTCACTATATAAATTTATACAGTCACCACTAGAGGGAGCTCACTACATACAGATTTATACAGCCACCGCTAGAGGGAGCTCACTACATACAGATTTATACAGTTACCACTAGAGGGAGCTCACTACATACAGATTATACAGTCACCCCTAGGGGGAGCTCGCTGCATACAGATTTATACAGCCACCACTAGGGGGGGAGCTCACTACATACAGATTTATACAGCCACCACTAGGGGGAGCTCACTACTTACAGATTTATACAATCACCACTAGGGGGAGTTTATTTATACAGTCACCCCTAGGGGGAGCTCACTGCATACAGATTTATACAGCCACCACTAGGGGGGGAGCTCACTACATACAGATTTATACAGCCACCACTAGGGGGAGCTCACTACTTACAGATTTATACAATCACCACTAGGGGGAGTTTATTTATACAGTCACCACTAGAGGGAGCTCACTACATACAGATTATACAGCCACGACTAGAGGGAGCTCAGTACATACAGATTTATACAGCCACCACTAGGGGGAGCTCACTACTTACAGATTTATACAATCACCACTAGGGGGAGTTTATTTATACAGTCACCCCTAGGGGGAGCTCACTGCATACAGATTTATACAGCCACCACTAGGGGGGGAGCTCACTACATACAGATTTATACAGCCACCACTAGGGGGAGCTCACTACTTACAGATTTATACAATCACCACTAGGGGGAGTTTATTTATACAGTCACCACTAGAGGGAGCTCACTACATACAGATTATACAGCCACGACTAGAGGGAGCTCAGTACATACAGATTTATACAGTCACCACTAGAGGGAGCTCACTACATACAGATTTATACAGTCACCACTAGGGGGAGTTCACTACCTACAGATTTATACAGTCACCACTAGGGGAGCTCACTACATACAGATTTATACAGCCACCACTAGAGGGAGCTCACTATATATAGAATTATACAGTCACCACTAGGGAGAGTTTATTTATACAGTCACCACTAGGGGGAGTTCACTACCTACAGATTTATACAGTCACCACTAGGGGGAGTTCACTACCTACAGATTTATACAGTCACCACTAGGGGGAGTTCACTACCTACAGATTTATACAGTCATCACTAGAGGGAGCTCATTACATATAGATTTATACAGTCATCACTAGGGGGAGCTCACTACATACAGATTTATACAGCTACCAGTAGGGACAGTTCATTACATACAGATTTATACATTTATTATACATTTTAGTCATGCTGTATCTGTCTGAAGATTTTATTATGGCTTTACTGCCATATCCCCTAGGGACACTAATAGTTCTTCTCATTTGCATGTTAGTTTCTGTACCTATAGATGGTGGATCTCTAGGAAAGATGGTGGAATAACAGCAGTACAGAGGGGACGTCCACAGTTTTAGAACTTACGTTTAGAAATCACCTTCTGCAGGATGTTACAAAGTTCAAAAGCGGAAATCTCTGCGTCCTGCGGAGAGAAGACGACGTGTCAGATTGTGGAGCGTGGAGGCTCATTTGTGGGGGAAACAGCAACCAGAACCCCAGGGGCTTATACACTTGTGGTGGTCAAGTCTTTTTTAACATCAAGAGGCTAAAAACCGCCTTACTGATACAGGAGCAGAACTCGGATACATTGTAATGAGTTCTGCACTATCCTCGATCAGGGTGCGTTTTCAGCCCCCAGAAGTCAACAAGATTCCTCCTACTCACTGACAGAGAAATCTATGAAATGATGAGAAACTGAAAATGAAAAGTGTAATTGAAAGTTGCAAAACTGTGTATTATACAGCAATTAATGTCATGACAGTGGCCCCACTTCTCCGGCTGCTGCAAAATTCAACTCTTCATATACCCTGGTATTCGAAGACTGTTAATGTATGCTGGGAGAGGTAATATAACAACAGCTGGAGAGCTACAGGTTTGGGATTACAACTAGGGGGAGCTCAGTACATACAGATTTATATGGACACCACTAGGAGGAGCTCACTACAAATCAATTTATACAGCCACCACTAGAGGGAGCTCACTACATACAGATTTATACGGACACCACTAGGAGAAGCTCAATACATACAGATTATACAGTCACCACTAGGAGGAGCTCACTACATACAGATTTATACAGCTTCCACTAGGGGGAGCTCACTACATACAGATTTATACAGCTTCCACTAGAGGGAGCTCACTACATACAGATTTATACAGCTTCCACTAGGGGGAGCTCACTACATACAGATTTATACAGCTTCCACTAGAGGGAGCTCACTACATACAGATTTATACAGCTTCCACTCGAGGGAGCTCACTACATACAGAATTATGCAGCCATCACTAAGGGGAGCTCACAACATACAGAATTATACAGTCACCACTAGAGGGAGCTCACAACATACAGAATTATACAGTCACCACTAGAGGGAGCTCACTACATACAGGATTTATACAGCCACCATTGGGGGGGGGTGGAGCTCATTACATACAGATTTAGACAGCCACCACTAGAGGGAGCTCACTATATACAGATTTATACAGCCACCACTAGAGGGAGCTCACTACATACAGATTTATACAGACACCACAGTACAAGATGTATACAACTCCCATTGAAGTGGATACTAGAGCTTTAGTGATAGTTCTCTATCAGAATAAACTTAAGCAGCAATGCAAATGAGTGATATTTACAATAGCAGAGCTTCACTCCAATTGATGTAAATATCTTGCAATGCACCCTGGGAAATATTGTAATGCTGGTCAATTCAGGGTCACATTGAAGCACGCTGAAAAGATCTCACCGCACACAAAGGTCAAAATGAAAGAAAATCATAATGTATATGAGCACAGGGCACATGCATGAGGCAGCAACTTATTATATGAGATGGTTAAAGGATATGAACACCTTAAAGGGGCATTTTTTTTAACTTGAAAAAAATTTGTTGTTTTTTTTTTGTCTTGGGGAAATGGTTTGAGGATTTTGAAGTACAGGGTGGGCCATTTATATGGATACACCTAAATAACGTTGTATTCCAAAATGGCCACCATGGTCACCCCTATCTAGAAAAGTTTTCCCCCTCCCATATACTAATGTGCCACAAACAGGAAGTTGATGTCACCAACCATTCCCATTTTATTTAGTTGTATCCATATAAATGGCCCTCCCTGTATTTAGTTTCTGCAGCCTCTATGCATTACTGTACATAGACTGTGAAATGAGTTTCCAGGGAATTTGTGAGCTCGTTCTTCTAAGATGATTTATGACCAGATGAAAGTTGAATAATTTGATTGTAACTCAACTTAGAAGATGGAGCTCGCTGATGGATTCACCTGGTGCCCCATTCTGCAGTATGCCATCATGTATTGGGATACATAGCAGTTGTAGAAACTAAATAATCCAAAAATTTTAAAAAACTATATATTTAAGTAAACAAAATGACCCCTATGGTGTTCGTAACTTATAAAGATATGCATGGAGGATGGGAAGCAGCACCAGAGAGAGCACGGAGAGGCGGCGAAACGCTCACACAGTCTGTCATACCTCTGCTTGGGTCTATGGCGATGGCAAGAAAATCCAGAATAATGAAATTAGTGGCAGAATGATACAGAATTAGTCCTGATGACTGCTATTATTCCTGGGATGATAGACCGTAAACACTCATGATTGTCGGCAGTGCCACGACTTACTAATGCACAATGGACCACTTCCAAAAATCTTTCCAATTCTTTGCCGCCAGTGAAACTGAATATCATTCTTTATAGCTGAAGGCTCAAAACATTGTACAGATCCAAAACTTAGCACAGCTGAGGGTTTGCTACAATTGTATCTAATATAGACAATCCTCAGGCTGGCAGCAGACTCCAGTATGTTGCAATGTATCAGCCCAGGTAAAACCTATGTAGACAGGCAGAAAACAATTGTAGCAAACCCTCAGCTGTGAACAGATTGGGTCTTGGCGGCTCATGAGAGATCTTGTAAATACAGAGAACGATAGAATTCCTCATTATACAATAATTCAACTTTATTTTTTAGAAATCCCGAAAACCCCTTTAAACATGGATGGAGGAGGATCAGACTACTCCGGGGTTGTTTGTAGTCTGTTACCATGGAGACACATAGTTTGCATGTGAGCTGTATACACAAAACAGGAATAGTTTCCGTTTATTCGCGACTTTGTAAAATGTTTCTGTTTTTCATTTTAGATGCATCAAATCAATGATAAATAGATTTAAAGGTGTTTTCTGGTGTGACAATGTGCGGTATAAATAAGTACTATATGCGGTATTATATACTGCATGAGAATAATCCTTTATTCACTATTGTCTGGGTTACACAATCAATGTGGATACTCATACAGTGTAATTACTCATACCGCTGTGAACTATAAAGGATATAGATGCTGTTGGGGCATTTGTTCCCCGTACAGTCATGTATTTTGGCTAAAAATCAATTTTGTAAAAGAGTTTCTGCAGCCTCTATGCATCACAGTACACAGCGGGGTTTCTGTAGCCTCTATGCATCACAGTACACAGCGGGGTTTCTGCAGCCTCTATGCATCACAGTACACAGCGGGGTTTCTGCAGCCTCTATGCATCACAGTACACAGTGGGGTTTCTGCAGCCTCTATGTATCACAGTCCACAGCGGGGTCTGTAACCATTCTTTCTCCTCTCCTGAACTCTTAACTGAGAGGAGCTCGCTGACAGATTCTCTGCTAACTCATTATGTACCGAGATAAATACAGGAAGCAAAAGCCAAATGGTATAAAGCCCTAGTACAAAAATGATTTTTAGGTTAAAACAATACACCATGTTCCAAATTATTATGCAAATGTTCTTTTTCTCTGATTTTCCTAAATGGTCGGTGCAAATGACAGTCAGTGTAATATAAGTCATCACCCGTTACAGTATACATCGAATTTTATTGCAGAAACCTCCCAATGATAACAGTATAATCTTCAAAATTAAAAAAATCCTCTAAATGCACTGTTCCAAATTATTCCGCACAGTAGAGATTCTAAACATTTGATATTTGAAAGAACAGAAAATGCTGATTTGTTGAATTTGCAGCATTAACAGGTCACATTCACTGAAATAAAAAGCTATTTAACTCCAAAACATCCTAACAGGCCAAGTTACATGGTAACATAGGAACCCTTCTTTGATATCACCTTCACAATTCTAGCATCCATTGAACTTGTGAGTTTCTGGAGAGTTTCTGCTTGTATTTCTTTGCATGATTTCAGAATAGCCTCCCAGAGCTGCTGTTTTGATGTGAACTGCCTCCCACCCTCATAGATCTTTTGCTTGATTATACTCCAAAGGTTCTCTATAGGGTTGAGGTCAGGGGAAGATGTGGCCACACCATGAGTTTATCTCCTTTTATGCCCATAGCAGCCAATGGCACAGAGGTATTCTTTGTAGCATGAGATGATGCATTGTCATGCATGAAGATGATTTTGCTCCTGAAGGCACATTTTTGCTTTTTGTAACATGGAAGAAAGTTCTCAGTCAGAATCTCTATATACTTTACGGAGGTTATTTTCACACTTTCAGGAACCTTAAAGGGCCTACCAGCTGTTTCCCAATGATTCCGGCACAAAACATAACTCCTCCACCTCCTTGCTGATGTTGCAGCCTTGTTGGGGCATAGTGACCATCCACCAACTATCCACTACTCTATTCATCTGGACCATCCAGGGTTGCTCGGCACTCATCAGTAAACAAGACTGGTTGAAAATTAGTCGTTATGTATATATGGGCCCACTGCAACAGTTTCTGCTTGTGAGCACTGTTTAGGGGTGGCCGAATAGTAGGTTTATGCCCCACAGCAAGCCTTTGAAGGATCCTACACCTTGAGATTGGAGGGACTCCAGAGGCACCAGCAGCTTCACATATCTGTTTGTTGGTTTGTAAGGCCTTTTTAGCAGCTGCTCTCTTAATCCGATGAACTTGCCTGGCAGAAACCTTCCTCATTCTGCCTTTATCTGCACGAACACATCTGTGCTCAGAATCAGCCACAAATCTCTTCACAGTACAATGATCACGCTTACGTTTTCGTGCAATATCTAATGTTTTCATCCCTTGTCAAGGCATTGCACTATTTGTTGCTTTTCGGCAGCAGAGAGATCCTTTTTCTTTCCCATGTTATTTGAAAACTGTGGCCTGTGTAATATTGTGGAACATCCAGTTTTCCTTTTATTGGGCTCACCTGCCAAACTCATTACCGCAGGTATCTGAGATTGATTTCAATGATCCAAATGAACTCTGAGACACAAGACCATCAATGGGATTCATTGACAAAAAAAAAACAAACCTTATGACACTTAAAACCAATTTGCATAATAATTTGGAACATGTGTACATGCATTTAATAAAGGGAATGCACTCAGACAAGTCTATCCATGTAAATGGAGAACAGCAGCCTTCAGACTGACGTCCCTTCTCTTACATCCCCCCCTTCTCTTACACCCCAGACGAGTTCTTACCTCTCCGGCGAGCTGCAAAAACAACCTCCTGAAGCTGGGATTAATATGATCTTCATCGAGATCAGGCTTAAAGGAAACAGAGACAGCGGCGTTAGCTCTGACCGGTCATGAACTGGTTAAAGAGTTTGGCCCATCAGAAAAACCCACACATACGACCCATGAGCCTCATAGTGAAGGGGCCTGGTTTTGGACCCCCATCTATTAGCCAAGAAGCATTATTAAGGAGTAATAACACGTCTCTTGTAGCTGCCAATGTACATAGGTGTCTGGGTTACCGTATTATCCTTAGAGCCTCTCATTCATGGAGTGTGGCATGTGTCCTCTAAAAACAAGGGACTGGAGGAGTTTAATGGGAATCTATCAGCAGGTTTTAGTTTTTTGAGAGTAGCATAATGCAAGAGCAGAGACCCTGATTCCAACGATGTGTCACTTGCTGGGCTTTGTTTTGCTGTTTCAATACAATCAGTGTCTTATCAGAAGGAGATTATCACTGTAGATGTCTTGTGCCTCCTGGTCCATCCCCACCCCAGGGACTGATGCTCTCACTATACATTTTACACAGAGAGCTGCCAATCAGTAGGTGTGTGGCGTTATATACAGAGAGCTGCCAATAAATGGTGTTCGAGGGGTTATACACAGAGAGGCACCAGTAAGTGGTGTGGGAAGTGTTATACAGAGAGAGAGCCGCCAGTCAGTGGTGTTGGAGGTGTTATACGGAGAGAGAGGCGCTAGTCAGTGGTGTTGGAGGTGTTATACACAGAAAGGTGCCAGTAAGTGGTGTAGAAGGTGTTATACACAGAGAGGTGCCAGTCAGTGGTGTGTTATACAGAGAGAGAGGCGCCAGTCAGTGGTGTGAGAGGTGTTATACACAGAGAGGCGCCAGTCAGTGGTGTGTTATACAGAGAGAGAGAGAGGCGCCAGTCAGTGGTGTGGGAGGTGTTATACACAGAGAAGTGCCAGTCAGTGGTGTGGGAGGTGTTATACACAGAGAGGCACCAGTTAGTGGTGTGGGAGGTGTTATACACAGAGGTGCAGGCAGTGGTGTGGGAGGTGTTATACACAGAGAGGTACCAGTCAGTGGTGTGGGTGGTGTTATACACAGAGAGGTGCCAGTAGGTGGTGTGTTGTACAGAGAGAAGTGCCAGTCAGTGGTGTGGGAGGTGTTATACTGCACACAGAGAGGTGCCAGTCAGTGGTGTATTATACAGAGATAGAGGTGCCAGTCAGTGGTGTGGGAGGTGTTATACACAGAGAAGTGCCAGTCAGTGGTGTGGGAGGTGTTATACACAGAGAGGCGCCAGTCAGTGGTGTGGGAGGTGTTATACACAGAGAGGCGCCAGTTAGTGGTGTGGGAGGTGTTATACACAGAGAGGCGCCAGTCAGTGGTGCGGGAGGTGTTATACACAGAGAGGCGCCAGTCAGTGGTGCGGAGGTGTTATACACAGAGAGGCGCCAGTCAGTGGTGCGGGAGGTGTTATATACACAGAGAGGCGCCAGTCTGTGGTGTGGGAGGTGTTATACATAGAGGGGCGCAGTCAGTGGTGTGGGAGGTGTTATACACAGAGAGGGACAGTCAGTGGTGTGGGAGGTGTTATACATAGAGGGGCGCAGTCAGTGGGTGGGAGGTGTTATACATAGAGGGGCGCAGTCAGTGGTGGGGAGGTGTTATACATAGAGGGGCGCAGTCAGTGGTGTGGGAGGTGTTATACATAGAGGGCGCAGTCAGTGGTGTAGGAGGTGTTATACATAGAGGGGCGCAGTCTGTGGTGTGGGAGGTGTTTATACATAGAGGGGCGCAGTCAGTGGTGTGGGAGGTGTAATACACAGAGAGGGCCAGTCAGTGGTGTGGGAGGTGTTATACATAGAGGGGCGCAGTCAGTGGTGTGGGAGGTGTTATACATAGAGGGGCGCAGTCAGTGGTGTGGAAGGTGTTATACACAGAGAGGGCCAGTCAGTGGTGTGGGAGGTGTTATACATAGAGGGGCGCAGTCAGTGGTGTGGGAGGTGTTATACACAGAGAGGTGCCAGTCAGTGGTGTGGGAGGCGTTATACACAGAGAGGTGCTAGTCAGTGGTGTGGGAGGTGTTATACAGAGAGTTGCCAATCAGTGATGTAGGTATAATTATACACAGAGAGCTGGCAATTATTGGTGTGAATGGTGCTATTATACACAGAGAGCTGCCAAATCAGTGGTGTTGGAGGGTTTATACAGAGAGCTGCCAAATCAGTGGTGTGGGCGGGGTTATTCATAGAGACTTGCCTGTCAGTGATGCGAGTGTGGTTATACACAGAGTAGCCAATCAGTGGTGTGGGTAGGGTTATAGCCAGTATTATGAGCACTGCTAAATCTGTAGCAGAGAAAGGCGGGATGGTATCACACTCAGTAAACTAAGTGATCCATCGCTGGAATCAGGGGCTCTGCCTTTACAACATGCTGCTCTCAGATTACATAGCAAACACTTGGTGATGTCACCTACTCATTACTTGTCTATAGACCCCATCCGGCACAGCCCTGTACATTACCTCATCAATGTTGGCATCAATGTCATCATCAACAACACTAAAATAATCAAGAGAAGAAAAAGGTAAAAACAATCACAGCCAAGAATGAAGAAAAGCTCAGATTATAATGGCGGATGGGCACTGCGGGCAGAGGGGCCCAAAGGGGAGCAGAGGGGCCCAGATGAGCCATGCGTTCATGTATAGGGGACTGTATATGAGGGGAGTGATGAGTGCCCAGGACGAGGGCACCCCCACCAATCCAAACACCCCCCCTCGTCCCTGAACCCCCCTCCGGACACTCACCAAGTCTCCGTGTTCTTTTCAGAAAAGACGCGAAGGCAGAAGTCTCCGATCTTGTTGGGCTCAAACGTGGAGGGGACGATGATGTATTCCCCGGCGGGGAGGCGGAAGCGGTTCAGAACCTCTCGCAGGTTTATGAAGGTGTCGGAGCGATCTCGCGCCTTGTTCCTCAGGAAGAAATCTCTTTTCAGGTGAACATTGGTCTGACCCTGCAGCTGAACAAAAGAATTAACCTATTAATGACCAGCGGGAGAGGAAAGTGCCCAATGTAGGAGATCCCACTAATGACAACTCTAATGTACTGCAAGAGGCAAGGAAAAGTCAGGATACGTCCGTGTGAGGATCTGCTAGTCCAAGGGGTTAGATCCCACTTCTTCCCGGTCCTCGGTCCAAGAAGATTGGATCCCACCACTCCCTTGTCCAAGGGGGTTGGATCCCACCACTCCCTGGTCCAAGGGGAGTTGGATCCCACCATTCCCCGGTCCAAGGGGGGGGTTGGATCCCACCACTCCCCAGTCCAAGTGTGGGGGGGGGGTTGGATCCCACCACTCCCTGGTCCAAGGGGGAGGGGGGGTGTTGGATCCCACCACTCCCCGGTCCAAGGGGGAAGGTTGGATCCTACCACTCCCCGGTCCATGGGGGGTTGGATCCTACCACTCCCCGATCCAAGGGGGGTTGGATCCCATCACTCCCTGGTCCTCGGGGGTTGGATACAATCACTCCCTGGTCCTCGGGGGTTGGACTCCACCCCCTCACTGCAGACTGTGTTGGTCTATGAACGCTTTTCGGTCCAATGACCCATTGATTGCAGCAGCCATAAAGCGCTCTCAAATCTAATGTATTTCCAAAACATTTAATCTCTCTCGATACATGCTGTAAATGTACATCAGATATTAGTTGAACATGTACGGAGCAGGTTGAGGACCTAAGCCTGAGCCGGCTTCAAAAGAACTTCCAGTACATAAAGGAGTCCGAATTATGTTTCAGTTTGTACCTTTTTTCTCTCCAGCTTCTGCTGTTTTTTCGCCTGTTATACCTTTGCCCCCTTCTGAAATGTATATGCTTTTTTTTTTTTTTCTGGTCTCCAGATGTTTTCGGCTGATTTATCTACTGTGACATTTTAAAAGTTGCTAAAGTCTTTTTACACAGATCTACTCCAGTCCTGTCCGTCTTTCCAGATTTTATGTCAGCCGGAATGTTTACAACATTTTAGCCAATTGGGAAAGGTTTCGCAATAAAAAGAAAAATAAAGAGCAGCTTGGAGTTTGCACAAAATTCATTAACCATCGAGTTGCACAGTATTAAAGAAATTGGTGCAAAAATGGCATATTATATATGTGTATGTATAGATGAGAGTGCCCTTTATAATCTATTTTTATATACAGTGCAAAAAAAATTATATTAATGCTCCGCCCCCGAGGGGCAGATCTCCTGCATTCACCACTTACCTTCCACTATAATGAAGGTATACAGTGTACGTACCTGTGCGGGGACCTGTGGGCAGAAGAAGGCCACATTATTACACATGCGCACAGTATATTCTTATAGTTACAGGGGTCTCCTGACCACAAGCCTTCAACCTGCCTCATAGATTGCAAATCCGATGGTGTGCATGTCCTCGCCCATCTTCCTCGCCTTCCTGCGGTTCTTTTGGATCAGGCCCACAATGAAGGTGCAGCCTTCCTCCCCGTCGTCCGGGTCGTCGTCTTCCTCCTCCAGCTTTATCAGGTATTGTGGGTTCATCCAGAAAGTGTCTGCGAGAAACAAGAAAAGCATCTGAGCGCAGGACCCTTATATACAGCAGATTCCGTCTCCTGAAATACTCTGCACTGCTGGGGTAACAGGCCCCTGTGATCTGGCAGCTACAGACGATGGGATCACCGTACAGACAGATCCGGTCACCTGGATAATTCCTGCAGCCTCCAGCGGTCGATCCTCGCCTCCACATGCCGTCCATCTTGACCAGGCTCCACTTCTTGTATTTGTCAGAGGACAGGGTATCCGGTGTGAGGTTGCAGATTTCCAGCCTTGAGTAGTGTCTTAAGAAATCATTATAAGACATCCTGACGGTAAAAGAGACAAGCAGAGTTAGGATGTGACAGGGGGACTTATTCCTTATTTTTAAATAAGTTAGCCTCTTACACGACACCCTCCTAAAAAAAGCATAAAAAAAACAATTGCCATTTACATTGTTAAAAAATAATTCGTAAAAGAGTTGTTATATTTTCTAACATATTTTAGCGCCACCTAGTGTTCACAGTGTATAGCAATGTGCACGTCCACCCTGTGAAATGGATGCATATAGCACAGACTGAGCAAAACCATGATTTTATTGGCTGATTCTCAGACTGAGAAGAATTGTGACTGAGCATGTGCGACCACCAGCACTCAGCTCATTAGGCGGACCTGCATGCAGTTATGTTCTCTGAACACCAGGTGGAGCCATATTAGATTAGAAAACTTCATAATTCTTCACTGGATCATTTTTTTTAAGAGGTACAAAAAGCAAATATTAATTTTCTTCATCTATACACTGGATATAATATGTAATAGGTCAGGCCAACGCCTTTAACACCTTCCTATTGTAACTATGCCCATATCTGGGCTTTATTTTTTTATCTGTTGTTTCTTACTCCATATTCTGAGGCCCAGATTACCCCGACAGAGCGGTGTGAATGCTTATTTTTGTGCTAAGCCAGATAAAGTTTTTTTCATGCCATATTGGGGTACAATGGGGGAAAAAAGTATTTATTCAGACACCAATTGTGCAGGTTCTCCCACTGATAAAGATGAGGTCGGCCTGTAATTAACATCATAGGTGACCTCAACTATGAGAGACAAAATGAGAAAACTAATCCTGAACATCACATCTGATCATTTGGAAAGAAATTTTTTTTTACATTTTGGTGGAAAATAAGTATGTGGTCACCTACAAACAAGCATGATTCCTGGCTCTCACAGACCTGTAACTTCTTCTATAAGAGCCTCCTCTGTCCTCCTCTCATTACCTGTAGTACTGGCTCCTGTATGAACTTGTTATCAGTATAAAAGACACCTGTCCGAACCTCAAACAGTCACACTCCAAACTCCACTATGGTGAAGACCAAAGAGCTGTCGAAGGACACCAGAAACAACATTGTATCCCTACACCAGGCTGGGAAGACTGAATCTGCTATAGGCAAGCAGCTTGTGTGAAGAAATCAACTGTGGGAGCAATAATTAGAATTTGGAAGACATACAAGACCAATGATAATCTCCCTCCATCTGGGGCTCCACACAAGATCTCACCCTGTGAGGTCAAAATGATCCCAAGAACGGTGAGCAACAATCCCAGAACCACACGGGGCGACCTAGTGAATGGCCTGCAGAGAGCTGGGACCAACGTAACACAGGCTGCCATCAGTAACACACTACGCTGCCAGGGACTCAGATCCTGCAGTGCCAGACGTGTCCCCCTGCTTACGCCAATACATGAACGGGCCTGTCTGAAGTTCGCTAGAGAGAACCTGGATGATCCAGAAGAGTATTGGGAGAATGTCATGTGGTCAGATGAAACCAACGTAGAACTGTTTGGTAGACACTCAACTCGTCGTGTTTGGAGGAGAAAGATTGCCGAGTTGTATCCAAAGAACACCATACCTACTGTGAAGCATGGGGGTGGCAACACCATGGTTTGGGGCTGTTTCTCTGGCAAGGGACCAGGACAACTGATCCTGTGTACATGAAAGAATGAATGGGGGTCATGTATTGTGAGATTTTAAGTGTAAACCTCCTTCTATCAGCAGAAGCATTGAAGATGAAACAATGATCCCAAACACACCGCTAGGGCAACGAAGGAGTGACTTCATAAGAAGCATTTCAAGGTCCTGGAGTGGCCTAGCCAGTCTCCAGATCTCAACCCTATAGAAAACCTTTGGAGGGAGGTGAAAGTCCGTGTGGCCCAGCGACAGCCCCAAAACATCACTGCTCTAGAGGAGATCTGCATGGAGGAATGGGCAACATACAGCACCAGTGTGAGCCAACCGCGTGAAGACTTACACAAGACGTCTCACCTCTGTCATCGCCAACAAAGGAGATAGAACAAAGGATTGAGATGAACTTTTGTTATTGACCAAATACTTATTTTCCATCAAAATTTAAAAAAAATTATTTCCCAATCAGACAATGTGATATCAGGATTAGTTTTCTCATTGTGTCTCTCAGTTGAGGTCACCTATGATGGCAATTACAGGCCGACCTCAGCTGTATCTGTGGGAGAACCTGCACAATTGGTGGCTGACGAAATACTTTGTCCCCACTGTGTATTCAACTTTTTAAAAACTTGAAATTTCATTTCTTTGGGGGCGGGGAGGTGCAATGGCTGCAATTTTATTATCAACTTTCATCAAGTTTAAGAAACACACATATACTGTATATATATTTATTAATAAAAAAAAATGTAAAAAAATAAAAATAAATAGAGATATAGATATATATATATATATATATATATATATATATATATAAAAACAAATTTTCCCCAGTAATAAATAAAAAAAAAAAAATTGGAAGGGGTTAATACACGGCTCATTTTAGTGTCTTTTTTGCACTTTACGCTCCTGTAATATTAATAGCTTGCACCCGTGTATTAGGACCAGTATTTCCTGCTCTCCTGGGCGCGGTCCTGTGACTCCGCTCTGGTTTTATGTTTTTTTGTTTCCTTTCTCCATGGGGGTGTGGGGGGGGATGACTCGCCCCCCAGCCATATTCAGGTCTTCACAATAACTTGTATGGCTGAATAGTAACCGGAGTCGGCCGTAGACATCATACTATTATCCCAAAAAGACTTCCCTTAACCCCATAATTCTCCAGAAAGTCAATATACCCAGTGCAGAATTTTTCTTCAATTTAAAGGCTATATCTTTAAATATTAAAAAAAAAAAAAAAATATTAAAAATAATGGTCTATCTATGACAGTACTTAATTCCTGCAGCACTCTGGGGTG
The DNA here is from genome assembly GCA_033576535.1 of Allobates femoralis. Taxonomy (NCBI): domain Eukaryota; kingdom Metazoa; phylum Chordata; class Amphibia; order Anura; family Aromobatidae; genus Allobates; species Allobates femoralis. Next base: position 608,297,705 of record JARQOC010000001.1, read on the forward strand.
TATCCCATCCGGGCCCGGGGATTTGTCAATTTTATTGATTTTTAGACGATGCCGTATTTCCTCTTGGGTTAAGCAGGTGACATTTAATTGAGACTTTTTGTTATCACTGATCATATTGTCTGTCATGGGATTTTCTTGTGTAAATACTGTTGAAAAAAAGTCATTTAGCATATTGGCTTTTTCCTCATCCTCATCCACCATTTCACCCAGACTATTTTTAAAGGGGCCAACACCATCATTTTTTAGTTTTACTATTTATGTAGTTAAAAAATATTTTGGGATTATTTTTACTTTCTCTGGCAATGAGTCTCTCTGTCTCAATCTTTGCTGCCTTGATTTGCTTTTTACAAATGTTATTTAATTTTCTGTATTTATTTAATGCTTCATCACTACCTACTTGCTTTAATTCCCTAAATGCTTTCTTTTTGTCACATATTGCACTTCTTACCGCTTTATTTAGCCATAGTGGTTTCCTCCTATTTCTAGCATGCTTATTCCCATAGGGTATATATTGTGCACAGGTCCTATTCAGGATGCTAATAAACATCTCCCATTTGCTTTGTGTACTTTTATGTCTCAGGATATCGTCCCAATTTATTGCACTAAGATCATCTCTCAACCGTTGGAAATTTGCCTTCCTGAAGTTTAGTGTCCTTGTAGCCCCTCTACTACACGTCTTAGTAAAGGATCTGGCATTAAGTATTGATTTTCCTTGCAGCGCCCCCGCAGGAAAAATGGAGTATTACACATTTACCGCTTTCTGTCTGCATAATGAACAGATCCACCGGATCCTCCAAAACAAGAGGATCTGTTTGCAGTCGCTCGCTTTTCTCCAGGTCCTGATAGGTCATGCTGGAAGTTGTAGTTTTCCAACAGCTGGAGACCACGGTTATAGTCGACAGCCAAATAAAAAGCCATAAGACAGGACAACCAAGGGCGTAACTACAAAAGGTGCAGGGGTTGCAATCGTACATGGGACCTGGAGCCTTGGGGGCCCCAAAAGACTAATGCTATTAAGGATTTGCAATAATTGGGGGTCCCGTTTGAGTTTTCACATCGGGGCAAATGAGCTTCACGTTGCGCCACTGAGGACGACCTACCAAAACTCTCCGTCATCGCAGCGTTTAATGAGTCGGTCTCGTTCCCCTGGATCCACATTATTCCATTCACTAGAACTAGATATGAAATAGAATAAAGGAGTGAAATCATTAAGATCATTTGTTGTGCAAGTTCAGCGTTCACAGAATAAATACTGCCATGCAGGAAGATAAGCAAGATAGTGCAGCAGAATTTACTGGAAAGACCTCAGTCTGTAGTTAGTGGGTGCATATATGACAAATGCATACAACAGAGCTGCGATCATAATACTGATGACTTCCTACTTCTTCAATTCCCTGCAAATCCGCACAATTGGTTGTATGTCTGTACTCAGATGTTACATTGTTGGCGACCGTGTCATTTTATGTCATGTACTACAGAGCTGTATTCATAATTCTGCTGGCTACCTGTCAGTTCACTGCCAATTCCTGCAACCCCCAATTAGCTATATGTCTGTATATTGTATGTTGTGCTATGTCGCAATGTGTGTCGTGCATGTGATGGCTCCAGAGCTGCATTCATAATTCTACTGACTTCCAATCAGCTCACTGCAAGTCCACATAACCTACAATTAGTTATATCTGTATATAGCATGTTACGTTGTGTTACATTGTGTGTTAAGTGTGATTGCCCCAGAGTTGATTTCATAATGCTGCTGTGTACCTATCAGCTACAAATATCTATGTCTGTATACAACATGTTGTGTTACTGCTCCAGAGCTGCATTTATAATTCTGCTGTTTACCTATCAGTTCATTGCAAATCCTTATAACCCACAATTAGCATGCATAAGCATGCAGTGCTGTGTTGCAAATGTCTTTCATGTGTGTGATTGCTCCAGAGCTGAATTCATAATTCTATTGATTTCCTATCAGCTTACTGAAAATTCTCAATTGGTTATATGTTCGCACACAGCATGTTGTGCAGTGCTGTATTTTGTGTCATTTTATCTCATGTGTATCATTATACAGTATCATACTCCAGAGCTGCATTCATACTTCTTCCGAGTTCCTACATCCAAAAGCCCACAAATAAATTATATCTATAAGAGACATATTATGCCATGTTACATTGCAAGGCCCCTTTCGCATCAGCATTTTCGCTGATGTGCGGCCGATCCGGCAGGTGACGCCACATCTGCCGGATCGGCTGCGGCAAATCCCATGCATTGTATATGGGGCTTGCGGTCCAGTGCAGCAAGTGCGGTTCTGCCGGAAGCGGCAGATCCGGCACTTCCGGCCGCAAAACAAAACGTTGCTCACTGCGTTTTTTTTTTCGCAATACCGCACTTGCCGCAAACCCCATAGAGAATGCACGGGGCTTGCCGTAAGTGCACCACAAATGCGGCCGTTAGGCGACAATTGCGGCGGATACGGTTTTCTGCCCGGATCTACCGGATCCGGACAGAAACGCAGATGTGAAAGGGGCCTTAGATATGTAGCGTTGTATTTATTATGCTTTGCTTTAAAGCACTATGGAATATGATGGCGCTATATAAGATGTCAATACTGTCCCCATTGGAGCTCACAATCTGAATTCTCTATCAATATGACTTTAAAGTGTAGCCCAGTCTATTGCCAATACAAATATGTACATCTTAAAGCCTACATCTTGTAACATATTGTTCATATGCTTTGATATAGTGTGTTCATTAGACCAAGGATGGAGTATTGCAAATATGAAGTATGGTTGTCTAGATTCATGCATTACACTTTCACACTATGACAATTGTGTGTCTGATGTCTGCTATCCACTGGTGGGCGTTTGGTCTTGGTATACAGGTAAAGACAATGTTCATTATAGCATGTTCTCTGCAGTCGTTTGTTTCAGAGATATATGATCTGTACCCAAGTGGCCACTGTGATATTTGCTCTGTTAAATAGTGTCATTGTAACAAAATCCTGTGCTCAAATAACTAGTGTTGACTTACAGGTACCATCCATGTGAAATACACAGATTTATTGTCTGAAATAATAAGTAATCTTCTAGAGATTACAGAATCTGGCCAATTCTAGGTTATCGATGGGTCACATTTATAAACATTAACCATTTTCATGCTTCCATTGTGTAAGCATTATAAAACTTTCTAGAATCATGATGCAGACAGACGCTTTCTTGAGGAGCTTCTCAGGAGTTCTCTGTCACTTAGACAGATGAGGTTCATAGACTCCTCGAAGAAGTTGTATTTTTTTGTACCCGAATCCGTGAGATGTCCGAACCTCGTGTTGATTTCCCACTGAGCTCTTGTCTTCATTGTGCTGCTCTGATGTTCCAAGACAAGATGATGTGCTATAACCCCATGGTGATGTAAGTAAATACATAACCTTTGTATGTTGCTTATAAAAATAGTGTATGCAATATCATACTGTTTCTTTCATTTTCTATTCTATATTAGCCTTTTTAATAAAACTACTTGATTACCCTCTTTAAAGTCGTATCTGAGCCTGTTTGTCAAAACTATTGGTAAAACACCCAGTATATATAGGAACTCAGCTAAGCTTTGTCTGCCAGCAAATTGTGTTATAGTTGTTTTCTGCAGAATTTTAAATGCAGCTCTGAAGGTGATTGGAGTAAAAAGTATCTAGACCATCAATAGTGAAGTCCCAGAAAACCAATATGGAGAAGGTTTATGGTTTCCTTCTGTTGTACTCACTTATCGCTCCAGGCTCCGGTCCACTCCACCTCTCCCCAGGGATTCCGGATCCTGATGAGTTTTTCCTGGCTGCCTCTGTAGTTTACCTAGTTGGATGACATAAGCGTATGAAAAAATTATATATTAAAAAAAATTAAAATAAAATAAAATAAAATAATAATAATAATAATAATAATAATAATAATAATAATATGCAGTAAAATATGACTACCAAGGGAAAAAAAAACCTTATTGTCCCCACCTCTTCTGCGGCGGTCACAGAGTACGCGTGGCCCTTCACCAGCTTCTGGTGGGTGATCGCTTCAGTCTCGGCCGCACTTGTGATCTGAAACATACAAAGGTCTCAATAATGATGTGTAATAGATAGGACGTATGTGAATCCTGCGACAAAATATCTCTGGGGTTAGTTTTCGATATTGTGTCACTTTTATTTCAAAGAGCAGAGAAGGTTGGAGAAGAGTCAGGCTTCTTCAGATCCTTTGCTCCTTTCGTATAATGGACAACTCGTCACATCTTCCATATCTCAGAAAATCCCGCGCATGCGCATTAATAATAGATTCCGCAACATTGCTGCAGTCTACTAATTCAGGCTTTGTGTGTTGTGTCCAGTGAGGTCAGATGTGCTCAGTAGGTGAAAGAACAGGCAGCCAGCGATGCCCTGTCTGCGCAACCGCAGCGCATGCGCACAATTTCATGTGACAGTGTTTAATCCAGTTGTAGATGGAAATGTCAATTAGCTGAGTTATGGTTTGCAGTACGGGACATTGTGACGTACCCCATCTAGTTAGTCTACAGGGCAGAGGGTTATAGAATTAGGTGGAGTCTGGAAATGGGAATGATGCAATATTAAAACTTGAGAGTCAAAAAAACTATTAATATTTGAGAGTCCTCAGTGGTTGATCCTTTTTAGGGCTTTCTGAAAAGATGGTAATAAATAGCAAGACTTTCGACACTACTCATGCCTGATGAAGAGACCTGAGAAAGTCTCGAAAGTTGCTATATATTACTATGCCTGATGGAGACATGAGTAGTCTTGAAAGCGTACTATTTATTACCATGCCTGATGGAGACATGAGTAGTCTTGAAAGCGTACATTTATTACCATGCCTGATGGAGCATGAGTAGTCTTGAAAGCGTACTATTTATTACATGCCTGATGGAGACCTGAGTAGTCTTGAAAGCGTACTATTTATTACCATGCCTGATGGAGACCTGAGTAGTCTTGAAAGCGTACTATTTATTACCATGCCTGATGGAGACCTGAGTAGTCTTGAAAGCTACTATTTATTACCATGCCTGATGGAGACCTGAGTAGTCTTGAAAGCTTACTATGCATTACTATGCTGATGAGACCTGAGTAGTCTTTGAAAGCTTACTATGCATTACTATGCCTGATGGAGACTTGAGCAGTCTTGAAAGCTGCTATTCATTACAATGTCTGATGGAGACTGGGTAGTCTGGAAAGCTTACTATTTATTACTGTGCCTGATGGAGACCGGAGTAGTCTTGAAAGCTGCTATTATCACTCTCTTTTACGTTATCTTTAAAGGCTATAAACTACCGAGGACTCAAATTTTAATATAGGTTCCTTTGAGCACTGGATGCACAGAGTCAGGGGGATGCAGGCGGCGCTACTTTTCAAAACTACCTAAAAAGTGATGCCTAGTAATGAACACAGGAATGTACCATTCTTACTAATGACTTTACCATCTGCTCAATGGAACACTGCGCTTCCAAAAAGACAATCAAGACCTTTCCTTTGAGGAAGCCGGGACTGCATCCAGTAGACTGAGTGTATCGATAGCAGATCTACAAAGACGTCATGACAATTTTTCAAAGTTCAAAACAGCTGGCCTCACACTTTTAATGGCCGGTGGACAATCACTCATTTAGTTGGTAGCGATCGGTCTTGACCTCTTTATGATCAGCGTGGCAGACAACTATACTCTACCCCAAGAACAAACGAGCCAGGGATGTTTAAATTCAACAGTCCAAAGCCTATCGAGTTACAGATCATTGACTCTAATATACATCACCATGAAGAATTGAGATTCATCAATGACCTTATTGTGAACTCATACAGTTCATCCATCAGCCAAATTGATAGATAGAAGATACTATATGGTTGTTGTGTGCTACGATCAGTCATACCACTAAGACACACCGCCATGGTTGTTATTCCAGAGGCCACTATACACATTAGATGATTGGCAGGTTGTCCCATGTTCATGTTTTACAATAACCTAAGTGATTTAGGCCAACGAATCAACTGTAGAGGTCCATTCTGTACACGAGTATTCCTAAACAACTAAGCAGGCTGCCGATAACCCCAAGAACCTGCTAAACATCTGTTCGTCGGGTGAAAGGATCATTTAGTTTACATTGAAGACCATCGATCTCAGCAGTGCATTGTCCTTAGTAAACAAGACCTTCCTCTCTAGGTTGACTAAAGAAGATGATCAGTGTTGTAACAAAGGTCATGGGCCCGATGCAAAAGCTCCAATGGGGCCCCCAATTATTGCAAATCTTTAATAGCATTAGTCTTTTTCTATAGGCCAAAAGGGATTTTTGGGGCCCCCTAGGCTCCAGGGCCCAGGAGTTACACCACTAAATAGCTGAGCCAGACTATGCTCAAACTTCATAAAAGACTATATAAAATTGTCACAACTAAGAGACTACAATATTGCAGATTTTAGAACAGAAAATAAGGAATATGTTGGGAAATGTTGATTTATTAAATTAGGTGATGTTTTCTTGCAGGACAAAATAATGATAGTCTCAGTCCTCATAAGTTACAGATCAATGAGCCTAATATTCGTCACCATGAAGTGCTGAGATTCATCGATTATCATATTCTGTTCATTTATCAGCCACAATGATGGATAGAAGATACTATAAGGTTGTGTGCTACAATCAGTCATGGGCCCACGACAAACCAAATACCACCATGGGAATGTTTCCCCCCCCCCCCCCATCTACTTCTATTATACCCAGCATTAAGTCAAAGACGCACATATTACTTGAGAATTTAGGCTTCAAAAAGAACCTTTCCAAGTGGATCCTGGACTCCTCAAAATAGAGAACTCACATCCAGGGAACCACCAGAGAGGCATTGCTTAAAACTGTCTCCACACTCACAACTTCTCATTATCGAACCAACAATATATTATCTTTATAGATGTACTGTGGGGGAAATAAGTATTTGCCCCTTGCTGATTCTGTAAGTTTGCCCACTGACAAAGACATGAACATTCTATATATTAAGGGTTGGTTAATTTTAACAGTGAGAGATAGAATACAAAAGATAAAATCCAGAAAATCACATTGTGTAAATTATATAAATGTTTTGTATTTTGAAGAGGGAAATAAGTATTTGATTCCTTTGGCAAACAAGACATAATACTTGGTGGTAAACCCTTGTTGGCAGCACAGCAGTCAGAGTTTTCTTGCACTTGATGATGAGGTTTGTGCACATGTCAGGAGGGATTTTGCTCCACTCCTCTTTGCAGATCATCTCTAAATCACTAAGATTTTCAGGCTGTCGCTTGGTAACTCAGAGCTTGAGCTCCTTCCATAAATTTTCTATGGGATTAAGGTCTGGAGACTGGCTAGGCCACTCCATCACCTTAATGTGCTTTTTTTTGAGCCACTCCTTTGTTGCCTTGGCTGTATGTGTTGGGTCATTGTCAAAATGGAAGACCAGCCACAACCTATTTTTAATGGAGGGGAGGAGTTGTCACTCAGGGTTTTACGGTACACAGTTCCATCCATTGTCCCATTGAAGCGGTGAAGTTGTCCTGTGCCCTTAGCAGAGAAACACCCCAAAAGATAATGTTTCCCCCGCCATGCCTGACTGTGGGGATGATGTTCTTTGGGTCATAGGCAGCATTTCTCTTCCTCCAAACACGCGAGTTGAGTTAATGCCAAAGAGCTCAAAGTTAGTCTCATCTGACCACAGCACCTTCTCTCGATCACTGAATATCACTAAGCTTCAGACAGGGGCACATGTGCCTTCTTGAGCAGTGGGATTTTGCGGCAGTGCAGGATTTTAATCCATTACAGTGTAATGTGTTACCAATGGTTTTCTTGGTGACAGAGGTCCCAGCTGCCTTGAGATCATTAACAAGTTCCTCAGTGTAGTTTTAGGCTGATCTCTCACCTTCATCATGATCCTGGATACCCCACGAGGTGAGATCTTACATGGAGCCCCAGATTGATGTGGATTGACCTCATTTTATATCTTCCATTTTCTTCCTATTGCCCCCACAGTTGTCTCCTTCTCCCCCAGCTTTGTCTTCCTTATGGTTGTGTAGCACATTCCAGCCTTGCGCAGGTCTAGGATCTTTTCCCTGACATCCTTACAAAGCTCTGTGCTCTTCCCATGTTGTAGAGGTTAGAGGTGACTGATTCATTGTGTGGACAGGAGTCTTTATACAGGTGACAATGTAAGACAGCTGTGTGTAATGCAGGGAACCAGGTGATTAGGAGCCGATAACTGCTCTGTAGAGCCCGAACTCAATGGTTGGTAGGGGATCAAATACTTATTTCTCTTTTTAAAATGTAAATACATTTATATAAAATTTACACAGTGTGATTTTCTGGATTTTATCTTCATGTTCTATCTCCCACTGTTAAAATTAACCGACCCTTAAAATTATAGACAGTTCATGTCTTTGTCAGTGGCAAACAAAATCAGCAAGGGGCAAATACTTATTTCCCCCACTGTACATGGTGCAGAAGCCAAAAATTTCAGCTCAATCAGCCAACGTGCATGAAACCATTGTTCATTATATGGCAGAGGAAAAAAAGGGATAGGCATATCAAATTTCAACATCGTCAAGGACAGAAGCAATTTAAGGCGTCCTAAGCCCTACATGCACATTAGGATGACTTTCGGCTATAATGTTTTGGCTGATAGCAATCTCTCCTGCCTCATCCTGAGCTTGGCTAGTGTGCTCCCTAATGGTGAATTATCACTTGGTGAACAAAGAAAATTCAATGGGATGTCCTCTCTCAACATGATCTATCGCGGGTTCATTTGATAGGCCCCTGCACACATTAGACTGTTGGCGGATCCCACTAAGATTGACAAGTTTGGCAAACTTGAGGTTAAACATGATGGTGGTCAGTCAATGAACGAATAAAATGACTAGTTCATTGGCTGATTGGGTGGTTATTTGGCCCAAAAATCCTTTTTTGTCAGCAGCACATCTCCTTTGTCAACAGGACTCCTCTCCATTACATATGTAAAACATAGAAGACTATGACAAAGCATGAAAATCTGAGCACCACTAGCCAATGATGGAAGGATAGACCTTACTCACATCTATGGAGCACCCAGAAGAGACCCGGTCTTCAGCGCCTTCTGTATGATCTTGTAGAGATTGGCGGGAGCTTTCTTCAGCTCGTACCATTCTGCCAGACCACCGGTGAAATCTTCAAAGCCCTCGGTGGTGGCACCACCAGATAACGCTTCATAGGATCCATTCAGCCTGCATGTGAAGACACAAGAGTCAAAACTCATATACTCACTCCCCACTATAAATAGGAGCTTACCGTTAGGGGTGTACAACTTCTATGCATGAAATGGAAACAACCTGTTCACATAGGAAAAGACTAGGAGATATTTAACAAGTCAGAGTGAAAAACAAGTGGATTATTAGAAGTCAACATGTTTCGAAAGGAGCACTTTGTATTAAAACCGGCCCAGGGGGCTAATGCATTCCTGCCCCCCGGGCCCAGCCTGCCCCTGTTCAAAACCCACTGAAATGTGTTGACTTCTAATAAACCACATGTCCTTCACTCTGACGCGTAGCGCTTCTTTGAGTTGTCAGCAGCGCGTATTACTTCCATTGTTTCCTAGTCTTTGATCTCCTACACCATGGAGACCATAAATTGGCTTAAAGTGCTTCAGATCAAAGATATGCATTATTTTAATCCATAGGATATGTAAAAAATATCTCATAGGCAAGAGGGTACCCAAATTATTGGGAGAAAGTTGGACCCAAAATTAAAGAAAGCGCATCCCTGGCTTGGACCATGTGTACAGTCTTACTTGGCGTAGGCCTTCTCCAACAGGGCGCTCCAAAATTCAGTCCCTTCCACAGAATGGACAAAGACCAGCTCATTGTTTTTTGTAGGCAGTCCGATCGTCTATCACCACATCCACCCATTCTCCGAACTGCCAGAACTAGAACACAAGAGGGAACAAGACATTTAATAAAGAAAAAAAACACAACAAAGTTACCCATTGGGCATCATTTACCACTTATACACAAACCAGTTGGACCCTCACCGATCCCAAGAATACAGCCTCAACCCCGAACCATTCATGGTCAAGCAGGACCAGGGAGGTCCAATGGAGTATATAGCGGGATAATACTCTTTAGAGATAATTTCTGGTTTTAAGATGGCTAAAATATTTTTATTGCATAATCTCAGGATTTTAAGATCTATGCTAGAAGTCAGCAAACAGAAACACGCACTGAAAACCAATGGTGTAATTCCACTGGAGGCGACTAGACTATGCAACCGCTATGGGCGTCACGAACCGGGAGAGGACCGGAAGACCACTGAGCTCCCTTCTTCCAACATCTACCCGGAGTTGTACGTCGGGGGCTCATATTCCAACTCCGCTCTTTACCCAGTGGGTGCAAGCTGTTTTACACAGCAGACACCCACCAATAATTGCAACTCAACCTCTGAGATGCCACAGTAAACAGCAACCATAGCATCTTGGGGTTGTGTTAGTAAGAAAAGTCGGAATCTTTACTCCATCATTTCTTTGCACACCCCTCCGTGCACAAAAACCGGGATACACATGGCAAGCAATGGATCAATGACCCTCTGGGTGTAACTAACTCTTACTCTGACCGACTCTTTTTTGGTATTCTACCAACTGAATTCCCATCCTTAATACATTTTCTGATTCAGTTAATGAAAAAGTTATCGTTCCTCCTGATAGTTTACCTGGAAATGGAATATTCCTGCGTAGTTCTCTTGGAAACTTTGGTCTTTCGGGACGACGCGAGACAGGACCTGCTCATTGAGCGTGAGAGAAGCGATGGCGGCCAGCAGCCAGCAGTCACCTGGGGGGCGATGAATAGGTTATTTCAGGCTCCGGTGAGGACAGAGCTGCAGCTATACAGATCCAAGTCTCTGGCCAAACATCACTGCATAACACTATTACCAATACCGATGTAGCAGAGCTGAATTAATCATATCACACAACCCAATGAAGCTTCTGTACCATTCTGCAGTCCATAGATCCTTATTAAAAAATTCAGAAACCCTCTCAATCTACAAGCAAAAGTTTATAAAAGAAGAGGGGGAGGAAGGGGATGCAGCTGCAGCTTCTCCCCAGTGTTTCTGTAGTTTCTGTATGCGAGTTGGGGCAGCACTAGGGGTCAGGGCATACAGGGGCACTTTATTTATTTCCGTTGAGTGGTTTTTTGCAGCGCAGCAAAATCCAAGTTATCGGGGTTATGAGAACGTTACACACAAGACGTGCACAAGGTGCTCAGGGTTTACCAGTTTCATGCTGGTTTTGGCACAGAATGTGAATTAGGTCATACCTGACGTGAATAAATGAATGAATTCTACATTACTAAAGCAGGAGGAGAGGCTTCATCTGGGGCTGTGTGACCAGCCTGTTAGGAAAGTAGAGATTTACATGTGAACAACTGGCTAGGAATAAAGGGTGTACTCCAGAGGCTGAACTGTGGCCACACCGCCAGAGAGAAAGGAGCTTACTATGGAGGATATCCTGTGACTACACCATCAGGGAAGGAGGAGCTTACTCTGGAGGATATCCTGTGACTACACTGCCAGGGAAGGAGGAGCTTACTCTGGAGGATATCCCGTGACTACACCGCCAGGGAAGGAGGAGCTTACTCTGGAGGATATCCCGTGACTACACCGCCAGGGAAGGAGGAGCTTACTCTGCAGGATATCCTGCGACTACACTGCCAGGGAAGGAGGAGCTTACTCTGGAGGATATCCCGTGACTACACCGCCAGGGAAGGAGGAGCTTACTCTGCAGGATATCCTGTGACTACACCGCCAGGGACGGAGGAGCTTACTCTGCAGGATATCCTGCGACTACACTGCCAGGGAAGGAGGAGCTTACTCTGGAGGATATCCTGTGACTACACCGCCAGGGAAGGAGGAGCTTACTCTGCAGGATATCCTGCGACTACACTGCCAGGGAAGGAGGAGCTTACTCTGCAGGATATCCTGCGACTACACTGCCAGGGAAGGAGGAGCTTACTCTGGAGGATATCCTGTGACTACACTGCCAGGGAAGGAGGAGCTTACTCTGGAGGATATCCTGTGACTACACTGCCAGGGAAGGAGGAGCTTACTCTGGAGGATATCCTGTGACTACACTGCCAGGGAAGGAGGAGCTTACTCTGGAGGATATCCTGTGACTACACTGCCAGGGAAGGAGGAGCTTACTCTGGAGGATATCCTGTGACTACACCGCCAGGGACGGAGGAGCTTACTCTGCAGGATATCCTGGACTACACGCGAAGAGACTTACTCTGCAGATACGCACTCCCAGGGAAGGAGGAGCTTACTCTGCAGGATATCCTGCGATACACTAGCCAGGGAAGAAGGAGCTTACTCTGCAGGATATCCTGTGACTACACGCCAGGGAAGGAGGAGCTTAGTTTGGAGGATATCCTGTGACTACACCGCCAGGGAAGGAGGAGTTTAGTCTGGAGGCAGCCCTGTAGCCTGACATACAATTTCCTTGCAGTAGCTACTTTAGCCCTCCTATCCAGCAGTGTTGTCAAGAACGGAGTTCTTGAGTGGAGATCTCCTCTATGACTAAAAAGGTATATGGGCAATATATTTTTTCTTTTTAATTCTACCAGTGATAATACAAAATTCTGTATCTGCAAGAGAATGTGTGATCATAAACCCTGCGAGAGAAATAATGAGGAATCTGCGGGAGGAATAATGTGACTGATCTGATGAAAAGGAGGTTTGTTTCTTCTGCTGAACATGAATCACAAAACTACATTCCAGACATGACGGAAAAATCCAGCAAGGTTCGGCTGCAGAAAAAAAAAAAAACACATTAGGAAATTCCCATGTACGTAAAAGGTAGACACTCCTCGCTCACGGCTACAGGGCTGTACAGAGACCAGGGCCCCTGGGCACAAGTACTTGGAGCCTGTGCCGCACCCTTTAACAAGGGTGTATGTAATTTGAATATGTACAAGTCGGGATTAAAAGCAGCAGATCGGAGTGTGCAAAGGGGGTGAGCATCTAAGTCTTCAGGGAGGGCAGATCACAAGAACTACTGCCAGAATCTGGAGGACAGAACATGTGAGGGATAGTAGAGTGCCCACTATAGTTTATCAACACAACAGAAAAAGGTCTGTCAAATGAAAAACCGCTCCAGGAATGAAGCTGTGCTGATCTATAAGAGCCTGTGAAACCAGCAGCAACCTGGAGCTCATGTTTAGGATTGATTACTAGGCAAAGTACCCAATAACAAAAAAGCCCGCAACTTAGATCTGGCTGCAAACTCTATATAGGGGGTCTGAAATGAATGAAGGAATGAAGATTGCAGCCTGAAACTGAATACAAATTCTTTCATTATTTGGTTCCTATAGAAAGAAGAATGCAGATGTGATTAGAATTACACTTTTTTTTCCGTTTACAAAGATGGTGTTTGACATCTTTGCATAACTCACCAGTGACTCAGACTGAATCATAGTGAAAAAAAAAGGTTAAAATTCGCTGAGAGGAAACCACATTGTTATTCTTGGGCTTGCTATGACGACCTGCCGGAATATCCGCTGAAAACCCACCGACATGTGGGACTGATAGAGAAATGTCCATAAAGAAAGAGCTGCTGTTATATTGGATCAAATAACCAGGGACGTGTTAGAAAAAGGGTTTGTTTTTTAATTAAAGCAAGCCATTTTTCCTGGATAAACTTGCAGTTTACATAACGTGCTGCAATGTATCAAAACCATATGTGATCACGTGCGCGAACAGGAAAAAGATGCACATATTTAGGATGTGAACAATTCAGTATTACAGAACTTTGATGATCTAAAATAGTCATGAAAGTGAAAAATGGTCTATGGTCATCCTGCATTATACTCCAGAGCCGCACTCACTATTCTGCTGGTGCAGTCACTGTGTACATACATTACATTACTGATCCTGAGTTACCTCCTGTATTATACTCCAGAGCCGCACTCACTATTCTGCTGGTGCAGTCACTGTGTACATATATTACATTACTGATCCGGAGTTACCTCCTGTATTATACTCCAGAGCCGCACTCACTATTCTGCTGGTGCAGTCACTGTGTACATACATTACTGATGCTGAGTTACCTCTTGTATTATTCTCCAGAGCTGCACTCACTATTCTGCTGGTGCAGTCACTGTGTACATACATTACATTACTGATCCTGAGTTACCTCCTGTATTATACTCCAGAGCTGCACTCACTATTCTGCTGGTGCAGTCACTGTGTACATACATTACATTACTGATCCTGAGTTACCTCCTGTATTATACTCCAGAGCTGCACTCACTATTCTGCTGGTGCAGTCACTGTGTACATACATTACATTACTGATCCTGAGTTACCTCCTGTATTATACTCCAGAGCTGCACTCACTATTCTGCTGGTGCAGTCACTGTGTACATACATTACATTACTGATCCTGAGTTACCTCCTGTATTATACTCCAGAGCTGCACTCACTATTCTGCTGGTGGAGTCACTGTGTGCATACATTACATTACTGATCCTGAGTTACCTCCTGTATTATACTCCAGAGCTGCACTCACTATTCTGCTGGTGCAGTCACTGTGTACATACATTACATTACTGTTCCCGAGTTACCTCATGTATTATACTCCAGAGCAGCACTCACTATTCTGCTGGTGCAGTCACTGTGTACATACATTACATTATTGATCCTGAGTTACCCACTGTATTATACTCCAGAGCTGCACTCACTATTCTGCTGGTGCAGTCACTGTGTACATACATTACTGCTCCTGAGTTACCTCCTGTATTATACTCCAGAGCTGCACTCACTATTCTGCTGGTGCAGTCACTGTGTACATACATTACATTACTGATCCGGAGTTACCTCCTGTATTATACCCCAGAGCTGCACTCACTATTCTGCTGGTGCAGTCACTGTGTACATACATTACATTATTGATCCTGAGTTACCCACTGTATTATACTCCAGAGCTGCACTCACTATTCTGCTGGTGCAGTCACTGTGTACATACATTACATTACTGCTCCTGAGTTACCTCCTGTATTATACTCCAGAGCTGCACTCACTATTCTGCTGGTGCAGTCACTGTGTACATACATTACATTACTGATCCTGAGTTACCTCCTGTATTATACTCCAGAGCTGCACTCACTATTCTGCTGGTGTAGTCACTGTGTACATACATTACATTACTGCTCCTGAGTTACCTCCTGTATTATACTCCAGAGCTGCACTCACTATTCTGCTGGTGCAGTCACTGTGTACATACAATACATTACTGCTCCTGAGTTACCTCCTGTATTATACTCCAGAGCTGCACTCACTATTCTGCTGGTGCAGTCACTGTGTACATACATTACATTACTGATCCTGAGTTACCTCCTGTATTATACACCAGAGCTGCACTCACTATTCTGCTGGTGCAGTCACTGTGTACATACATTACATTACTGTTCCTGAGTTACCTCATGTATTATACTCCAGAGCTGCACTCACTATTCTGCTGGTGCAGTCACTGTGTACATACATTACATTATTGATCCTGAGTTACCTCCTGTATTATACTCCAGAGCTGCACTCACTATTCTGCTGGTGCAGTCACTGTGTACATACATTACATTACTGATCCTGAGTTACATCCTGTATTATACTCCAGAGCTGCACTCACTATTCTGCTGGTGCAGTCACTGTGTACATACATTACATTACTGATCCTGAGTTACCTCCTGCATTATACTCCAGAGCTGCACTCACTATTCTGCTGGTGCAGTCACTGTGTACATACATTACATTACTGATCCTGAGTTACATCCTGTATTATACTCCAGAGCTGCACTCACTATTCTGCTGGTGCAGTCACTGTGTACATACATTACATTACTGATCCTGAGTTACATCCTGTATTATACTCCAGAGCTGCACTCACTATTCTGCTGGTGCAGTCACTGTGTACATACATTACATTACTGATCCTGAGTTACCTCCTGTATTATACTCCAGAGCTGCACTCACTATTCTGCTGGTGCAGTCACTGTGTGCATACATTACATTACTGATCCTGAGTTACCTCCTGTGTTATACTCCAGAGCTGCACTCACTATTCTGCTGGTGCAGTCACTGTGTACATACATTACATTACTGATCCTGAGTTACCTCCTGTATTATACTCCAGAGCTGCACTCACTATTCTGCTGGTGCAGTCACTGTGTACATACATTACATTACTGATCCTGAGTTACCTCCTGCATTATACTCCAGAGCTGCACTCACTATTCTGCTGGTGCAGTCACTGTGTACAATTATCTTGTGCTGCTCCACATCCTTTATACATTACAGCTGCACTCATCCACTCAATGTTCAGTGTGATAGTTAAAAGCATGTTTGTTGTGATGAAACCTTTTATGAGGGCACAGAACTCACTGATTGTCAGCACATTTCCTAGGAGAGACAGGGATGTGCGACTGACAGTAAAGTGTACGACAGGGGAAACAAACAAATCACATGATCAAAGTTAAAATGTTCTTTAAATCTGATCCTGGCCGTCGTCCTCTGCCCCGGGTGATGGGTGTCCGTCCTCTTCTGTTCCCCGGGGTGATGGGTGTCCGCCCTCTTGATACAGTTACGGTTTGCGCACATTGTAGTCACTGAGTCATGTTCTTGTGGATTTCCCATGCTGGGTGTGTATGAACAGGGAACACCTAAACCATTAAGACAAAGGCTACATAGATTTTGTAACAAGAGAAACTAATTGAGGAAAATTTACACTGTGTGCAGAATTATTAGGAATTATAGAGGATTATTTTTATTATTGATCAACAACTATGTTCTCAATCACCCAAAAGACTCAAATATCAAAGCTTAATATTTTGGAAGTTGGAGTGGGGTTTTTTAGCTTTGGCTCTTAGGAAGATATCTGTGTGTGCAGGTAACTATTACTGTGCAGAATTTTTAGGCAACTTAATAAAAACCAAATATATTCCCATCTCACTTGTTTATTTTCACCAGGTAAACCAATATAACTGCACAAAATTTAGAAATAAACATTTCTGACATGCAAAAACAACCCAAAAAATGAGTGCCCAATATATCCCCCTTTCTTTATGATGGCACTCAGCAGCCTCCATCCATAGATTGTGTCAGTTGCTTGATCTGTTTACGATCCACATTGTGTGCAGCAGCCACCACAGCCTCCCAGACACTGTTCCCAGAGGTGTACTGTTTTCCCTCCCAGACACTGTTCCCAGAGGTGTACTGTTTTCCCTCCCTGTAGATCTCACATTTTAGGAGGGACCACAGGTTCTCTATGGGGTTCAGATCAGGTGAACAAGGGGGCCATGTCATTATTTTTTCTTCTTTTAGACCTTTACTGGCCAGCCACGCTGTGGAGTAGTTGGATGCATGTGATGGAGCATTGTCCTGCATGAAAATCATGTTTTTCTTGAACGATACCGACTTCTTCCTGTACCACTGCTTGAAGAAGTTGTCTTCCAGAAACTGGCAGTAGGTCCGGGAGTTGAGCTTCACTCCATCCTCAACCCTAAAAGGTCCCACAAGTTCATCTTTGATGATCCCAGCCCATACCAGTACCCCACCTCCACCTTGCTGGCGTCTGAGTCAGAGTGGAGCTCTCTGCCCTTTACTGATCCAGCCTCTGGCCCATCCAGAGTCACTCTCATTTCATCACTCCATAAAACCTTTGATAAATCAGTCTTAAGATATTTCTTGGCCCAGTCTTGGCGTTTTATCTTATGTTTCTTGTTCAGAGGTGGTGGTTTTTCAGCCTTCCTTACCTTGGCCATGTATAGCACACCTTGTGCTTTTTGATACTCCAGTAACGTTGCAGCTCTGAGATATGACAAACTGGTGGCAAATGGCATCTTGGCAGCTTCGCGCTTGATTTTCCTCAATTCATGGGCAGTTATTTTGCGCCTTTTTTGCCCAGCACGCTTCTTGCGACCCTGTTGGCTATCTGCCATGAAACACTTGATTGTTTGGTGATCACGCTTCAAAAGTTTGGCAATTTCCAGACTGCTGCATCCCTCTGCAAGACATCTCACAATTGTGGACTTTTCAGAGCCCGACACATCTCTCTTCTGACCCATTTTGCCTAAGGAAAGGCATTTGCCTAATAATTAAGCACACCTTATACATGGTGTTGATGTCATTACACCGCACCCCTCCTCATTACAGAGATGCACATCACCTGATTTACTTCATTGGTAGTTGGCTCTCAGCCTATACAGCTTGGAGTAGGACAACATGTATAAAAAGTATCATGTGATCAAAAACTCATTTGCCTAATAATTCTGCACACAGTGTAGTTGAGAAAGAAACAATATACGGTTGAAACCAGAAGTTTACATACACTGCCAAACTGGTTACAAAGTGGCTTAAGGATAACAAAGTGAATGTTTTGGAGCGGCCATCACAAAGCCCTGATCTCAATCCTATAGAAAATGTACGGACAAAGCTGAAAAGGCCGAGAGCAACGAGACCTACAAACATGGCTCAGCTACACCAGATCAGTCAGGAGGAATGGGCCCAAATTCCCACCAACTATTGTGAGAAGCTTGTGGAAGGATCCAAAACATTTCAGCCAAGTCATACAGTGTAAGGGCAATGGTACCAAATACTAATAAAATGTATGGAAACTTGTGACTTTGCAGAAAGTAATAAAAATGCCTTTAGACATTCTCTCTCTCTCATTATTCTGGCATTTGGCAAATATTAATAATTATGGTAATCCTAATTGACCTAAAACAGGAAAGGTTTATTCTGATTTCAAGTCAGATAGTGAGAAAAACATACAGATGTGTCTTTTTATATAGTGTATGGAAACGTCTGGTTTGAGCTGTAATAAGAAACCACAAAATCCTCTGTGTACAAATCTACAGGTACGTATAGCAAATGGATTGAGTAAGGGCCCTTTCACATCAGCGTTTTTTTTAAATCGCGGCAGATGCGGTGAAAAAAACCGCATCTGCCGCGATTACCGCATACCGGCTGCACTTGCGGCACGGTTGCGGCGCGGTTGCGGTAAACGCCATACAAGGTATAGGCAGAATTGCGGCAGGTGCGGCAAGTGAGGTTTTGGCACTAGCGGCCGCGAAAAAACCGCGGCTGACCGCGCTTTTTTTCGCGGCCGCACCTGCCGCAAGCCCGCCTATACATTGTATGGGGCTTGCCGCAACCGCGCCGCAACCGTGCCGCAAGTGCAGCCGGTATGCGGTAATTGCGGCAGATGTGGTTTTTTCACCGCATCTGCCACGATTTGAAAAAAACGCTAGCGTGAAAGCACCTTAACACAGATATCCTGTAAATACAACGGGGCACAAGACATCCGCCAATATACCCAACGAGGCACAAGACATCCACTAGTATACACAACAAGGCACAAGACATCCACCAGTATACACAACAAAGAATGAGACATCCACCAGTATACACAACGAGGCATCCGCCAGTATACACAACAGAGCGCAATACATCCACCAGTATACACAACAAAGAACGAGACATCTACCAGTATACACAACGAGATGCAGGATATCCACCAATATAGACAACGTGACACAAAACATCCACAACGAGGTACAAGACATCCACCAGTATACACAATGCGGCACAAGACATTCAAGTAACCTACAATATTAGCTGCAAGTCTACACACTGTATAAATACAAATGCATATAGCTCGGGTCCAGGAATCACTGCAGTGTTGCGGCATGTGTACACAACCAATTTCCACAACTGGGACAAAATTTACATACCTGCTCCTCCCTGTGAAAAACAAATTCTCCAAAAGTGGTACAGTGATTCATCCAGAAACAGCACCACACCTGGCAGTGTCTGGTATTGAGGAGAATGGAGACAACTGCATTACCGCACACTACCTGAGGACAGGCGGGGCGCTGTTTTTGGAAGGAAGCAGCCAAATTTACATGTAGAACGCCTGTATGATACATCTGACTATCAGTAATGAAACATTCTTCATATATGTCTTACCCAGAGCTCCTTGGCAAATATCGGTACGTGTGGCTCCTCCGGTGATGAACTGTGGGTTGGAGCAAATATCCTGCAAAATTAAAAATAGTCTTAGATTACCAGAACCTATTAATTTCTATGGGACTCAAACTGATCACAATTTCAGAGACAAAACTGACACTATATAGGACCAATCCGTGCCCATAGGGATACATGGGAGGCCAAAACTGATCCATGTTTTAAAACGGCTAGACACGGATTAGAAATCAAGCAGTGTGAAGGCAGCCTAATCTATGGAGGTCACAAAGAAAATGATGGAATAATTTGCAAACGTGAAAGCAACAAAGTCATTACTTATACATGGACAGTCAGGATTTTTCAGCACCACCCATACAAGTGAACGGTGTCTTTGTATACCTTCAATTCCACTTCGGCGCATGCAGGGGTCGACATCTGGATACGCCGTACATGGCCCCAGGGCCGCCGTCAGGGCAGGATTGCTTTGACTGCTGTGAGGGGCCTGAGGAGACTGACAGGAGTGGGGGCCTGCAGGAGAGTTGAGGCGAGGGAGCGGGCCCCAATCTCCTCCGGGCCCCACCTCCTCACCTCTTGTATGAGACCCCTCTCCTGTCAATCTCCTCTGGGCCCCGGCCCCTCACATTCTGCAGGCTCCGAAGCAGAGGGGGCCGGCCTGACCGAGACGGACATCTTCAGTGTCGTCAGGTTTATACTGTGCATGCACCCAATAGGCTGACATACGCATGGACCATCACATTCTGCTTTGCTCCTGGTGATCTCGGAGATTACGTCGCCCGTTTCTCTACGCAGCCATAAAAATGTAATGGAAAACTGTCAGAAATTACATATGGATTTTTGACCTATCATTTTCTAATTCCTCTCTCTAAGCTCTCTCTATTCATGTATTTCTTTTATTTATCTTCCCCTCCTATCTTCTGTAAAAATCAAGTAAAGACATTCATTCCATCTGTCAATCACAGTGAATGATCCACTTACTGTAGTTCTCTGCTGCCCACTCCCCATAAGTATGAATATTGTATCAAATAGAAATAACACGGCAACTCACCACGGGAAGCTCTTCAAGATTTTTATTCCATGCGATTCATCACGGACAAGCAGGGAAGGGAGGTAGTGCTGAGGATAGGTGACGGTTCCCCGTTTCGCAGCGAGACTCGCTGCTTCTACGGACCACACTAGTCTGGCGTCTGACGTCACATCCGAGGTAAATAAGCCTGGAGGAGACCGCCCACGCCAGTCCACGGTGTAAGTACACAGTGCTCAATATGTGAAAAACAACTTAAAAGTAAAATTACATGTTACAGAACAACCAATGCATACTTTAGAACTATAAGATACATTACTTTGATTTTAACACTTAAATGAACGATTCCTTTCTAACAGTAATAGACAGATCAGGAATCTACCTATAAAAAAGGGGGGAGAGAAAAGTCCGAACTATTAAACAAGACCAGCTAGTATTATGTCAATTTAATATATATAGCGTTGTATTAAAGTCTGGGGAACATAAAATATGTATTACCATACCTCAAAAGCCAATTTTTTATATATATATGATAAGTGAAATCAGCAGACACAGACGGGGCATATGGGAGAAATGGCGTAATAGGGCTGAATTTGAGGTACCTTATTACATATCTTAGTAGTTCATAAGGGCCCGGCATAACAGTATCCCTATAATTTCAATATATTATTACTATCTCTTAAGAAGAGCATAATCAAACCAAATACTTGACTGCACACTCCAGGCTCAGATGAAGAAGCCCAGAGTGGTGCAGACATTCTCTCTTGTTCAGTCAATGCAGGAAGGGAGGATGCTGAGTTGTTTTTCAACCAATGTGACACTGCTGAGATTACCACCTTGATCAGCACTAAGAACTTAGAACAACAGATTCAAAACCTCGATGAAAAAGAGGTGAAATTGTTCTGGACAGTACAGTCATTAAAAAGTTATACAACTGTTAAAAGAGTGCCAAGAGGCCTTAGGCTAGTCAAGGCCATGGCCTTCGGACAGGAAGACCCCTTGTTTGTTAAAGAGTGGGAAAATGTGATGGCGGTGAGTTCTGAGAACCTTTTACAAGTAGTCTTGAAAAAGAATATAAAAGAACACAATAAAATTAACGAAGATCTGTTGAAATTGAGAAGAGAACTAGAAAAACGATATAAAAAGAAACAAGATTGGAGCAAGTTTCTAGCAAAATTAGATAAAAAATTAATCCCGTTGCAAACAGAAGTAAAAGAGAAAAAAAGAGAGAAGTTCTTGCGAGATAAAATGGATTATGACGTTGGCAACGTCTATACATGGAAAAAACCTCAGAATCTGAAAGCTCCAAATAAAGGTTCAAAGAATAACAAGAACACACCCAACAACAACCCCGATAATAAAAACAAGAATAACAATAAAAATAAACATAAAAATAAGAATCGGAAAAAAACCGAACCATAACTCCAAGAATGACCTACAGGATGAAACCAAAAAAGGAGGAGCTGAATTTCAAGGGAGCAATAAAGGTGAAACATCTGATGATGTAAGTGACAACAGTGATATTATAAGTGACACCAGCGACACAGAAAGACCCCCACCACGTAAGCTAAGTGCTACCACTATTCCAGATGATGGAACCCCTTTAGGAGAAAAATCAGAAGGGGACGAGGGAAGAGGGGCCGTCAGCAAAAACTATGGCAAGAGAAAAGTAGTCTCGTGGAGAGCATGAACACTGATGCAGATAAAGACACCAACAAGGAAATCCAGATTTTCAATTTAACCAATAAGACTATATCGAAAGATGTGGAACAGCTTTTGAAACGGGGCTTGAACTTCTGCATGGAAGAGGAGTTCAATTACATGGACTTTAGGATCGACCTCTTTAAAGCCATTAGGAAGGTCCACCTCTTCAAACATTATGAATGTCAAAAGAACTCAAAGAATATTAAAATAAATGATAACTTGTGTGCAGCAGAACCGGTTCGACTTGGAGCTTTGGGGTTCTTTGCAAATAACAACTCTTTATGTGATGTAAAAGATGATGTTGCTCAGATATTAGACCTTGATCCAACATGGTTCGATGAACCATTAGATGAGGATGAAAAAGAAAGTATGTTTATGGGAGGAGTTAAGTCTACCTTCTGCCCGCCAGTCTCCCCGGGCAATAACATTGACTTGTTCGGGGAGATGGTGTGCAAGGAGGTCAAGGCTTTACTATACCCGAGACCAACCAGTAACCTATCTGCTGGTGAACGGTCAGCAATATCGGAAATCAGAAGCTGGGAGGATATCCTAGTAAAAAGAGCAGACAAAGGAGGGGGTATAGTCCTATGGGATAAAACTGAATCTCTCAACGAGCTAGAAAGTCAATTAAGTGTCACGAATACATATGAGCAACTTGATTCAGACCCCACCTTTAAGTACAACTCCGAACTTAGGGCTTTACTTCGGGCACATGTGGAGAAGGGCAATATCAATATAAAACAGGCTGAGAAGCTATACATCGAGCATCCAAGGAAACCATACATCTATGCTTTACCCAAGGTACATAAAAGGTTGGTGAACCCCCCGGTCGCCCTATTGTGTCCGGGGTGGGTTCACTTACCGAGCCCCTGTCTAAATATTGTGACTGGTTGCTGAGACCCCTTTTAAGGAAAGTTCCGTCTTACATAAGAGATTCTACTGCGTTCGTTACCCTCTTAGATCAAATTGAATGGCAGAGTAGTTATAAACTGACATCAATCGATGTTGAAAGTTTGTATACTAGAATACTCCAAAAGCTAGCAGTTGAAGTTATTGAGAAAATCTTGAACGTCAATGATCAAAATGAAGGGACAATCTCCTTCCTTACTGATTCTTTGACTTTCATATTGACACACAATGCCTTTTCCTTTGGTGGCACATGGTTCAAGCAGGTCGAAGGTACTGCTATGGGGACGTCTGTCTCTTGCACGCTTGCAAATTTGTTCATGGCCCATTTTGAGGATAATGTAATATATGCTTCCACCAATCCTTTTCTGAAACATATCAAACTGTATGCCAGATATGTGGATGACGTGTTCCTTGTATGGGATGGTACCCAAAAAGAATTCTTAGCGTTTATACACTTTCTTAATGACACCAATACATACAACATGCTTTTTACTTCAGTTTTTGGTGACCAGGAACTTGAGTTCCTGGACGTAAAAATACAGGTACAGGAAGGTGTACTGGTCAGATCTCTCTATAGGAAACCTACAAGTACCAATGCTTTATTACACTTTGATAGTGCGCACCCTTACCACACTAAAAAAGGCCTACCTTATAGCCAATTTCTACGAGTCCAAAGAATGAATAATAATCCTACCATCAGAGAGGAGCAACTCTCTAACTTAGAAGGCAGATTCATAAAAAGAGGGTACCCAATAAAGATTGTACAGGAGGCACGGTTGAGAGCGAGTGTGAAACATTCACGTGTAGTGAATATTAACAATGAAAAAATGAAGCAACAAAAAGATCATGATAAGAGATTCACTTTTGCTTTCAAGTACGGCCCCATGTACAACGTCATCGCGGGTGCAATCAGAAGGTGTTGGCCCATTGTGACTAAAGACAAGGATCTAAGTTCAAAAAATATAGGCCCCCCCTTGATAACGTACCGTAGAAGTAACAATTTATCAGACCTTCTGGTAAAAAATCGAACTGACCCAATGAAAAAAGTGACTTGGTTGGACAAAGCTCGCCCGAAAGGCAATTATCGATGTAGGAACTGCAATTTTTGCAAGTTCCACATTACTGATAACCCCATAAAAATCGGAGGTATAAATCATGTAGTGAGGTCTTATATTAGTTGCAAAACCAAATGGACTGTTTATGTAGTTTGGTGTACATGCAACAGGTTCTACATAGGTAAGACCATTAGAGAGCTGTACATCCGCTTTAGAGAACACTGTAATTCTATCAAGACTGGGGTAGGTTGCCCCAGGCTCATCCAACACATACGCGAATGCCATAATGGTAACGCAGACGTGCTACGCTTTGCTGGCATAGAACAAGTAGTAGTCTCACCTTTGGGAGGTGACTTGCATAAAAAATTATTACAGGTGGAAAGCAGATGGATCAATGACACTGGAGCTTGCGATGCTCTGGGACTTAATGAAAGGAATGATTTCTCCCCCTTTCTGTAGTGTGCAGTCAAGTATTTGGTTTGATTATGCTCTTCTTAAGAGATAGTAATAATATATTGAAATTATAGGGATACTGTTATGCCGGGCCCTTATGAACTACTAAGATATGTAATAAGGTACCTCAAATTCAGCCCTATTACGCCATTTCTCCCATATGCCCCGTCTGTGTCTGCTGATTTCACTTATCATATATATATAAAAAATTGGCTTTTGAGGTATGGTAATACATATTTTATGTTCCCCAGACTTTAATACAACGCTATATATATTAAATTGACATAATACTAGCTGGTCTTGTTTAATAGTTCGGACTTTTCTCTCCCCCTTTTTTATAGGTAGATTCCTGATCTGTCTATTACTGTTAGAAAGGAATCGTTCATTTAAGTGTTAAAATCAAAGTAATGTATCTTATAGTTCTAAAGTATGCATTGGTTGTTCTGTAACATGTAATTTTACTTTTAAGTTGTTTTTCACATATTGAGCACTGTGTACTTACACCGTGGACTGGCGTGGGCGGTCTCCTCCAGGCTTATTTACCTCGGATGTGACGTCAGACGCCAGACTAGTGTGGTCCGTAGAAGCAGCGAGTCTCGCTGCGAAACGGGGAACCGTCACCTATCCTCAGCACTACCTCCCTTCCCTGCTTGTCCGTGATGAATCGCATGGAATAAAAATCTTGAAGAGCTTCCCGTGGTGAGTTGCCGTGTTATTTCTATTTGATACAGTATTTGACTTTTCTCAACTCGCACACGTGCACCACCAGAGACGGGAGTCGCACGCTCTGAGGGTTTAATCAAGTGACACAGTGCGATTGTGCCTGACCTTTCTACTCGCAGCTGCATAAGTATGAATATGCATGTCACAAACTCACACCACATCACTGCACAGGAGATCACTGGGAAGGGCTGTATTCTCCTCTCTGCTCTTTGTGTCTGCAGCCAGAAAAGAGGTGAAATACAACACAAACTATCACAGCAGGAATTCCTGCTTATAGAAACAGATGGTGTCTAGATAAGGCAGACCTGTAATAGCTCTCTCCCTCCTTGTCATCAAAATAGAAGCTACTGAAACCTGACATTGCATTGAGAGCAAAGGGAGGAGGGAGGAAAGAGCTGCTGAGAGGGAGTGCATAATTACATGACAGTTTATACAGCACAGGACTATTCCTGTTTGATTATAATGGAGAGGACTAATCCAGGAGTTCCCTGCAGGGTCTGAAATACGGATAACATGGAAACTACAAACAGTAAAATAATGATTATACATGCACTATCCAAGGATAATATTAGTATCATACTGAAAAATGACCTGACAGTGACCCTTTAACAGAAAGTGCTGCAAGTGCTCTCAAAATGTTGGAAACTCACAGGATATTGATCGTTATGTAATGTATTATCCATGCAGATTTTGCCCTCATATTTTTGCTAGACAACAATTATTAAATTACCGTGAATCTCAGGAGGAATGAGGCAAGGAAATGTCTGTTCACTCACAGCATCAATAACCTAAATATATCAACCTCAGGAGCTGCCGCTCTTCCGGCTCTGCACAACCCGTCCAGATATTGATTCCCGTTAATGGACGCCGCTGACGCTGCACTTCTGAGCTTTTATCTGGATCCAATTATTTTGTGATTATGTCATCAGGACGGAGCAGCAATTACCAGTCTGAGGTTGGAGATAGAGGGCTTTTCCAGTTTTATGCAAATACATCAAAAACTTTATTAAAATTTAGATTTGGTGACATACAAATGTCCCCCCCAACATCCAGATATCATGACATTATTGGTTGCACATAGCAAGTTGACTCCTCACCATCAAACCAAGACGAAACTAGGGTCTGAAGGGTCCTGGTGCAAGATTTGGACCTTCTCCCCACCTGCTTGTGGTCAGATGTATGAGCCCTTGTAGAGTATAAAGACATACATGCTGCCCCCCCTAATTATGTGATAAAATTCCCCATCTTATAACAATGTCTCACATCCTGGGCCCCTTCTAAGGTATATATGTCCCCTATACTGGGCCCATTCAGGTTTGTGTGGCCCGTATCCCGAGATACTTACTGGTATATATGTCCCCTATACTGGGCCCATTCCAAATATATATGTCCCGCATACTGGGCCCCATTCAGATTTATATGGCCTGCATTCTGAGACCTTTACTGATATACATGTCCCTCATCCTGGGCCCCTTCCAGGTACATATGCCCCCCATCCTGGGCCTCATTCAGGTATATATGGTATGTCCATCCTGAGACCACTCCTGGTATATATGACTCCCATTCTGAGCCCCTCCAGGTATATTTATGTCCCCCCATCCTGCGCCTCATTCAGGTATATATGGTATGTCCTTCATCCTGAGACCACTCCTGGTATACATGTCTCCCATTCTGGACCCCTCCAGGTATATATGTCCCCCATCCTGGATCCCTTTTAGGGTATTTATGTCCCCTAAGCTGGGCCTCAGTCCCTTATCCTGAGACCCCTCCTGGTATATATGTCCTGCATCTTGGGCCCCTTCCTGCTATAAATGTCGCCTATTCTCTGCCCCTTCCTGATATACATGTTTCCCATCCTGGGTCACTTTCTGATACATACGTGGCTGCAGTTTGTGGTGCCTATGTACAGTGTCTAACCCTTCTATTTAAATGGATAATGTGCTCGCCATGTCACCGCCGCTCACATCAAGGGGTCAGCACTGCGTTCTCTTCAGCCTCTGCTTGTGTTTGAGGTCATTCTCTAGCTGTTTTGGTGCTCCCAGGCATTGTCCTCTGCGGAGAGCATTTTTCCTTTAAAGCAACACCGCTCCCCAGCGCCGTCACAATCAGTATTTTTGACCATGGTCGTTTACAGTCCTCCATTCCTTCTAGAATCACACATCTACTACAAGCCAAAATGCAGCAGACTTATTTATCTGTGTATCCGCTCTGTTGTACAGGACCAGCGTAGTTTGGTGCCAAATCCCAGTTTAGACGCATATGAAGTAGAGGACAGTGGAGTCAGTGGTGATTGAGTATGGAGCTCGTGGGCCCTGGCACGTGTGATGTCACACCCTCACGTGACCCCGGGAGAGTGGCTGCTGGATCCACGCCGTCACGTGACCCTGGGAGAGCGGCTGCTGGATCCACGCCGTCACGTGACCCTGGGAGAGCGGCTGTGGGATCCACGTCGTCATATGAGGGGAGTATAGGCTTTTTCATTTTAATGGAGAAACCATGGGGTATGAGAAGGGGTTTTCCAAGTAGTGGACGACCCCTTTAACCTTATCCCCCCCGACATGGCCAATTTCTGTTTTTTATTTTTCCTCCCACCCTTCCTACAGCCATACTTTTTTTTTGTCCATACAGCTGTATGAGGGCTGGTTTTTATGGGACGAGTCTTAGTTTTGAATGAAATTGATCATTTTTCCACTTGGAAAATGGAAGAAAAAAAAAAAAAAAAAAAAAAAAAAAAAAAAAATCGAACTATAGTGAATTTGCACAAAAAACCCAAACCCTGGAATTCTAATCTGATTTTTTGGGAATAGTTTTTATGGCGTACATTGTGCCATTAAAATGACCTGGCATCATGATTCTTTTTATTGATACCATTATAGGATCAATATGACTTCTTGAACAGTTTTGTGGCACCCACTCCCCCGAAAAGCAATTTTGTTGGGTTTTAATTTTTTTCCTCTTTATTAAGCAGGTTCATTTTTTTTTTTATTATAAATATAAAATATATATATTTGATAGCTCTGACTCTTTATTTTTAGAAGGAGAAAGGGGGTGATGTGAATTTTTTTTTAATTTTTCATATTTTTTAAAACTATTTTTTCCCTGTATTCATTAGTCCCTTTAGGGGAGTTGAACCTGTGATTGTCTGATTGCTTGTATTATACACAGCGGTGACTGCATACAGTAAATATTATGTTCTCCTTTGAAGCTCGGCCACAGGTCGAGTTTCAAAGGAGCTCCATGATGATCGGCATGGAGATCTTCAACAGACCCCCCACGTGTCATAGCTACCCATTGGCTGTCTGCAATCGCGTGGGGTGCATAGAATGATGCGCCCTCATACCGGCACACTGTTAAAGGCACTATCAGAGTATGACTGCAACATTTAACAAGTTAACAGTTGTGGGCAGCGTTCTGCTCCACTCACTGCTGAGAGGGCAGGTCCTGGCTGTGTATCTGTGGCGCCCCGCAACGATTGCGTCACAGGAGGGTATTGCAGCCATAAATGCAGCCGCAATATTCTCTGACACAGCAGTGATCCGGTTAACTGAGAGATCCAACCCTGCATGCATCACCTAGAACAGAGGGCCAACCCAGGGTCCTGGTGGGCGGAGTGTTAGGGAAGTGTATAGGAAGTACAGACTTAGTTAGTCAGAGTGATAGAGGTCTGCAGGGTCTAGAGAAGAGAGAACTTGAACTTGGTGTAGGAGCGGGGGCTCTGCACCTCGTGCAGCCCCCGGGCCGTCACCGGTCGGGTGTCAGCACCTGAGGCCTTACCAACCGGGATCGGGCATCATCAACCACGGGTTCAAAATACCCCCGTGCCCAAATTCACAGCCGGTTCACTGATACCTGTCAGGTCCCTGCACAGCAATACTAGCTGCTGGACAATCAGAGACCAGCAGCTGACATCAGCTCTCCTGTGACTGGACTGGGGGACCCATGGCAGTGTTGGTATGTGATTGGGATCTCATGGCAGTGTCACCATGTGACTGGGGGCACATGGTGGGGTCACCATGCAATGTCCGTCACTTGCATGCAGACATCAGTTGCTGACTTCAGAAGAGGTCGCGACGTGCGGAGCCCCGGAGAGAAGAGGAGTAGAATTATTAATTTTTTTTGGGTGTTAACACACAGCAGCAGAATGGGAGGCATATACACCAGGATGGGACCAGTATGGGGGACATATGTTCCTGGATGGGACCAGGATGAAGGACATATATACCAGGATTGGGGATATTACTACATGAACATATATCATTATAGGACTTAGAACACTACCAAAGGCCCATAAATCTGATTAATGATGGTGTTGGGGTGTCCTAATTTTTCATCAGACTCTGGTTACACATCTGGGCAAGGTGGGGGGGGGGGAGGGAATGTCAATGAATCTCACAAATTCTGCATAAACTGACCTAAACTGGTGGTAATGAGACAATCTCTGCTGTGCACAGGGTGACGTTTGCGGGTCCCCCACACAATCATTGATGAGTGGTCCACAGTAAGTACGACCTGTGGCAACGTCCCCTCACGGGACAGTGCAGCCCACAGAAGGAAGCCATAAATGATGTGTTACCGTGCAGGTGACAGAGGGGCAGACAGATGCCCCCTAGGCCAGTGGTCAAGCAACAGTGTTGGGGCCGCCTGGCCATCTGTCATGTTGGTCTGGCCCTAAAGCTCACTGCTCATGGACCACTGCTGTGTACTTGTCCCCCAGGCCGAAATTTGCCAGCCCCTGTTACCGTGAATGGAGACACTACCTGCCCGGAAACGTCATCCATTACCTGCTGTTGCTGGGTCACAACCTGCACATAATGTTGTGTCACCAGTACACAGTGTACATTTCCTCACACCGCTAATTATTTATTACAGGCGCACAGCTAATCTAATAATTACCGTACGTGAGAGAATCTGGCTTTTAGCATAATTTAAACCTCCCCAGCTGCCGTCACACATTGAGCAATTAAGGCCGGTCCTGTGGACGACGGACATTTAACAGTAGAATGGGAAAGTCTTCTGCCCGTCCTACAACAATTAGACATAATGGCCCAACCCCAACAGGACAAAGCTGCAGGGAGATCTCTAATGTTATTACACCTGTCTTTCGGCCGCATTGTAAATAGAATGGTGTTTGTTCATGGAGTCGCCACTTTCTAGTCATAACTGATCTGAACCGATGGGATCAAAGCCGGATGATGCCACCATTCATATTATGCTCCAACAAGTGGGCACAATATATTGTAAAATTCACCCGACACACCCAGGAGCAGCGCTCACCTCACAGATACTGTAATAATACATCCAGGAGCAGCGCTCACCTCACAGATACTGTAATAATACACCCAGCACACCCAGGAGCAGCACTCATGTGGCGCCCCTGTGTCCAGGAGGCCACAAAAGGGAACTGCAGCCAGGCAGGTAGGACAATTGTTGCACAACAACACCCTCGCAGCCCATACAACCATATACAGTACAGTAGATGGCAGCATCCAGCCCTAAGATTGGATACTCTAGGCAAGCGAGGGGTGGTGGATTTAGAGGAGTGGGTTGGGCACACACGTAGTCAGGTGACTTGATAGTAGAAATAGTGAGGGGGCGGAGGAAGGAGTTCAGTAGGCCCAGGGTGCTGAGCAGCAAAGACAGAGACCAGAAGCTGAGGAGCACAACACAGGCCAAAAGACAGTGGAAGGTTGAGCTAAGCTGAGCAGGAGAAAGACACACACGTCCTGGAAGAGTGAGGGCAGAAGGAACGCAGAATCTGTACCGAGCCAGGGTGAGCCGGAGGAGAGAGAAAGCCTATCCGGAGCCGGATCCCCAGGAGTGTGAGAGGACAGAGAGGGACGGTGTAACCCGGGCCCTAGAACTACAGCTAAAGCAACCGACTGCAGGCGGAGTAGCCCTCCTATTATACTGAGAGACGCAGAGGGAAGGAGCCTGGTAGAGCCTCGTGCTGAGGACTGCTGGAGGCTGGGCTAAAGTAGAGTGTCGACTCTAGAGGGGACCGTAGTTTTACCCGGAATTCCCAAACAACACGACGGGGGACCACAGCTTCACGTTAGGGTCCCTACCCCAAAGGGCAGGCAGCTCAGTGACGACAAGGAGGACCCACAAGGGCCCGAGTCACCGCCATACTGTCCGGAGACACCCACCAAGTGTACAGAGAACGTAAACAGCCTGGAAAGGACATAGAGATTGTGTGAGGGGTCACAGAGAGAGAGACCTGGCTGTAGAGCAAAGGGAACCCGGAGAGGGAGAGTGAGCCCGTGTACTGGAACTGAGACGTTTAAGAACTGTACTTGAACTGTAACTGCAGTGTGAAGTGCTTTGAAGAACTTTGAGAGTAAACACAGAGACCTGAATCTGCCTCCCGTGTCTGATTCCATCTGCTTAAAGGGATCCTGTCACCCCCAAAACACCTTTAAAGCTATTAAAACCTGTCCCTACAGCATATTAACACTTTCCCTACACTCTTTTTAGCTCCTAAATGCAGTAAATGATATTGCATAAAAACGTTTTATAAGTACCTGATTAGTGATGATAATGAGTGACTATGCTATTCATAGTCACTCATCAAGACTGCCCCTCTGCTTCATAGCACGCCTGAATAGGCGTGATCTACATCCAGGATTCAAAATCGCGCGTCCCTTCTGTGCCCTGTGTTCGTAGGAGGCTGCAGTGTGGCTTGTGACGCGATCCGCGTCATTCCCGGCGCCCTGTGACGTATTTACAGCGGCGCCGCGCTGTTAGCTTCAAAATGTGCATTGGGCATGCGCAGTGCACATTTTGAAGCTAACAGCGCGGCGCCGCTGTAAATACGTCACAGGGCGCCGGGAATGACGCGGATCGCGTCACAAGCCACACTGCAGCCTCCTACGAACACAGGGCACAGAAGGGACGCGCGATTTTGAATCCTGGATGTAGATCACGCCTATTCAGGCGTGCTATGAAGCAGAGGGGCAGTCTTGATGAGTGACTATGAATAGCATAGTCACTCATTATCATCACTAATCAGGTACTTATAAAACGTTTTTATGCAATATCATTTACTGCATTTAGG
Organism: Allobates femoralis; assembly: GCA_033576535.1. NCBI lineage: Eukaryota > Metazoa > Chordata > Amphibia > Anura > Aromobatidae > Allobates > Allobates femoralis. The sequence continues at coordinate 608,330,664 of JARQOC010000001.1, forward strand.
AGCTAAAAATAGTGTAGGGAAAGTGTTAATATGCTGTAGGGACAGGTTTTAATAGCTTTAAAGGTGTTTTGGGGGTGACAGGATCCCTTTAAGTGACATTCCCTCCATACAGGATTACAACAATTCTCCCACCTGCAGAGCCACAGCACAGCCTGTCAGCACCAGCATTGAGGAGAGATCCCTGCAGCGTCTGCACAGTAAGGCTACCTTCACATTTGCGTTTGTCTGCATGCTGATGGCATGCAGACACAAACGCAGTGTAAAGCAGGGCCATTTGATGTGTCCGCAGCGGAGAATGTCCCCTGCGGACACATCACTCTGGAGCCCGGCCAGCCAATCAGCGGTGTCCGGGGGCGGAGATCAGCGCCGGAGATCTCCTCCTCCCGGCCGCCGGTAAGCTCCGGGACATGTCGGCGGGGAGAACAGCTGATTTGTCAGCTGTTTGAATCTCCCGTGCCGACACCGAGAGGAGATGTCGGCGCGGGAAGATTCAAACAGCTGACAAATCAGCTGTTTCTCCCCGCCGACATCGCTAGCAGATTACCGGCGGCGGGGAAGAAGAGATCAGCAGAGGATGAGCTGATCTCCCGGTGGCCGTCGGTGAGCTCCTGTGACATCACCGGCGGCCACCGGGAGATTTTTCAATGGGTCCGCAGCATTCTCCTGCGCTGTCAAGCGCAGAACACTGCGGACCCATTGAAGACAATGCAGGTTTTGTGCGCTTGGGGAAGCTTGCTGATCTTCCAAGGTCCCCGAACGCACAAAAAAATGCAACATGCTGCGTCCCGGGTGCGGACGCTGGACCCTGGAAGGAGCAGATATCGTCCGCATCCGCACCCGAACGCAGCAAACGCTGCCAAACGCAGGCACGATGCATTCCTATGTTAAACATAGGAACGCAGTGCGCATGCGTTTGACGGCGTATGGGAACGCAGCATACGCTGCGTTCACATACGCAAATGTGAAGGCACCCTAAGTGTACTGAACATTCCACAATAGACTTAACCCTTACTGCCCCGTGGAACACAGTTCTACCCACTGGAACTATTCCATCTACGCTGCCATTCCATCATCCCCGGAGGTTCTGCAGCAGCGGCGGCCCCATCACTGGCCGCATATAGTGGGTGGCGTCACGACTGACAATCCCCTGTAAATATCCCCTTTTATTGCCGAGCCCGGGACACGGTCCGGACCAGGACCACCGTGACTTCCCCAGCAGCCGACCCGGTCGGGTACCGAGTACCCCCGTCCCAGTGGGCCCGACACTCACCTCACAGATACTGTAATAATACACCCAGCACACTCAGGAGGAGCGCTCACCTCACAGATACAGTAATAATACACCCAGGAGCAGCGCTCCCCTCACAGATACTGTAATAATACACCCGGGAGCAGCGCTCATCTCACAAATACAGTAATAATACACCCAGCACACCCAGGAGCAGCGCTCACCTCACAAATACAGTAATAATACACCCAGATACACCCAGGAGCAGCGCTCACCTCACACATACTGTAATAATACACCCAGGAGCAGCGCTCCCCTCACAGATACTGTAATAATACACCCAGGAGCAGCGCTCACCTCACAAATACAGTAATAATACACCCAGATACACCCAGGAGCAGCGCTCACCTCACACATACTGTAATAATACACCCAGGAGCAGCGCTCCCCTCACAGATACAGTAATAATACACCCAGGAGCAGCGCTCACCTCACAGATACTGTAATAATACACCCAGGAGCAGCGCTCACCTCACAAATACAGTAATAATACACCCAGATACACCCAGGAGCAGCGCTCACCTCACAGATACTGTAATAATATACCTGGCACACCCAGGGGCAGCGCTCACCTCACAGATACAGTAATAGTACATCCAGCACACCCAGGAGCAGCGCTCACCTCACAAATACAGTAATAATACACCCAGATACACCCAGGAGCAGCGCTCACCTCACAGATACTGTAATAATATACCTGGCACACCCAGGAGCAGCGCTCACCTCACAGATACTGTAATAATACACCCAGGAGCAGCGCTCACCACACAGATACTGTAATAATATACCCAGGAGCAGCGCTCACCTCACAGATACTGTAATAATACACCCAGGAGCAGCGCTCACCACACAGATACTGTAATAATATACCCAGGAGCAGCGCTCACCTCACAGATACTGTAATAATACACCCAGGAGCAGCGCTCACCACACAGATACTGTAATAATACACCTGGCACACCCAGGAGCAGCGCTCACCTCACAGATACTGTAATAATACATCCAGCACACCCAGGAGCAGCGCTCACCTCACAGATACTGTAATAATACATCCAGCACACCCAGCAGCAGTGCTCACCTCACAGATACTGTAATAATACACCCAGCACACCCAGGAGCAGCGCTCACCTCACAGATACTGTAATAATACACCCAGCACACCCAGGAGCAGCGCTCACCTCACAGATACTGTAATAATACACCCAGCACACCCAGGAGCAGCGCTCACCTCACAGATACAGTAATAATACACCCAGCACACCCAGGAGCAGCGCTCACCTCACAGATACTGTAATAATACATCCAGCACACCCAGCAGCAGTGCTCACCTCACAGATACTGTAATAATACACCCAGCACACCCAGGAGCAGCGCTCACCTCACAGATACTGTAATAATACACCCAGCACACCCAGGAGCAGCGCTCACCTCACAGATACAGTAATAATACACCCAGCACACCCAGGAGCAGTGCTCACCTCACAGATACTGTAATAATACACCCAGCACACCCAGGAGCAGCGCTCACCTCACAGATACTGTAATACACCCAGGAGCAGTGCTCACCTCACAGATACTGTAATAATACATCCAGCACACCCAGGAGCAGTGCTCACCTCACAGATACTGTAATAATACACCCAGCACACCCAGGAGCAGCGCTCACCTCACAGATACTGTAATAATACACCCAGGAGCAGCGTTCACCTCACAGATACTGTAATACACCCAGGAGCAGCGCTCACCTCACAGATACTGCAATAATACATCCAGCACACCCAGGAGCAGCGCTCACCTCACAGATACTGTAATACACCCAGGAGAAGCGCTCACCTCACAGATACAGTAATAATACACCCAGCACACCCAGGAGCAGCGCTCACCTCACAGATACAGTAATAATACACCCAGCACACCCAGGAGCAGCACTCACCTCACACATACTGTAATAATACACCCAAGAGCAGCACTCACCTCACAGATAGGCTATGTTCACACTCTGTTTTTGATCTGTTTTTTGTTGTGCTGCGTTTTTTTTTTTCCATTAAATTGGGGTCAAGGAAGAAAACTCGGATCACTAATTGATACTCATTCTTTCTCTGGATACGTTTTCTACCTGAAAAACGGTCCAGTAGAAAAACACAGCGTCAGAATAGCATTTCAGAAAACTCTTTGACTTTGATGGGCATCACAGAAAGTCATCAATTTTCCATGCAAAAACGGATCACAAAAAATTGATCAAAACTGCGCGAACACGCTGTGTGAACATGGCCATACAGTAATAAGTCACCCATCGCACTCAGGAGCAGCCCTCATGTCACAGATAGAATAATGACATATGTAATTCATTCTGACACCAAAGTAACAAGCGTTAGGGCTCTTTCACATCAGCGTTTTTTTTAAATCGCGGCAGATGCGGTGAAAAAAACGCATCTGCCGCGATTACCGCATACCGGCTGCACTTGCGGCACGGTTGCGGTTTTTGCCATGCAAAGTATAGGCGGACTTGCGGCTGACTGCGGTTTTTTTTCGCGGCCGCACCTGCTGCAAGTACAAAAACCGCACTTGCCGCACCTGCCGCAAGTCCGCCTATACTTTGCATGGCAAAAACCGCAACCGCGCCGCAAGTGCAGCCGGTATGCGGTAATCGCGGCGGCAGATGCGGTTTTTTCACCGCATCTGCCGCGATTTAAAAAAAAACGCTGATGTGAAAGGGCCCTTAGATGACGACTTGGGGGAGCTCCTCATACACTCCAGAAATGGCATCCACAGTAACCCTTCATCTCTATTGTGTACACACTTTCCAGGAAATGGTGAGATTTTACCTCACAATCCAGCTAAATTAAAAAATATGCTAAAAATATGGACCTTGTACATGAAGGACATACAGGTCTGCAGAGCCAGGCTCATCCGGGCCACAGGGGATTCCTATTCGCTTTCCATTTTTCCCCTTCTCACTTTTCAGGAACAATCACACATACTTTCCGGTTGGCAGAGGTGTGGCGAGCTTGTAAGTTGTGGCACGAGCTGCAGGTTTTAGATTTCTTTTTGTCCACCTTTATTTTGATGGGGGGGGGGGAGCAAACTGACCACTCCCTTTAATTAGTTCAAACAGATACGTACTAAAACCAAATATGTTTGGTGAACCTTTATATTTTTCTAAAAAGGTTATTCTTTATTATACTGGTATCTGTAGGTGAACCCAAAATCACTTGTGCAATACTGTTAAAAGCTTTGATGAAAGGTGAGCGCTCCGCTGTCACTCCCTCCATCATTCTCCCTCGGGGGCTGACATCTCAGCACAGCGAACAATGATGTCATCACTACTGTGCATCCACCGTGCCGAGATGAGCGGGGCTGTAGAACACACACCACTACAGAGACCGGAGAATGATTGGAGGGGAGTAGTTATATGATATAATTAATGAGTACACTGGTGGCCATAATACTATACGGATGACTATTGCGGGTGTATCATTCTAAATGGATGACTATGGGGGTTGTAATATTCTATATGGAAGACAATGGGGTGTGCTTTCTATTATATGGAGGAATATGGAGGCTGCATTATTCTATATGGAGGACTATGGGAGTGAATAATTCTATAGGGAGGACTATGGTGTGCAATATTCTACAATGAGGACTATAGGGGTGCATTATACTATATGGAGAGCTATGACGGGTGCATTATACTATATGGAGGACTATGGAGGGTGCACTATACTATATGGAGGACTATGGGGCAGGCATAATACTATTTTGGGAGGACTTTGGGGGGGTGCATTATTCCATATGGAGGACCATGGTAGGGTGCATTATTCTATACGGAGGACCATGGGGGCGGGGTGCATTATTCTTTATGGAGGCCCATGGGGGCGGGGTGCATTATTCCATATGGAGGACCATGGGGGGGGTGCATTATTCTATATGGAGGACCATGGGTGGGTGCAATAAACTAAATGATGGACTATGGGGGGCATTATATAGGGGACTATGGAGTGTGCATTATTTTGTATCGAAGGCTATGTGGAGGCCATTATACTATTTGAAGGGCTATTAGCAAGCCTTTCTACATTATGTAGATCTATGTGAGGGCCTTTATACAGTACACAAGTAATTATATAGTGTGAAGCTTTTTATTGTGTACATCATACTGTGCAGAGGGCTGTGTGGGGGTCATTACACAGTGTGGCGAGATATGGGCGCTATCATACTGTATGCTGGCCCATTATACTACATGGAGGGATGGGTGTTAGTATGTGGTTGGGAGGATGGAAGGGGTCACAGTTGAGGATCATACTGTGTTGGGGTCACCATACTTTACCAGGGTACATGCAGGCAGGTACAGTAGTAGGATCATCACACTGTGCATGTAGAGGGTACGGGTGAAGGATTCACTGTGTGGAGATTGCAGTGTTTGTGGAGCACTTTTGTTGGGGTCCTATGATTTCTATGTACACCCCTAGAAAATAAATACGGGTGAGGCCTTCAAAAGTCCTCTGCATCTGACAGTAAAAAATCCACAGCATGATTAATATGTTGGGGAAAAAACATGTATTTTATCTGACCTTCTGCCAGTTTTTGTTAAACTGGTTGGATACAAGTATAACAGATGCACATCTAGTGGTCTGAACCAACATTATAGGGAACTGTAGATTCTGCAAAAATGGGACAATATGTCCTTAATATAGTGTCCCAAAAATTAGATTTCAGCTAGGGCTGGCGACAAATTCACGTGGGCCCCTCTACACTTCTCTACACTTGATTTTCTCCCTCACATTCCATTTATTGGTACCATTTTGGGATCCGTATGACTTTCTGATCTCTTAAGGTACCGTCACACGTGGCAATATTGCTAGCAATTTCACTGGCAATTTGGTTGCAGTGAAATCATGGACACATTGTTACATTTGTACACAGCAATAAAATAGAACAATGTGTCCATGATTTCACTGCAACCAGCAAATTGCCAGTGAAATTGCAAGCAATATTGCCGCGTGTGACGGTACCTTTACAGTTTTTTGTGAAGTAACCAAAAATTGGTGTGATCGGAGCTTGGAACACGAAGCGGGGCGGCGGCCCTCCCTGGACGGGGGACCGAGCGCGGCGGCGGCCCTCCCTGGACGGGGGACCGAGCGCGGCGGCGGCCCTCCCTGGACGGGGGACCGAGCGCGGCGGCGGCCCTCCCTGGACGGGGGACAGAGCGCGGCGGCGGCCCTCCCTGGACGGGGGACAGAGCGCGGCGGCGGCCCTCCCTGGACGGGGGACAGAGCGCGGCGGCGGCCCTCCCTGGACGGGGGACAGAGCGCGGCGGCGGCCCTCCCTGGACGGGGGACAGAGCGCGGCGGCCCTCCCTGGACGTGGGACCGAGCGCGGCGGGGGCGGCGGCCCTCCCTGGATAGAGCGGGGCCTCGACACTTCGCTGGACACTGATGCCAGCACTTAGTGCAATGCAAAAAGTGTCCATGACCCCACAGTACAGGACCTCATGCACTCTATAATATTCTGGTTCATTGATTTGTATTTGCTGTCAGATCTGGAAGTTTTGTCTACGTGATAAAGTTATTATGGACAATTATCTTCACACCACACTGAAAGGAACAGTATAAACATATGTAATAAAATCACGGCATCCAGTGCAACGCGAGTCAGATCAGTGATACATTTTTAGCAAACATCAACTACATCCTATACTAACCACCTAACTGCAGGGAAAATGTCCTGAATTACCATCATCACATATGCCTATAATGCTGTTAGTTAAGGTCACAAGATCCACAGTTAATCAGCGACTTAGGGTGGTAATACAGACAAATACAACCGCTATACAGTGCTGTGAATGAGCCCATTGTTATTAATTTAGATAGTGGCGCACTATAGAGCCACAGGCAATGTGTCGTGTCATGGAGTGGATGGTATACACCGGGTATAATCGCATCATGTGACCATGGTGGTTTTCTAAAAAGTTTGCGCAAAAGTAGAAAACACACCATCAAATCTACAGCAGAAAAAAAAATAATTAAAAATTAGGGAAAAATGGCATAAAAACAATGATCAGAGCCTGGGGCGGGCTGGGCCGGGTGGCAGGAATACAGATGTCCCCCAGGCTGCTCCCCAAGTGGCTGTTCAGGGCCGCCACTGCACTTTTGAATGTAATTATCGGTAAAAACTCCCACCCGACCACTTGGCCAGGTCACTGTGCTGGAGAAATGTCCCCTGCATTCACAGCAGATTGCTATAGTGTTTTGTGGCAAAGAAACAGATTGTTCTCATATGCAGGAACATGGCCTTAGACATGGTGTCCTAGCACTTTTGCCCCAACAGTGAGTATGCGAATAGCGCCACACAGTGGAGATAGGTCATGAAAGCATGCAGTAAATGCAGCTATTGAAAGGGAATCTGTCACTAGGTTTTTGTCACCTAAACTGAGAGGAGCATAATGTAGGGCCAGAGATCCTGATTCCAGCAATATGTCAATTACTGGACTGATCTGTTTCTGATAAAAAAAAAAAATATATATATATATATACACACATATATATCACAGTTTAATCAGCTGGAGATTATTATTATTATTAGAGGACTGGTAACCTGCTGCCAGGTAGTCCAGCACAATAATGAACTGCTAAATCTGTAGCAAGGAAAACACAGTAATTTTATGAAAATGACAGCAAGCAGCTCAGTAAGTGACACATCGCTGGAATCAGGATCTCTGTCTCTACATTATGTTTCTCTTTAGATGAAAGGGCAAAAACCTGTTGACAGATTCCCTTTAAACCTTCTAGAAAAAAAACAAACAACAACTAATATCAAGTGATTAAATAATGCATATACCATTACGGTATTTACATTGGTAAAATAATACAATTAATGAGGCACAGGGTGACTGTAAGGATGGAGATGCAACCAGGGATGGACATATAATTGGTGCAATCTGTGCAGCTGTACAGGGGCCCAAGAGGCAGGGGGGAAAGGACACAGCAGTGGCCCATGATCAGGGAGCTTCAGGAGCAGAGTGGCCTCCCACACCAACACAACCCGATAAGGTGAGTGGTCACCTACCCACGCCACATAGACGTTTTTAATAAGGGGATCCTACACATTTGCACCCCTTTTCCTTTTTGTTTCCCACACCAACATGACAGATGGCCAGGTGGCCCCAAAACTGCTGCTTGACTATTGGCCTGGGGAGCATCTGCCGCCATGTCCCCCGGACCAGCCAGGCCCTGGTAAAGGGGCCCATTTCTACATCCAAAGCAGGTGAAATAGTGCATGTTAATGAAGGGCCCATACATTGTTCCTACACAGGGGCCCTTCTATGTCTGTGTCCTCCAGTGGATGCAACCATAGAATCCTACAAACTGAATCTACATATGAAGTTATTAATAAGTGATTATGAAACAGCAGTATATACAAGCACCATTATGTAATTGTACTACTGCCAGGGTGAGACTTGTAGTTCCACAGCAGCAGTCACTCATAGACATGATGACTTACCGGAGGTCTCTGCCACACCACTCCCTGGACCTTTGATGAGTTCTGTCCCAGTTCATTAAACCCTAAGGAAGAATGGATGGCGGGGAAGAAGGTGTCCTTAAAGAGGGTCCCGGACTGGAGACATTCGTCCCTCAGCGCCTCGTAGTCCTGGTTCAGATATTTCATGGCTTTTCATTAGTGCCATGTCCATTAGCCACAGCCCTATCATGGGCCACTTGTGCTGCTGCCCCAATCATCCCTGCACCCTTTAATGACAGTAATGATCCAGGAAGACACCACAATCAGGGTCTGGTGTAATCAGGGAGAGGAGCACAGATCCTGATACCACAGAACTAGGAGACCGCTGAGTGCAGCCAGCAGCTCCTCCTCACCGCCCAGCTGCAGGTGTGACTGCCTGTCTGTGGGCAGCTCAGCCTCTCTATGAGGGAGTTATGTCACTTCCACTGACACATAATCACTACAGCTCCCATCCTGCAGGAAGGTTCCAACCTAGTAAAGGGACAGAACATGTGCTGGAACACACCACATCATATTATGATATACACCCACATTAACATCAAGGTGAGCATCCATTATCTCTACTACAGTGTCAGTGTCATTATCTGTACCCAGTGTCATTATCTGTACCCCATGTCATTATCTGTACCCCCAGTGTCAGTGTCATTATCTGTACCCCAGTGTCATTATCAGTACCCCAGTGTCATTATCTGTACCCAGTGTCATTATCTGTACCCCCAGTGTCAGTGTCATTATCCTGTACCCCAGTGTCATTATCCTGTACCTGCAGTGTCATTATCCTGTACCCCCAGTGTCATTATCCTGTACCCCAGTGTCATTATCCTGTACCCCCAGTGTCAGTGTCATTATCCTGTACCCCAGTGTCAGTGTCATTATCCTGTACCCAGTGTCAGTGTCATTATCCTGTACCCCAGTGTCATTATCCTGTACCCCAGTGTCTTATCCTGTACCCCAGTGTCATTATCCTGTACCCCCAGTGTCAGTGCATTATCCTGTACCCCATGTCAGTGTCATTATCCTGTACCCCAGTGTCATTATCCTGTACCCCAGTGTCATTATCCTGTACCCCAGTGTCATTATCCTGTACCCCAGTGTCAGTGTCATTATCCTGTACCCCAGTGTCAGTGTCATTATCCTGTACCCCAGTGTCATTATCCTGTACCCATGCATTATCCTGTACCCAGTGTCATTATCCTGTACCCCAATGTCATTATCCTGTACCCAGTGTCATTATCCTGTACCCCAGTGTCATTATCCTGTACCCCAGTGTCAGTGTCATTATCCTGTACCTCCAGTGTCAGTGTCATTATCCTGTACCCCAGTGTCAGTGTCATTATCCTGTACCCCAGTGTCATTATCCTGTACCCCAGTGTCATTATCCTGTACCCCAGTGTCATTATCCTGTACCCAGTGTCAGTGTCATTATCCTGTACCTCCAGTGTCATTATCCTGTACCCCAGTGTCTTATCCTGTACCCCAGTGTCATTATCCTGTACCCCAGTGTCATTATCCTGTACCCCAGTGTCATTATCCTGTACCCAGTGTCATTATCCTGTACCCCAGTGTCAGTGTCATTATCCTGTACCTCCAGTGTCATTATCCTGTACCCCCAGTGTCATTATCCTGTACCCCCAGTGTCATTATCCTGTACCCCCAGTGTCATTATCCTGTACCCCAGTGTCATTATCCTGTACCTCCAGTGTCAGTGTCATTATCCTGTACCCCAGTGTCAGTGTCATTATCCTGTACCTCCAGTGTCATTATCCTGTACTCCAGTGTCATTATCCTGTACCCCCAGTAGTCATTATCCTGTACCCCCAGTGTCATTATCCTGTACCCCAGTGTCATTATCCTGTACCCCAGTGTCATTATCCTGTACCCCAGTGTCATTATCCTGTACCCAGGTCATTATCCTGTACCAGTGTCATTATCTGTACCCCAGTGTCATTATCCCTATCCCCAGTGTCATTATCCTGTACCCCCAGTGTCATTATCCTGTACCCCAGTGTCATTATCCTGTACACCCAGTGTCATTATCCTGTACCCCAGTGTCAGTGTCATTATCCTGTACCCCCAGTGTCATTATCCTGTACCTCCAGTGTCAGTGTCATTATCCTGTACCCCAGTGTCATTATCCTGTACTCCAGTGTCATTATGCTGTACCCCCAGTGTCATTATCCTGTACCCCCAGTGTCATTATCCTGTACCCCCAGTGTCAGTGTCATTATCCTGTACCCCAGTGTCAGTGTCATTATCCTGTACCCCAGTGTCATTATCCTGTACCCCCAGTGTCATTATCTGTACCCAGTGTCATTATCCTGTACCCCAGTGTCATTATCCTGTACCCAGTGTCATTATCCTGTACCCCAGTGTCATTATCCTGTACCCCAGTGTCATTATCCTGTACCCCAGTGTCATTATCCTGTACCGTGTCATTATCCTGTACCCAGTGTCATTATCCTGTACCCCCAGTGTCATTATCCTGTACCCCAGTGGGGCCTTGGAGGAGAGTTGCCCGGGCCTGCCAGAACCGATTATTCTAGCGCCGCCAACCCAAGAGGTGAGAGAGCGAGGTACCTATGCTATGAGGGTCACAACACTTGTTTTAAGAGAGGCTGCAATGACTGAAGCACTAGATGAGAACCCGGATCCTGCAAAAGCCCCAGAACCGCAATGACCCGCGGAGGCAGCAGCAATCCCGGCAAGGATGCAGACTTCAAGCCAAGGAAGTCAGATGTCCTTACATGGATGGCTAGAGTATTCAGCACCCATTGTGAACGTTTCATGTGCACGACAGGAAACTTTGCCGTGGAAGGTGCCAAAGAAGGAGAAGAAGGAGTAACTGAAGGAGTGTCTTTATGTGACCCCACCTGTGCTACCTGATCAAGGATGACCAGCGCTGCTTAGATGAGCTCCCAGGGGATAGATGTAGTGGCATCCGGGATGATGACACTCGTCACAGGTGGAGCGGGCCCCTGGGGTTTGGTTTAAGAGTCTTTGGGGACTGACGGTTGTGGTAGTTATGGTGCGGGAGGTGGCAAGGAGGGCGCCGGAAATAACAGGAGGACACAAAGGGTGCAGTTCTTTTACCTTTACTAAAGAACTGCAGTGAAGTCCTGGGGCACTGGTTATCAGGTCCAGGAGGGACCGGTCAGCCTTTAAGCAGTCGGATTCCACCTTGCCAGGTGTGTTTAGAGGCCTGCCTGCTGCGCTTTTCAGTTTGGGTCCCAATTGCCTGTGAGCTATTCTGTAGCTCTGTCCTTTTCGTCTCTCTTGCCCTAGCTCCAGAATTGCAGACAGCACAAACCTGTAACGGACATTGCTGTTTTGATTGCAGCTCCAGGCTCTCGTTACGCTGTTGTGCGTAATGGACTTTCCATGCGGCCAGGAGACTCGCAGTCTCCTGTCCTCCAGATTTGGTCAGCAGGACGTACAGTTCCCGTCTAACCCAGGACTCTGGCGTCCTCTATAGCGCTGCCTGGGGTGAGCTTATCAACAGTTCCGCTCCCCTGGACCTTCTTCTCACTCCTCATCTCTAACTCGTCTGTCTGTTTCCTCTCCCTTCTCACACCTTCTCTACCTAACACTTCCTCCTTGCCGCAAACAGGGCAGCTCCCCTGAACTCGAGTGCTGAGCTCCCCCTTTCTGGCCAAGAGTCAGGACTGGTGTGTCCATGTGATGGGTTTACCTGACGTGAAGGTCTCCTTCTGCTTCCAAGCGTAATGTCACCTCCAGTGAGAAAGGCAATACCACTGTGGCTACCGGGCTGTAGGGGCGCCACATATTGGTTATGTTATTGCATTATTGTTGCATGTTCTGTATGTGTTATATACCTGTGGCTCTACCTGGGGGTTTGTTCATATATATAGCATTGTATGGCTTTTACTTGTTTTTAATTGCTGTTTGTTGTTGGGTTTTCAATAAAGGTTTCTTTGCGATTTGTAACATGTTGGTTGTGCTTGCTCTATGTGCAATTTCTTCCTTGATTATACAATACACTAATAACATGTGACAAGTGCAGGGGACGCACGTGCAACAAGTGAAATTAATGGGTTATAAAAACATAATTAATCAAATGTATAGATTTTTAAAAGTATAGAGTGATCAGAAGTGACACCTGTAGATCGTATGAAGTAGATAACCAATCTGATGACCTAAAATGAAAAGAAAAGAGAGAAAGGAAACAAAAAACTAGAAATTAGACAACTGTAAACTCTAAAGATAAAAGTATAAAAATAAAACTATTGTCACAATAGGGGACAATATGAGGGGAACAGTAGGAAATGTTTTATATAAATGAAGAATAGCTGATCTGTTCATTTAAGCCAAATATTGACACAGTGTTTAAGTAGAAAATCCGTTGTGCCTCCTTTTGATCTAAGAGCTTTTTGATGTCGCAATCCCTCTTACCTTGAGGAGTGTTTCATTGCAGTTATTGAGGAGTTTCAAGTGTTTTTGGATGGTTTTCAGTTGGCTGCTGTCCTCTATATTCTTTGGAGGAAAATCACACATATTTTAAATCACATGGGATCTAGCATGATAAATTACTAATACTGGTACTGGAGATACAGTGTGTAATTTTATATTTATTACAAATGGAGGCACCAGCAAATGCAGTGGTTCTTTCTATAGTCGACTTTCTGTCCTCCTTTAGTCAACTCTGTCCTTCTCTACCTACAGGGACTCAACCTGTACCTCCTCATCCACTGGTTTTCAAAGGAATTATTATTAAAGAAATGGAAAATGATAGAATGAAGTAGATATCAAGGTCAAATATGATATTCAAGATCAAAGATCTATCCTTAACCCCTTAGAGACTTAGCTAATTTTGACCTTAAAGCGGTTGTCCGGTCTAAACTGATAATTCTGCAGTCCCTCTCTATGTGACTCCAGACTTATGAATCCTCCCATCCCGCACTGTGCTCTGCGAGGATATGCTGGGTTCTAAGCCGGGAACGGACCGGAATTGTGTGATATGCATGTTCTCGGCCAGAATCCGACTGGTGGGTGCAGTCTCACTCAATTCAAAAGTATGGTACAAGGCTGTGCGCACTAGTCGGCCATGCCCACTCCATACACTTGTATTGAGTGAGGCCACGCCCACTTGATGCCCACACAAGCTAGTAGGAGACGCCCCTTCCATACACTTGTTCTGAATGAGGCCGCACCCACTAGATGCCCACAGCAGCTAATCGGACACGCCTGCTCCATACACTTGTAATGAGCGAGGCTGCACCCACTAGATGCCCACGGCAGCTAGTCGGACAAGCCCACTCCATACACTTTTATTGAGTGAGGCCACGCTCACTAGATGCCCACAACAGCTAGTCCGACACACCCACTCCCTACACTTTTATTGAGTGAGGCCGCACTCACTAGATGCCCACAACAGCTAGTCCGACACACCCACTCCCTACACTTTTATTGAGTGAGGCCGCACTCACTAGATGCCCACGGCAGCTAGTCGGACACAGCTGCTCCATACACTTGTATGGAGCGAGGCTGTGCCCATTTGATGCCCATGCCAGCTAGTCGAAGATGCCCAATCCATACATTTGTATTGAGCGAGGCCGCGCCCACTAGATGCCCACGCCAGCTAGTCGGAGCGGCCGACTTCATTCACTTGTATTGAGCGAGGCCGCACCTACTAGATGCCCACGCCAGCTAGTCAGACACGCCCACTCCATACACTTGTATTGAGCGAGGCCATGCCCACTAGATGCCCACGCCAGCTAGTCGGAGCGGCCGACTCCATTCACTTGTATTGAGCGAGGCCGCACCTACTAGATGCCCACGCCAGCTATTCAGAGATGCCCACTCCATACACTTGTATTGAGTGTGGCCATGCCCAATGGTCACTTATAAAGGGCTCTAACAGGTCACCATATTCTGAGGTCATCAGGTGACTTCAGGATACTATGGAAACAATCAGCACCCACGATTACGATCTCGGGGATTGATCCTTTTAAAGGGGGTCTTTTAACTGCTTTCATACCGCTGTCGAGATTAACAACAGTATTTAAGGGGTTAATTGGTCCTGGTCAATTCCAAAACTGCAGATTCTAGCTGTCACCAGTGGGGGTTTTTTGACAGCGGGGGGGGGGGGGCGCTATTCACTTACTCCTTACCGCCAATTTGAAATGGCAGTAAGGTTTAACACCCGTTATGGGCTGCAACTTCAAAAAAAAATCCCTTCGGCTCAAAGGATTCCCCATGGGATGTTGTCCTTGTGCTACCTGCATTGGCTTCCCCAATATAGAAAGGACCACCTCTGGATCATTGCATTAAAGGGTTAAGGTAATCAATTCATCTGGGATTGCATTTGCATCACCTCAACAGCAGGTTTTCTCTATGGGTTTAAGTTTGTCATCAGCTGCAAAATTTGACTGTTTTTCAGCGGTGAAAGATCATCTCTTTGCCTGTAAACTCTTATTAGGACTTCCCATCGGAAAACCCACATATATGATATTGATATTTATCAGACTAAGGAAGAACGGAGTGCAGTTACTATCCAAGAAGGAAAAAAGGGGGAGCCAGCACAGTCAGAAAATTAAAAAAATAAATAAATAAATTGTGTGAATACACATATTGTTTCCATACTGCACAGTGATGAGACATTTCGCAAAAGATTAAATAATCCTTTGAGCCACTCTTCCACGTCAAGGAATGTCTCAGATAGAGTGGTCCTATTCTATAAATTTTTGTTGTGTCCTAAAACAGCAAAATACATATAAAATGGACCATATAAAGCAATCACTCACCTTATGCATATCAGACCATGCTTCCAAGGTGTCTGGTTAGGTCATCCAAGAAGACTTATTGTCTGAACGGGAGCCTGACATTCCTGCCAAATTTCCTCGATGTCTCTCACCACATCTAAGAAATTGCTTCTGAACCTCAACATCGACTTCTGCAACTGGTTAGTAATCAGAAGATCCCTAGATCTATTTCACAACACAATTGTTGCACATATGTGAATCCACAGCTTGTTCCAACAACAATACCAGGTGACAATGAAGAGAGGATTAAACGTGAATCCCTTGTAACCATTAGAATCTCTGAGTTGTCCATGGGCCGCTCATAAATACACCATGGTGGGCAATATGACATTACTTCCTTTATCGGAAAGCTTTATAACAATGGTGTTCATTTATGCCAATTGTTGAAGTGACAATCTGTGCTCATATCTTCACAAAAAACAGAAGCACCGACTAATTATGGATAATCCAACCATTGCTACATTTTACAGGTTGCCAAAAATACACAAAAGATGTTGACCGGGTCGACCAATTGTATCTGGCAATAAAAACATATGTGAAAATGTCTGTAAACTGATCGATTATTCTCCACTCTCTGGACAGGTAAGTTGAGACCTTACCATCATATTTGAAAGATACCAACTATGTGCAATGTAAAATGAATGAATTACATTTTGATGAATTGATGTATTTGGTTACCTGTGATATTAAATCCCTATACACCTCCACTTGACATGAAGATGGTGTAGAGGCCAATTTTACTCCATGTCCAATATAGATGACTTTACAACTACACGAGTTTATACTCAGCAATAATTTATTTTTATTCAATTAGGTTTTTTACCTGCAACTTTTGTTTCCTCATATGCTAATCTGTTCCTGGAAAGGAAGGTCTTCCTAATGGACAATGGACACCCTTACTGATAAACACCAATGTTGGGGACGATACATAGACGATGTCCTTTGCATTTGGCAGAGCCTGTCAGACTATCTTAATTCTTTCACTCAATACTTGAATCAAAACAATATGAATATCCATTTGACATGTAAAATTAGCCATACCAATATGACATTTTTGGATATACTCCTGCATGTTGACAATGGCATGATTCAGACAGATGTCTTCCGCAAGGAAACATCATTACATGCCAGATCCTCCCATCCTAAAAGTCTAATTACTGGTTTTCCCATATATCAATTCCTTTGAGTGCGCAGAATAAGCTTCACAGAGAATTCATTAGAGAAACATAGTAATGGCAAAGAGATTCTACATGAAAGGTTATTGTCACGCTGGAAATAGGGAGACATCCAGCGCTAGATGACAACAGGGGAGGGGAAAGGATTCCTTGATGCTAAGGGCAAAAAGGGGGGATGGTGACCCCTAGAAGATCTAGCGCTGACACCTGGCTCCCCTAACATCCCTATACAGTTTCCGCAACTGTCGCCGCCAGGATACCTATTCCCTGCCTCTCCCTGGACTACCACTACACAGGGCTCAGAGCGGGTGTTCACTAGTCAGCCCGGCTAGCAACTAAAGAAACACACAAGGGAAACAAACAAAGTGGGAAGAGATACACTTAGCTTGAGCAGGTCCAAGCAGCAAACCAGCAGACTCCAGGAAACACTGCTTTGAGCCAAGATGCAATCAGGAACACCTGAAGCTATCACCAGCAGTGCATCCTGGGAGTCAAGGGGAATATATACACAGCTCAAGATAAGGGATCAGCTGGGTCCTAGTGAACTCCAGCTTTCTCTAAAAGGGAAATGCCTATTAAAGCGACAGAGACTTTTTCTAGGATGTGAACTGTTTGGCCAAACGCTGGGACCTTCTGCGAGTGGCCTCTACAGTGTCATCCGTGGCTCCTGACACACCTGTCACAGCTATTCTGGAAACTCGATCCAACAGGGTTATTTACAAACAAAGAATTCGGATGCGCCGCTAACCTTTATTCCAAAAAAATTACTTAATGAAGTGGTGTAATTTATATACACATACAGCTCAGGATGGCGTGAAGTTAGTGATGCTCTTACCCGAAACTGGGAATTGCTACATCTTGACCATCTTGATCTTGACGAGCAAGAATGCAACTTCAAAAAAATCCCTTTGGTTCAAAGGGTCCCCCATAGGATGTTGTCCTTGTGATACCTGCATTGGCTGCCCCAATATAGGACCATTTCTGGATCAACATATTAGGGAATGGGTTCAACTAGATGGACTTAAAGTCTACCATCAACCCTAAAAACTATGTTACCGCATTTCCTGATGCCTCCATTTGAACTATATATCAAATGACACACGCTAGCTCCTGTACCACTGCAGGGGCGATTTATTGTGCAAATATCGTCGCCTTTGGCATATACCACAATGAAGCTCGTATTATGGCCTGCACTAAACTTTCCCTTGAGATGATCCTCACTGGGGGGCTAAAGAAGCCAAACATAAAGACAATGACACCACTATTTTCATCCAGACGTGTATCCTTGGCTTAAGGCGGATAATAAAGGAGCGAGAGGATGATGGAGACACTTGTCAAGGGTATGTGGACAGTTGAGTAACATGGATGTTTTTTACTTTCCATGTGAAGGGGCAATACAAGTATTCAGGGGACAGAATGGGGGAAAATATAAGTACATGGGCCACAATTGGGGTCATTACAAGCATATAAAGGATATTGGGTTTGGCCAGAATGGGAACTTTACAAGTATACAGGGCCAGAATGGAGGCATTCTAAGTATATGGGGGAGGATAATATCATCCATTGTGGTACTATACATGACTAATATCCCCTATTGTTTCCCTATATGTTAATGTCCGCCAATATGCCACCATACTTTTATTAGAGTCCCCAGTTGTGGCCCCATACCTTACAGAACCAAAAGAACGATGTTACAACTGTAATAGGGTAAAAAAGATAAATGCAAAGGATTCAGCTCCTTGTGGCAGATAGAGGGAAGGAGAGAGGGCATCAATGTGTCCTCTAATCATAGGATTATACCTGTCCACTATATCACCTGAACAGTATTATATATGGCTATGAGAATAAGTATAAAGCCAACACACAGAAATTGCCATTTAGGAAGGATAAAACATAATTTTATTTAACGAAATAAACGTAAAACATAGGACCTTTGACAAACACAAAGAAATTTACATGTGGGGGCAGCACATTACAACAGGAGGAGAGATAGATTATAAGTGGTCAGAAAATGTATATATAATATAATATGCAAAAATGAGACTGCAACATCCAATAAAGCCTTCTGCCGAAACGTACGTGGGGGCCTGGCACCATCCAACAAAAGGAGGAGATCTATTCAGGTCAGTATTAGGTACTCTCTTTAATGCTGTATCATACTAGCCCATACTACTTATGTACTTGTCTATTGCATTATTCGATGTTGAATTGTCATTTTTGCATATTGTATTATATTATATATACTTTTTGCTGCCGATTATAATCTATTTCTCCTCCTGCTTTTATGGCCTGCTCCCTACATGTATATTTCTTTGTGTTTCCAAAGGCACTATTTTTATATAATATTTAGTTTGATTAAATTATGTTTTATCCTTCCTAAAACGATGTTTTTTATATGTTCACTTTATAGGATATGTAAGATATACGCTCTTAATGTGTATGGGAAGAAAAGGTGTGTTATTACTGTATTGGGGGGCCAATGGGGAATGGATATGACTTGTAGCTTACTGACAATTCTACTATATTGAGGCACAAAGGGAAATTTTACTATTGTTTGGGAGCCACAAAAGAGGACATAAGCATTAATATTGTATAGCAGCCACAGCGAAGGACATTTGTAATGTGGGGGGTGGGGGGCAGGGGTCACAAACAGGGAGATCACTAGTTTATTATACTTTACTTTTAGCGATACTGTTATTATGGGGGGAAATAAAACAGAGGTACAGCTATTGTGTAGGGAGGCACTGTCACTGTGCCTCTTCATCCAGACGTGTGGACGATCAGTCCTGAATCCTCTATGTGTTCCTATTTTCTGATCGTAGTTTTGGCTGGAAAAAGTTGTAGCAGTTTGCACCATAAGAAAACGTCACCAGATTTACCTGCTCTGTATACACTATACACTATCTACAGAGCTCTTGTATATGACGATCGCTTGTGGTAATATTTATGTTACTAATATGAATTCTCTTTATGATCAGTTGATGTATCATTTGGTCACCACTATAAGGCTGGTTTTACACTGCCGTTTTTTCCCTGATCAGGTTCCATCCGGTTTGTGTGCCAAAACCAGGAGTGTCTCCAAAACACAGAACCGGTATCAATCATTCAATTATAGCTTTTCTCTGCAAGTTCCTCTCCTGGTTTTGGCACACAAACCGGATGGACACTGATGAGGGAAAAAACTGCAGTGTGAAACCAGCCTAAGATGATTTAACTCAATTATGTAGCTTCATTAATTTTCAAAGCGTTTTACAGTCATCATCACTGTTCCCATTGGGGCTCACAATCTAACTTCCCTATCAGTCTTTGGAGTGCGGGAGGGAACTCACACAAACATGGGGAGAACATACAAACTCCTTGCAGATGGTTTGAAATCCCTTCAAAAACAACAAGTGTCAAATGCTGCAAAGTAACAGTGCTAACCACAGAACAACCATGCTGCTCTATATATTGTACAGTGCTAACCACTGAGCCACCATGCTGCTCTATATATAGTACAGTGCTAACCACTGAACTACCTTGCTGCTCTATATATATTACAGTGCTAACTACTGAGCCACAGTGCTGCTCTATATATAGTATAGTGCTAACCACTGAGCCACCATGCTGCTCTATATATAGTACAGTGCTAACCACTGAGCCACCATGCTGCTCTATATATTGTACAGTGCTAACCACTGAGCCACCATGCTGCTCTATATATAGTACAGTGCTAACCACTGAACTACCTTGCTGCTCTATATATATTACAGTGCTAACTACTGAGCCACAGTGCTGCTCTATATATAGTATAGTGCTAACCACTGAGCCACCATGCTGCTTTATATATAGTACAGTGCTAACCACTAAGCCACTGTGCTGCTCTATATATAGTACAGTGCTAACCACTGAGCCACCATGCTGCTCTATATATAGTACAGTGCTAACCAATGAGCCACTGTGCTGCACTATATATAGTACAATACTAACCACTGAGTCAACGTGCAGCTCTACATATAGTACAATGCTAACCACTGAGCCACTGTGCTGCTGTATATATAGTACAGTGCTAATCACTAAGACACTGTGCTGCTCTATATATAGTACAATACTAACCACTGAGTCAACGTGCAGCTCTACATATAGTACAATGCTAACCACTGAGCCACTGTGCTGCTGTATATATAGTACAGTGCTAATCACTAAGACACTGTGCTGCTCTATATATAGTACAATACTAACCACTGAGTCAACGTGCAGCTCTACATATAGTACAATGCTAACCACTGAGTCACTATGCTGCTGTATATATAGTACAGTGCTAATCACTAAGACACTGTGCAGCTCTATATATAGTATAGTGCTAACCACTGAGCCACCATGCTGCTCTATATATAGTACAGTGCTAACCAATGAGCCACTGTGCTGCTCTATATATAGTACAGTGCTAACCACTGAGCCATTGTGCTGCTCTATATATAGTACAGTGCTAACCATCGAGCCACCATGTTGCTCTATATATAGTACAGTGCTAACCAATGAGCCACTGTGCTGCTCTATATATAGTACAATGCTAACCACTGAGCCACTGTGCTGCTCTATATATAGTACAGTGCTAACCACCATGTTGCTCTATATATAGTACAGTGCTAACCACTGTGCCACTGTGCTGCTCTATATATGGTACAGTGCTAACCACTGAACCGCTGTGCTGCTCTATATTTAGTACAGTACTAACCACTGAGCTGCTCTCGATATATAGTACAGTATAATCACTGAGCAACTATGCTGTTCTCTATATATTGCAGTGTTAATCACTGAGCCACCGTGGGTGGTAATATATGGCATGGTGGCTCAGTGATTCACACTGCACTATATATAGAGCAGGATGGTGTCTCAGTGGTTTGCACTGTACTATATATAGAGCAGCACGGTGTCTCAGTGGTTTGCACTGCACTATGTATAGAGCAGGACGGTGGCTCAGTGGTTAGCACTGTACTATATACAGAGCAGCACAGTGGCTCAATGGTTAGCACTGTACTATATTTAGAGCAGGATGGTGGCTCAGTGGTTAGCACTGTACTATATACAGAGCAGCACGTTGGCTCAGTTGTTAGCACTGTACTATATATAGACCAGCATGGTGGCTCAGTGGTTAGCACTGTACTATATAGAGAGCAGCACGGTGGCTCAGTGGTTAGTACTGTACTGTATAGAGCAGCACGGTGGCTCAGTGGTTAGCACTGTACTATATAGAGAGCAGCACGGTGGCTCAGTGGTTAGTACTGTACTATATATAGAGCAGCACGGTGTCTCAGTGGTTTGCACTGCACTATGTATAGAGCAGGACGGTGGCTCAGTGGTTAGCATTGCAGCCTTGCAGCGCTGGGGTCCAGGGTTAAAATTCCACTAAGGATAATATTTGCAAGGAGTTTGTATATTCTCCCTGTGTTTTGTGGGTTACCTCTGGTTTCCTCCCACACTCCATAGACATAATGATAGGGAATGTAGATTGTGAGCCCTAATGGAGATAGTGATGATGAAGTATGTAAAGTGCTGTGGAATAAATAGTGCTATATAATTGAATAAATATTATTATTATGGACTTAAGCCACATATTTTTTCCGACTCTATCTCATGGTTATATTAGGGTATGGTGTGGTGGCATCATTATTTATTTGCATATTAATATTGGACTTTGTTTAGTGAACTTTGCTCAGTTACGGTAGTTATGATATTTGTTATTTGGACAAACACATGTCATTGTAGGAGCACACACCTTTATAGGATCTGGCAATGTCACTGAGGCCCATGTGAGCCCCATTCTGGTGAAGGCAGGTCAATGTATTACCCTGTGGTCTATGAGTTTACTCTGGCCACTGGTGGTGCTGTCACTGATCAGGCTGTATCACCATGCACACATATTCTGCAGCAATCTCTGGACATATATACCTTATAGCAGGGTCGTGGAGAGCAGATAATGCCCGGTACACAGCATACAAGGGATTACAGGTTGCCGTCTTTCCTACTTAATACATATCCCACTAAGTGAAGTGCACGGTGCAGAGGTGTCAGATTAATGTCACAGCAGATGGGCGATCAAGGCTTGAAAGGTCGAGGGCTGATCCTAAAAAACAATGGTACACTAAAACATATTACTAAGCAGCGCACGGTCCAGGCCGGCTGTCTGTATTGTGCAGGTGACAGGGTCCAGTGCCACTTTGTATTGAATTGCAGTTTTACAGATTATTGTGGATTATTGTGGTAGTTGCCATCATCGTTGCAGGCAGAGAAAGTCCACGACACAGGAGTAAAACGTTAAAGTGCAGGTTATCTTAAGATACAGGTTACCATGGGGTGCACAGCTTTTATTTTTACTTATACAAATGCTGTTTCAATAGAGTTGCAGGCATGATCTTTTCTCTTATCCAGGTGAACGGGTAAGTGTGGAGGGGAGGCAAAAGGGATGATTCTTCTCGTTCCACCGATACCCAGCCACATGGATCAAGGTGTGTCGCTGGGGCTAGGATATCAGGCACTATAGTGGATCACCTTCTGGGGACACTCCTAGAGCTGGTGCCACCCTGTGACAGTGTCCCTCAGCCAAGCGTCCTCTTCTTCACAAGATCCCCATTAGGCAATCCACAACTATCCGCACCTTTTCAAACAGTAGGTCTGGTGGTGTGGCCTTGTTTAACTTCAGGTTACACTTAGGCTGCAGAATTGCATCCTCTGGTAGAAAAATGCACCAAAATATGCAAAGCATTTTTGCACAGTTATGGTACATTTTGGTGCATTTTTCTCTGAAGTGTTTTTGTTTTTGCAACGGTTGCAAGGGCCGGTTGGGGGGGGGAGCTCGACCATCCAGAATCAATCTGGGGGATGTTACGGTAGCAGTCCTAGGGGTCGTGGCCCTGACCAAGCATGAAAAGGGGATATTTACAGGGGAACTAGAGTTTATCATGACGCCATTCGTGGATTCTGATCAGAATGACCAGCGCTGCTTGTAGTGACCCTGGGGTATAGATGTAGCAGCTAAGTGTATCACTCCCCTCAGACGGAGAGGGTCCCCAGGGTTTGGTATAGATGGAATGTAGAGGATGGTGGTAGTTAGTGGTGCAAGAAAGTGTAGAAGGAGTAGACCAGGGGTACCCAAACTTTTTACATTGGGGGCCAGTTCACGGTCCCTCAGACCGTTGGAGGGCCGAACTATAAAAAAAATCTATGAAAATCCCTATGCACACTGCACATAAGTACAAAAAACAAACTGGAACAAATCCAATATTTATTTTAACATAAAGAACAAGGAAATTCAAATCAACAAAGTTACCAGTATCTCAATGGGAACTATGGGCCTGCTTTTGGCTAATGAGATGGTCAATGTCCGGTTCCATATTTGTCACTGCTAGCCGTAACAAGTAATGCCAGTGCACATCAGTTAGTCTAGATCAGGGATCTCAAACTCGCAGCCCGCGGGCCGCATGCGGCCCCTGGGGCTTCCCTGTGCGGCCCCAGCACTTTGGACAAAGAACCATGCTGGCGGCGGTCCAGTGCATGGTGCCGCCGCTTTCCCCGCTATAACATTACTTGCGGACGCTTCCCTGTCTCTGCCGCTCGCTCTGCCGCTCTGTAAGCTCAATACAAGCCCTCAGCCAATGAGAGGCCCCTGACGTCACCTGCGGGCCTCTCATTGGCTGACTGTGGCTTGCATTGAACTGGCAGAGCGAGCGGCAGAGTGAAGTGGCCGGAAGTAATATAATAGCGCGGAGACCGCAACGGCCCCATGCACTGGACCGCCGCCAGCATGGTTCTTTGTCCAAAGTGCTGGGGGTCGCACAGGGAAGCCCCAGGGGCCCCATGCACTGGACCGCCGCCAGCATGGTTAGGGTAATAAAAGTGTGTGCTAATGTGAGTGCCTGTGCGTGCCTGTGAGTGTCTGTGCCTGTGAGTGTGAGTGCCTGTGAGTGCCTGTTCCTGTGAGTGCCTGTGAGTGTGAGTGCCTGTGCCTGTGGGTGTGAGTGCCTGTGGGTGTGAGTGCCTGTGGGTGTGAGTGCCTGTGAGTGTCTGTGCCTGTGAGTGTGAGTGCCTGTAAGTGCCTGTGAGTGCCTGTGCCTGTGAGTGCCTGTGCCTGTGAGCGTGAGTGCCTGTGAGCGTGAGTGCCTTTGTTTGTGAGTGCCTGTGAGTGTCTGTGCCTGTGAGTGTCTGTGCCTGTGAGTGCCTGTGAGTGCCTCTGCCTGTGAGTGCCTGTAGGTGTGAGTGCCTGTGAGTGCCTGTGAGCGTGAGTGCCTGTGGGTGTGAGTGCCTGTGAGTGCCTGTGAGCGTGAGTGCCTGTGAGCATGAGTGCCTGTGAGCGTGGGTGCCTGTTAGTGTGAGTGCCTGTGGGTGTCAGAGTGCCTGTGAGTGTGAGTGCCTGTGAGTGTGCGAGGGTATCAGAGTGTGCGATTTTGTACAGAAGTGTGTGTGATATAACAAAAGTCCTTGGTGGTCCGCATTCTTCATCAGGTGGATTTACCTGATGAAGACGGCGGACCGCTGTAGAAACACGTTGTGGTATATTAAAGGTAATTAAACGTGGCCTCCTGTGCTCTAGCGCTTCTGTTATAATCACACACTTCTGTACACATCATATCCCCATCCTAGGGTTGCAGCAGGAGCAGCTGTGAGCCAAAGTCACCGCTAACAGAATCCAAAGAGCCTGCGGTGACGTAACCGAGAACGTCACAGGGTCAGGTGATCGGATTGCTCGAGTCAACTGACTGGAAAAGAAGGAGCTGCTCGTGGAGGAAACCCCGACCGCTGGAGTCCGGAGCCATCCACTGCGATACGCCGAGGTTGTGCAGGGTTGCAGAACCTCCAAAGGTGACATGCGAACCCCCATATCTGTTATTGACGCCCTCACTAGACCACCAGGTACCGCTCATGGGTTGTGCTTTCCCCCCCTTTTGTTCCACATGAGTGACTGTGAGTGAGTGTGAGAGTGTCGGTGTGGGTGAGTTAATGTGTGAGTGGGTGTGATTGTGAGTGAATATGTCTGAGTGTGTAAAAAGAAGGCAGACCAGGTTGGGGATATCACTAAAAAAGGGGTCCAGCATGGGGGACATTACTACACTATGGGGGCCAGGATGGGGACATCACTACAAAAGGGGATCAGTAAGGGGGTCATCATTACAAAAAGGGACCAGCACGGGGGACATTACTACAGAAGGGGATCAGGTTGGGGATATTAGTACAAGAGGGCGACCAGGATGGGGACCAGTATGGGGACATTACAACAAGAAAGGGACCAAGATGCAGACATTACTACAAGAAGGGGATCAGGATTTGGACATTACTACATTGACCCAAAAATCTGGTATTACTAAAAATGTCAGGGTACCGTCACACCAGGTGACATCGCCCCGTGTAAAGTGGCGATTTTGCGCCGAAAAATCGGCTCAGAGTGGTCGCCTGGTTTCACAGTACTGCTGTGAAACCAGGCAACCACTCTCAGGCGATGTGTAAGCATCGCCCTGTGTAACATCGCGAATGGCAATGTTACAGGCGATGGGAGCCATAGGCTCCCATGTTACAGGATCCCTGCTGTGGTTTCTAGACACCCCAACAGCGACGTTGCCTGAAACGTCGCCAAGGCATCACCGAAGGTATCGCCGCGTCTAAACACACGACGCTGACGGGGTGCCAAAAATGTGCGCGCTCCCGTGTGTCACCTGCGATATCTCCGGCGATGTCACCTGGTGTGACGGTACCCTTAGTCCTTCAAGCATTGTGTGGCGCCCCTGCGTCCAGGAGGCCACAAAGGGTACTGCAGCCAGGCAGGTAGGACAATTGTTAAACACTAACACCCTCACAGCCCACATAACCCACGTGTCAGAGAGGTTACATCCAGCCTTGAGGTTAGACACTATATGAGACCAGAGGGGTGGTGGACGAGGGTAGTGGGTTGGGCACACCAGAGGTCAGGTGACTGACAGTATATAGAGAGGGGGAGGAGTGAAGGAGTTCAGTAGGCCGCAGTAGGCTGAGATGTAAAGACCTAAGAGTAAGCCATGGTGCTGAGATGCAAAGACCAGAAGCAGGCCAGAGAACAGCAGGAAGTTGAGCTGAAGCTGAGCAGGAGAGAGCCACACTGCCTGGAAGAGTGAAGACTGACGGAGCGCAGAATCTGTACTGAGCCAGTGCGAGCCAGAGGAGAGAGAAAGCCTATCCAGAGCCGGATCCCCAGGAGTGTGAGAGAGCCGAGAGGGACGGTGTAACCCGGGGCCCTAGACGTACAGCTACAGCAACTAACTGCAGGCGGAGTAGCCCTCCTATATACAGAAAGGAACATAGAGGAAGGAGCTGAGCAGAGAGAGAACCCGTGTACTTGAACTGTGTAACAACTGCAAATAACTTGTAAGCTGACTGAAAGAACTTGAGTTAGGCTATGTGCACACGGGGGCGGGTTAGGGGCGGCGGCGGCTGGGCGGACCCGACAGGAAGCTCCGGAGCCGCCCACCGGCTTCCTGTCGGGTCCGTGCTGCGGAAGACGGTCGGGTGTGCGGCGGTGCACAGCGGGTTAGTGGCGTCGGTTCTGCAGCGGCTGGAAGCAGCACATGATTCTGCTTGCAGCCGCTGCAGAACCGGCCGGTTTATAGGACATGCACATTCTTTGCTAACCCGCTGGGAACCCAGCGGGTTAGCAACGGATGAGCATGTGGAAACCGCCGGTGTGTGCACACCGGGGGTCGGTTTCCATAGGTTTCTATGTTGATCCAAAAGCCGCTTTTGGATTAACATAAATTTGCATAAACCTGATGGAAACCGACCGGCGGTTCCGCTCCTAAACCTTCACTAAACCTTCCTGTGTGCACATAGCCTAAAGCTTTGGAAAACCCTGCATCGCCTCTCTCGTTAGTCTCTATCTGCAGACCATTCCTCCCTACAGATCCAGCCTGTCAGCAGCAGCCAGGAGGAGAGATCCCTGCAGCCTGCTAGTAAGTGTGTTACAACTACACACAATAGACTTTAACCCTTGCTGCCCCGGGGGATACAGTTCTCCCCACTGGAACTATACCATCTCCGCTGCCATTCCATCACCCCCGGAGGTTCTGCAGCAGCCGCGGCCCCATTGCTGGCCGCACCAAGTGGGTGGCGTCACCCGTGACATATCCCTTGTAAATAATTCCCCCTTTTATTGTGAGGGCCCAGGGACACGGTCCGGACCAGGCCACCAGTGACATCCCCAGCAGCAGATCGGTCCGGTACCAAGTACCCTAGTCCCGCCCGGGGCTCCACAATTGCGGCCCCCGATAAAAAAATTTTTTCTATGTGCGGCCCACCAACCCAGCCGAGTTTGAGACCCCTGGTCTAGATCTAGTTGGAGATTTCAGATGTTTCATTCTGGAAAAAGTCTGTTCACAAACGTAAGCGCTGCCAAAGATGGTTGCCATTTTGAGTGCATGGTTCCTGAGATTAGGATAGGTCTCAGAGGACAGAGATGCATAGAAATTAGGCAAGATGCTTGACTTGAATGCGTCTTTCAGAGAGTCACAATTCTGCAGTTCAGCCAGTTCCATTTGGTAAATTGCATCCACATTTTCAATGTCAATAGAAAATGGGTTACGGAAAAGCTGTATGTCCTGTTCATGGAGATGAAGCTCTTTAAATCTGGATTGGAACTCCTTCCGTAACTTCTCCAGTGAATCCACACAAGTTTCTTTTAGAAATGCAATCAAGGGTTTTTCCGCTAATAGATTTTGAGTTAAGGGGAGATGGCATAGATTTTCCTGATGTCTCCTCGGACCCGATTTTACTGTACTGAGCATGCTCAGTACAGTAAAACTGCTCCTAACTGGGAGCACAAGGGTTAAAAAAAAAAAAAAAAAGTTTATGCTCACCTCCCCCCAAGCCCCCACCGTCTCCCGCCATCTTCCTGCAGGCTCCCGGTGGCTCCCGCAGGCTCCCGGTGTCAGCAGAAGGTCTTCTTCTGCTGTTCAGGACCTGCGATGATGTCACAGTCATGTGACCGCGGGTTACCATGGTGGAACCCGCGGTCACGTGACTGTGACATCACCCGCAGGTCCTGTACACATGAAGAAGACCTCTGCAGCCTGCGGGAGCCACCGGGAGCCTGCAGGAAGATGGCTGGAGACGGCGAGGCTCGGGGGGAGGTGAGCATAAATTTTTTTTTTTCCTTTTTTTCAGACCGGAGGCTACGACTTGATGCCGGAATCGGATGCCTATTTGGCATCCGATACCAGGCATCAGAAGGGAGCCGATGCTGTCCAAATTTATATCGGATAGCATCGGCTCCCTAAAAATCGTTATGTGAAAGTAGCCTTACTGCACTAAATAAGTCTGCCTTTTCTGGATACATCTCTTTGGCAACAGAAAGAAGGCACTCTTTAACAAATTCTCCCTCCACGAATGGTCTGCCAGTGGACGCTATGAGCTTGGCAACTTGAAAACTTGCTCGCAGTGAGGAAATATTTAGCTGCTTCACAGAAGCATTTTGCTGACTTGTGAATGAATTGTTCAGTTTCAAGATTTTATCTTTTCTCACATCTCCGACCAAACAGACATATTTATCCTTATGATGAGTTTGATAGTGTCGACGCAAATTGTATTCTTTGAACACAGACACTATATTCTGACATATCAAACACACAGCTTTTTCCTTGTATTGCATGAAAAAATAATCATAAGTCCACTGTTCTTTGAATATCCTACACTCCGAATCAATTTTTCTCTTTCTTGATGTCATTGTTTCCTAGGGATTCAAAATTGATATTAGTAAATACAGTGCCAGCTCCCCCCATACAGTGCCAGCTCCCCCCATACAGTGCCAGCTCCCCCCATACAGCTCCAGCTCCCCCCATACAGTGCCAGCTCCCCCCATACAGTGCCAGCTCCCCCCATACAGTGCCAGCTCCCCCCATACAGTGCCAGCTCCCCCCATACAGCTCCAGCTCCCCCATACAGTGCCAGCTCCCCCCATACAGCTCCAGCTCCCCCCATACAGCGCCAGGTCCCCCCATACAGTGCCAGCTCCCCCCATACAGTGCCAGCTCCCCCCATACAGTGCCAGCTCCCCCCATACAGCTCCAGCTCCCCCCATACAGTGCCAGCCCCCCATACAGTGCCAGCTCCCCCCATACAGCTCCATCTCCCCCCATACAGCTCCATCACCCCCCATATAGCGCCAGCTCCCCCCATACAGTGACAGCTCCCCCCATACAGCGCCAGTTCCCCATACAGCGCCAGCTCCCCCCATACAGCGCCAGCTTCCCCCATACAGAGCCAGCTTCCCCCATAGAGCGCCAGCTCCCCCCATAGAGATCCAGCTCCCCCCCATAGAGATCCAGCTCCCCCCCATATAGATCCAGCACCCCCCCATAGAGATCCAGGTCTCCCTATGCAGGTCCAGCTCCCCCCCAGGGTCTCTTACCTGGCGCTGCAGCTGTTCCCTCGCTGAGTTCGCTGAGCTCGGTGCTCTTTCTGTCAGGTCTAGCTGCTGAGCAGTCGCGCGTCACTACGCGGCGTCAGGCTAGGCCGGACAGTGAGCGGCGAGCGGCGCCGGCCGCATTATAGTGCGGCGCAATTGAAGGCGGTGGGCGACGGGGGCCGGGTAAATGGCCTCGGTGGGCCGAATCCGGCCCACGGGCCGTAGTTTGGGGATCCCTGGAGTAGACAGACATAGGGGTTGCAGTTTTTACCAGTCTCTTTACTGTTGCTTTGTTCAGTGCAAACCCAGCCAGGGTACTGTGCTCTCCCAGATTGCAGCTTGGCCAGCCCTCAGTTAGTCCAGGACCACTCCACTGAGACACCTTTCATAAGCCTTTCTCTGCTGCCCTTTTTGATATGTTATCCTCCTGTTCTTCCTCTGTGCCCTTGTGCTACAAGTCCCTAGGCAGGCGAATGCGGGCCCTGCTGAGTGACGGCCAGCACGTCCTCTTGACCCTCTGTAGCCACTGTGCCTGGGAGTTTACAT
The DNA here is from genome assembly GCA_033576535.1 of Allobates femoralis. Lineage (NCBI taxonomy): Eukaryota > Metazoa > Chordata > Amphibia > Anura > Aromobatidae > Allobates > Allobates femoralis. Next base: position 608,361,369 of record JARQOC010000001.1, read on the forward strand.
GGTGTTGGCCGCTGGACTTCCAATCCAGTGGCCTCCGGTCTCCTGACTTGAACATAAAGCTTCACACCAGATTGGGGCTGGTCCCCTCATGCAGCCAGTTCCTGTACTACGACCTGGAAGTCGGCTGTAGATTCGGGGTTTCTCTGAACCAGGGTTTCCTCGGCCGACCTATCCACTGGTCTCGTTAGGCCCCAGCTCCAGTGTCCCATAGAACTCCATCTTGCTGCTGCTTCCACTTGACTGCCCTAACTCTGACTCTCCTACTAACTGTGTTTCCACCCTCTAAACCTCCTCCTAACTCCAGCCAGCATATGGGGTCTTCTCAAGGTGAGTTTCTTCTGCCCATCATCCCCTCGCCTGGAGTTGGTGTGGCGCCCCTGCGGACCGGTCGTCACTAGATGGCACAGCAGCTGTAATTGGTAAGTCGGTCACCCCACGCACACACCCAACACACTCCCAATCCCAAGTCTAAGTTACTCTATGTCTAGCAATGGGATAGCGGGAGAAGCCAGGTGGAGGGTGGAGAGTTAGGACAGGACCCGGTGAGGGGTGGGAAAACAAGAACAAAAGGACACAACACCAAGTCCAGAGGAGTTAGAGAGGAGAAGGAGTTAGTCAGTTAGTAAGAAGGTGAGTAGCAGGAGAGAAAGAGTTGAAACCCATCAGCCAAATAGTCAGAAAGACCAGTGTCGGGCCCCACGGGACTGGGGTACTCGGTACCGGACCGGACGGTACTGGGGATGTCACAGGTGGCTTGGTCCGGACCGTGTCCCTGGCTCGGCAATAAAAGGGGATATTTACAAGGGGATTTGTCACGGGTGACGCCACCCACTTGGTGCGGCCAGTGATGGGGCCGCCGCTGCTGCAGAACCTCCGGGGGTGATGGAATGGCAGCGGGGATGGTATAGTTCCAGTGGGGAGAACTGTATCCCCCAGGGCAGTAAGAGTTAAGTCTCTTGTGTGAAGTTGTAGCACACTTACTTGTAGGCACTGCAGGGATCTCTCCTCCTGGCTGGTGATGACAGGCTGGATCTGTATGAGGGAAGATGGTGCACAGGTAGAGGCAGACAAGAGAGGCAATTCAGGGTTTTCCAAAGCTTTACTCGTTGTTCTCTCTCAGCAGGTCATTTGCAGTTCTTACAGCACAGTTCTTAATACACAGTTGCATTCTCCTTTTCTGGGTTCCCTTCTCTCCTGCAGCCAGGCCTCTCTCTCCCTGTGACCCCTCACACAGTCTTTAGTGTCCCTTTCCGGGCTGTTGCATTCTCTTTCTCTATGTTGTGCGACACTGGACAGTATGGCGGTGACTCGGGCTTCTGTAAGTCCTAGTATGTCACTTAGCTGCCTGTCCTTTGGGTTAGGGATCCCAATCTGAAACTCAGACCCCTCGTCGTGTTATCTGGGGATACCGGGTGAACTACGGTCCCCTTTAGAGCTGACACTCTACTTTAGCCCAGCCTCCAGTAATCCTCAGCACTAGGATACCAGGCTCCTTCTCTCTGTTCCTTTCTGTATGTAGGAGGGCTACTCCGCCTGCAGTTAGTTGCTTTAGCTGTGTGTCTAGGGCCCCGAGTTACACCGTCCCTCTCGGCTCTCTCACACTCCTGGTGGCATCAGCGTCGGATGGGCTTTCCCTCCCATCTGGCTCGCACTGGCTCAGTACGGATCTGCACTCCTCGGCCTTGCACTCACAGGACGTGTGGCTCTCTCCTGCTCAGCTTCAGCTCAACTTCCTGCTGTTCTCTGGCCTGCTCTTGGGTCTTTTCAGTTCAGCTCACTGTGGCCTACTGAACTCCTTCACTCCTCCCCCTTCCTATATACTGTTAGTCACCTGACCTTCTGGTGTGCCCAACCCACTCCTCTGAATCCACCACCCCTCCGATCTCATATAGTCTCTAATCTCAGGGCTGGATGTAACCTTCCTGACACGTGGGTTGTGTGGGCTGTGAGGGTGTTAGTGTTTAACAATGTCCTACCTGCCTGGCTGCAGTTCCCTTTGTGGCCTCCCTGGACGCAGGGGCGCCACACCAGACTGAGAGAACCAAGACCCGGCGGCCTGTGCCACCCTATGGCTAGCCTGGGTTCCAGGCTGAGGACCGAGGAAAGGTAGAGGGGGACCAAGGTGTGTCTGAGTCAGCAGGGACACTGAGGAACTGGGCTGGAACCAGAGTGCCGACTGTGCAGAAGTGGCAGGGAAGCTTTATGCCTCAACCATGAACCCCGGCGGGGTGCGAGGTCTTTATGTCCCGAGACCCAACCTCCGGTGCAGTGAAAGGAGTTTCGTCATATTAGGGCTAGGGGATCTGACAAGTCACCCAGAAAAAAAGCCCGTGACCGCTGGACTGTAGTTTGCATGTGGAACAGACCTAAAAGGCCCGAAAGGAACACGAAAGGGGATCCCGCAGACGAACCATCTGCTGCTAGATTACACCGGAGCCACTACTGTTTTGACTGTGCTGTAACCATCTGCCGAGCAGGAAAGTAAATCCGGTTAAAGCTTGACACTGTGTGAGACTCTGATTGCCATGCCTGATAGGAGACAGACTGATTCAGCGAGCCAGCAGCAGGAGGCTGCCTGATGGTACTGAGAACTTTGCACTACACCTATGTGATTACATGGTTGCCCTGGGGACTAGCCCTACCCGTGGAGGGCTCAATATCCCAGCTGCTAACCCCCATTATCCCCAGAGGTCCCGACTGCAGCGGTGGCTACCCATAGCCACGAACACGGGTGGCGTCACGATAATTCATAAACTGTTACCCCCCCTTTTATTGACTGCCCGGGACCACAGAGCCGGGTCCCGACATCTTGACATCTTGCAGCCCCAGACAATGACGAGAGGGCCCGGTTCTGAGTACCCTATGGCCCCGGTAAGCGGATCATTGGGAATGGTGTTGGGTTTAAACTGGTGTGTCTCAATTTCATGTCCCTGTCTTTCCTGAGAGCAATGGCAGCACACCTGTGGAGTAGGTGGAGTACCACTGTGGTGACTAAGACACAGGGGCACCACACTTTCAATCAATTAATTGAGAGATCGATCATTTCTGGTAGCCAGAAATCATTTCGGCATATCAAAGGTTATGTGACCACCTAGCAGTATTTTTCTGCACCAAAAAAACATATCTCCTGGCAGAAAAACACATGCATAAAAAAGCAGCTTTTTTTTTTTTACTTTTTGATGCGTTTTTCGATGAGTTTTTTAGTGTTTTTATTTCCCTGCATTTTCCCTACCAATGTGTACAAGGAGAATGCAGGGAAAAACACACAGGGAATGAGCATGAGTTTTTGTTTTCAGCATCTAAAAATACAAGGAAAATAAGCCTGAAGGTGCGCACAGAGTTTAAGAAATCCCATAGACTTTGCTGTGATGAGTTTTTACTTGCAGAATTGATTAAAATCTGCAAGTAAAAACGCATTAAAAAATGCAGTAGAAACCCTAAGTGTGCATTTTGTTTGGAGAAAAACAGCGATGACACATGGTGTGAACACCTATGCTTATTTGCTGTGTATTTCCAAGATTACAATGAGGCATTACTCTGCAGAACCAGTGACGACATCCTGTGACCTGCAACTATACTACAATACTAATTGTAAAAATACATTATTACACATTTTATGACTATATATTACGATTAAATATACTACATATAATAAAACAATTGACGTCTTCAGGGGGAGTGTCGGACTGCAGGACCACCCGCTTACACATATATAGCCACAGGGGCGGACCGTCACCCCCGGGGGCCCTGGTGCAGGAGAGGACCGGAGGGGCGGGGCTACTGGCCGTCGGGGTGGCCCGGGGGGGAGGGGTGCCGCTGGCCGTCGGCGCGGCCCGGAAAGGGGGGGGTGGGTGCTGCTGGGAGCCGCAGGCGCGATGCTCTCCTACCTGGGAGCCGCGCCGGATGTATGCTAGGGGCCGGAGGAGCAGAGGAGAGGAGGGGCGGGATCAGGCAGGGGAAGCAGGAAGCTCTCTGCTTCCCTTGCCTGACCCTCCTCTCCTTTGATGGCGGGGGTCGGCTGGGGGCCCCCCTCCAGGCTTGAAGGGGCCCCCAGCCGGTCGGGGCCCTGGTGCAGCTGCACCAGCTGCACCAGTGTAGTTCCGCCCCTGTATAGCCACATGTTTAGATCAACAACTGATTTTCAGTCTTTTTACTGTTATTGTGCACAAATTCAGGTTGCTCATATGCCCTTATGACACTGGAGGTACCTGAATATACCCTAGAGTAGCACTCGATTCCCTAAACACACATATAGGGTGGGGTGACATTAATTCCCTTTGGGTCAGGGACAGACAATCATTGGTGCAACCTGTAAAGCCGCATGGGGGCCAAGAGGTAAGTGGTCCCAATTCTACCTCCTCATCATGAGTCAGTCGGTGACACTTGTGGATATTAAACATGTTATTTTCTTTATTACCAGCGAGGTTTAATGTCTGTTTTCCCTGCTGAGCTAGGCTGGTATCGCACTGACGTTTTTCGCCATCCGTGGGTATACAGCTTATATCAGATGCACTTGCATCCGTTTTCAGCCCCATTGACTTTTAAATGGGCCGGAGACACTTGCGTATGCATGCACTTGTGCACATTTTGCTCTGGATCCGTGGGTTCACATATATTGGTGAAATCTGAAACTTGTTGCAATTTTGGTCTCCGTGAAAAAAAATATGAAGGCACGGATCCAGAGCCCCATGTGTGAAATCACAATGGAGGCCTATGGATCACGGACTGAAACTGAAGCAAGATCCCGGTCCGTGATCCATGAACTGCGCATGCATAGGGGCTTGCACAGAATGCAGTTCTAAATGTCATGCCCCCTAGGGGTTGTGTCATTTAGCATCCTATAGATCCCACGAAAATATGCAAACTGATGCAGATGCACAGGGTGCAAGTGCATCCGGTTTGCCATTGCATGCACACGGATTCCAAAACACGCAAGTGTGACACTAGCCTTAGTTTGCAGTAGTGCGTAATGTCATGAGAGATATGGGAAGGTACCTTGCATACAGCAACAGGAAAGGGAAATCCTTGATCTAGGGAAGGGGGAAATAGTTATCCCTAGCCAGTGGTATAACTTGAAGCTCATGGGCGCTGATGCGAAAGTTCCAGCGGTACCCCCAATTATCATAAATGTTTAATAGTATTAGTCTTTTTCTATAGGCCAAAAGGACTTTTGGGACCCCCTGGCTCCAGGGACTGGGTGTGATTGCAACCCCTGCACCTGTTGTAGTTACACCTCTACCCCTAGCCAAACCTTGCCCTGGCTCCCCTGACCACCATAGATAGGTTCTGCACTTATGCGCCGAGCAGGATACCTGGCCCTGGCTGACCCTGCCATAATTAAATTAAATGCCAGAATTTGTACCCTGGGTTTCCCCTCATTGTGATATGCCACTACATACAGAGTATATACATCAGGTCACTACAAATTGCTCTAATTCAGTCCATAAACAGCTGCAGCCTCCAGCACCACTAAAAGACACCAGAACAGATTTAATCCCACTGTATTATGTTTTATTAGGTAATGGGACAGTGATGATGACACTAACGAGGCAGGAGGATCTTAAATTGATCCTGTAATCATAGGATTACATTACTGTATAATTGATCTGGGGACTTGTGAGGTTTCTTTCTATTTTATAGGTTTCTTGCATACAGACATTACATGCATTGCACAGATGAAGCCACCAATGTGACAAATGTTGCACCCTACAGCTATAATGGAGTACGCCGCTCATCCAAAGTGAACGGGAACTCCTGAGATAGACAAATAATGTAGAGCAATGAAGGGCAGTGGCGTAACTAGTCTGGTGGGCCCCAATGCGAATTTAGACCTGTTTCCCCCCTCACACGCACACACACGTCGGTTAGATGTATGGGCCCCATGTAACGTGCTAAGTACAGTAAATACTCACTAATTGACCCCTATCCCCCTTCATTATGTATTAATGTCCTTCATCCTGCTATATATGGTCCTCCTCCCGGAATATGGCCCTTATCATGGTATATATGTCCCCATCATGGTTTATATGATCTTCCGCCTCCCGCCACCATAGTCCTCCAATTATTATAATGCATCCATATATTATAATGTACCCTCATAGTCCTCTATATATTATAAAGCAGCCCATAGTCCTCCATTCATAATGTAGCCCCAATAGTCATTCAGTTATTATAAGGCACCCCCATTATCCTCCATATAGTATAATACAGTCTCAAAACCCTCAATATAGTATAATGCAGCCTCACATCCCTCTATATAGTGTAATGCAGCCTCATATCCCTCCATATAGTGTAATGCAGCCTCATATCCCTCCATATAGTATAATGCAGCCTTATAGCCTCTCCATATAGTGTAATTTATCCTCATAGCCCTCCATATAGTGTAATGCAGCCTCATATCCCTCCGTATTGTATAATGCAGTCTCACAGTATAATAAAGCCTCATAGCCCTCCATATAATACAATTCAGCCTTATAGCCTATCCATATAGTGTAATTCAGCCTTACATCTCTCCATATAGTATACTGCAGTCTCAAAGCCCTCCATACAGTATAATACAGCTTCACAACCCTCCATATAGTGTAATGCAGCCTCATGTCCCTCCATATAGTATAATGCAGCCTCACAGACCTCCATATAGTATAATTCAGCCTCATGTCTTTCCATATAGTACAATGCAGTCTCACAGTATAATGCAGCCTCATAGCCCTCCATATAGTGTAATGCAGCCTCATATCCCTCCATATAGTATAAAGCAGCCTTATAGCCTCTCCATATAGTGTAATTCAGCCTCATAGCCCTCCATATAGTGTAATGCAGCCTCATATCCCTCCGTATAGTATAATGCAGTCTCACAGTATAATAAAGCCTCATAGCCCTCCATCTTAGTACAATGCAGCCTTATAGCCTATCCATATAATATAATTCAGCCTCACGTCCCTCTATATAGTGTAATGCAGCGTCATGTCCCTCCATATAGTATAATGCAGCCTCACAGACCTCCATATAGTATAATGCAGCCCCATGTCCTTCTATATAGTATAATGCGGCCTTATAGCCTCTCCATAAAGTGTAATTCAGCCTCACATCCCTCCATATAGTGTAATGCAGCCTCACAGCACTCCATATAATGTAATGTAGCCTCAAAACTCTCCATATAGTGCAGCCTTATATCTCTATATAGTGCAGCTAATATGTAGCCTCATAGCCTCTCCATATAGTATAATGCACTCCCCTCCTCCTCCCAAGATTTGGTGAGCAGACTTTCCATGGCCACCCTGCACTTATTAAAAAAAAATTCACACCTCTCCATGTTTCCCCGCTGCTCCAGTCTCCTTGCAACTAAATAGAAGACTGATGAGGAGGAGGCGGGAACGCAGGCAGTCACTGCCTTCTCTTCAGAACGCGGGTAAGAGGAAGCGAAGGTAGGGATGGCAGCAGTAGGAAGCAGGAGGCTCCCCTCCTCTCCCTGACACACGGGCCCTATAGCGACATGTGCTGCGGCTGCTGTCCTCGGGACGCACATCCTTGTGAAGCAGGCAATGGGATCGACAGGTGGAGGGGGCGGCTGGCAGCGCGGGTCCCTTATAGGCTCGGGTCCCGTCGCAGCTGCGACCGTGATCGTTACGCCCCTGTGCACCATCAATGGTAATGAGGCACTCCAGCTCTCAAGAAGGCAACTGCTCAATCCAAAAACAGTCTAAATAGGTAAACCATAAGGCCCTGTGCACATAGTACATTTTTGATACATTTTATGGTGCAGATTTGTCACAAATATATCACAAGTATATCCTTGTCAACAAAGTCAATGAGAATCCTGAAATGTTGTACACATGTTGCTTATTCTTGGTGCAGATTCCCTGCCTTTTTTTGCCATTGACTTCATTAAGAAAAGCGTGTGGAGCGCTAAGGACCGGATACTCCGTAACAGGGCCAGTAGTGAGGATTACAGTGGTAGTGTCCAGTGCTGTGGCCTTGACTCACACTGAAAAGGAAAAGGAGAAATAAAAGCAATAAGAAAATAGTAAGTTTGTGACGCCAGTTGGGGTAATCAGCCAGATAGGACCAGCACTGTAGGAGATCTCTTGGAGATAGATGGAGTGGCAGTGCAGTTGTTCAACCCTTCCCAACCAGGGCTGGCTCCCAGGGGATGCTGATGATGAGGGAGGTAGTAGTAGTGGTGCAGGGTCGCAGAGAAATAAACAGCAGGAAACAATCTTATGCTGAAGTTCTTGCACGGTGTCCAGAATGATACAACCACCACCAGGCAGGTGGTCTGGCCAGTCTGATAACTGTAGTTCACTCTGCTGGGTGGGAAATATGGCCTTCATGCTGACTTCTCTAAATTGGTAGGTCTATAGGTGCCTTTGTGTTGTCCTGTACTTCCCGTTGGTTGCTGTGGCTGACCCTCAGTCAGGCTTGATAGGATCAGGGAACTGCACCACAGGATCTGCACTATGTACTACAACCGCCCCAGGAGGTCCCACTTGAGTGGCTAGTGAGCATAAACATCACTAGCGTCCAGTTTCTGCTACTAGGCCCTCTGAGCCTGAGCAACCTAGGGACTGGTGCCCTGCTGTGCAACTTGGTCCTTCAGAGAAGCCTCCTGACTGAACCTCTCCTCCTTTGCCTACCCAGCCTTACTACTCAGCTAATGCCTCCAACCATAAACTGAGACATATACCCAAATAATGCATTTAGTTCTCAGCATCCTGATTAGAGATCAGGTTGTGTTGGAAGCTGCAGACTTCTAGCAGAGGGAGCTCCAATTCTTCCAAGACATTTAAAAAAAATACCGTTTGTGGCGCCCCTGCAGTCTGACTGCCACAAATCTGCACCAAAAATGCCAGAAAATGCAGATTTGGGACAGAAAATGTCTGCATCAAACAGCATGTGTGCATACCCTAAAGGTCTGATCTTGATAGTGCAATTAGACCTCCGCTTATGTGTCCCCACTTAGTGGCAAAATAAAAGAGGTGATTTGTAAGAACGGCTCCTGCCAGTGGAATAACTAGAGTCTGATGAGCCCCAGTGCAAAATTCAGACACCCTTCCCCTCCGAATATTGGTCGGATGTCTGGGTCCATGTAGTCGGTCGCCAGAAGGTGGCCTCAATGTACGTTTCGTGCCAGGAGATGGCCCCTTGGAAGAAGATATTGTGAAACGTGCGTCGGGGCAATCGCCTGCTCACTTCTTAGTTTTCTCCCTTTTATTTTTTGGGATTTAAGTATTATATGTAAGAAGTCTTCTAAATTATAGAAGCCTATTGGTATTAATTTGCCGTTAGATACTCTTTTATTAACAAGTATATTGTGAATTGTCGGGACAATGTGCGCTGAGGTCCCTCTAGTGGGTATAACATTAAATCATGTATGGGTGGATACATACATAGAATCCTATACATAAACAATAAGTTACAACAACAAACAATGGGAATAAAAATAGAAAAACCTGAGTCTGCTGTGACCCTGGCCCCTTTACATTACATTATTACGGAAACACATTTGGACTCTCCTGTGGTTAATCACTAATGAAAATCACCTGTGATAAATTGTCGGTGCCCATGTGACATGAATTAGCCAATGAATGATGACTACAGTGTTTTAAAAAGCCGCATGTTAGGCCCTGTTCCTTTGTCACAATTCTAAATATGAAGGAGCTGTCTGAGGACATCAGAACTGCTACTATTAGCAAACCCAAGGAATATAAGACTATCTCCAAAGACCAATTTCAGCAGTGCACAATGTTATTAAGAGGTTTGTCAAGCATGGAGCCGTCAAGAACCTCCATGGAGGGAAGAGCAATATTGACAAGAGATGTCTTCGAAGGTTGGTACGAATGGTGGTAAAAACACCACGTCAAACATCCAAAGACCTGGAGACCACTGGAATAGCCTGGGTTCATGGTTTCAATAAGTACCGTATACCGCACACTAAAACAAGCACAGCTTTATGGGCAAAGGCCAAGCAAGAAACCATTTCTGAAGAAAAGACATAAAAGGAACGACGGATCTTTGCCAAAGACAAACCACAATCCTTCTGGAAAAATGTTCTGTGGACAAATTCAACAAAAGTAGAACTTTCTGACACAAAGCAACAGTTAGTTTACAGACGGTGCAATGAAGCTTATAAGGAAAAGAACACCCTACCAACCATTGGTTTTTTATTGAGTTTTAACACAAACATCAAATAACGAGAAACATTTTCCCTATTCGGGGGTATGAAGTATTACAACAAATCAGGGGGGGGGGAAAGGTAATCAAAAGAGAGGCCAGGAGGAGCATCAATTCCATAGCTATAAAGTGAGTAATCTAACATATATATATATAAAACTGTATACGTCAGAGGGCCAATTGGATGCAGGCTAACTTACTCCGGGATCTCCACCAGATTGTGTGCTGAGGATACCCAAGGGTCCCACCAATTCAAGTATCTAGTCCTTCTAGTGAGGTCATGAGCTAACATGATCTCATAGACAACATGCTGATTTAGGCGCGCTATAACCTCCGCCCTAGTAGGGATCTCTGGCGACTTCCAGTGGGCAGCAACTGTAAGTCGGGCCGCTATGAGGACTTTAGCGATTATCAGTCTTAGAACCAGGGCCGCACCGTCCATTGGACAGTGTGAGCCCTGTCATTCAGGCGGCAAGAGGCAGGGGGAGCGGCAGTGCAGAAGGGGGCGGCTCCTCATGCACATAGAGTCCCCCTGTCATGGCGCCGGCGGCTCAGCGCAGGTAAGCGGCGACCCCCCCCCCGAACCTCGCCCGCTGCTGGAGGGGCGGCAGCGCTGGTTTCTGCCAGCACGCCCCTCCCCCAGTCATCACCTGCTGCTGGAGGGGCGGCAGCGCTGCATTCTGCCAGCACCCCCCCCCTTGGTCATCACCTGCGCGGCTCAGGCGGCAGTGGGGCTTGGTGCACCCCTGCTTAGAACAGAGGGAAAGGTATCCAAATCTATTCCAAAAAGAGCCAGTGGCGATTCGAGTGTGAGCGGGAGTCCCGTGAGCGAGATGAGGATGAGTGCAGCTTCAACCTCCCCCCAAAATCGTTCAACCACTGGACAGGTCCACCACATATGAGATACTGTGCCAGGTATGGAGCAGCCCTTCCAACATTGTGGTGAAGCCGGAGGGGCCCTTCCTCGAAATTTAGCTATACGAGCTGGAGTAAGATACCAATCTAACAGAAGTTTCTTAGATTGCTCAATGTGGTTTATGCAGGATGTAAAGTGAGTGCCTTGGGCAGAGGCCATTGGTCCAGGGAAGCCGAAAAGGCCAGTCTAGATTCCCATTTAAGCATATGTGGGAGTTTGGTTTGGGATCTATAGTCAATAAGGGCTTTGTAAATAATGGTCACTCCTTGTCGGGAATGGGAGGCCTGTTTGAAGAGGGATTGCAGGCGAAGATTGTAAGTCATAAAGTCAAAGTCAGGTAAAGTGATGGAACTAACAAAATGGTGGAGTCTATGGTACCGTATATACTCGTGTATAAGCCGAGTTTTTCAGCCCAAAATTTGGGCTGAAAAGTCCCCCCCTCGGCTTATACACGGGTCTATACGGTAGACCCGTGTGGTGGGGGCTGTGTGGTGGGGGCTGTGGAGGCTGGAGGAGGCGGGGGGGGCTGCTGTATGAGCGGCCCCGTCACATGGGGCCGCTCATTAAATATGCACTGCATCCCCCTGTCAATCAGCGCAGGGGGAAGCAGTGCATATGGCCCCCCCAAAAGCTGGCACTGTCCCCCCTTGTAAGGGCCCCCCCCGGTGCTTATACTTTACCATCCCGGTGTTCTGATCGGCGCCGCTCCTCGGTGCTGCGTCGCCGTCTTCATCCTCCCGTCCGCGCTCGCTGCATCCATCCGGGTTCTCCGGCGGTCGCAGCGATATGACGTCATCGCGCGACCGCTGGAGAACCCGGATGCAGCCAGCGCGGGAGGATGAAGACGGCGACGCAGCACCGAGGAGCGGCGCCGATCAGAACACCGGATGGTAATGTATAAGTAGCGGGAGGGGGAGGCCTTACAAGGGGGGACAGTGCCAGCTTTTGGGGGCTGTTGGTACCCCCAGGGGGCTGCTGGGTACCCCCTGGGGGCTGTTGGTCCCCCCTGGGGGCTGTTGGTACCCCCAGGGGGCTGTTGGTACCCCCAGGGGGCTGCTGGGTACCCCCTGGGGGCTGTTGGTACCCCCAGGGGGCTGCTGGGTACCCCCAGGGGGCTGTTGGTACCCCCAGGGGGCTGCTGGGTACCCCCTGGGGGCTGTTGGTACCCCCAGGGGGCTGCTGGTACCCCCAGGGGGCTGCTGGGTACCCCCTGGGGCTGTTGGTCCCCCCTGGGGGCTGTTGGTACCCCCAGGGGGCTGTTGGTACCCCCAGGGGGCTGCTGGGTACCCCCTGGGGGCTGCTATATGTACCCCTGGGGGCCTGCTGTATACCACTGGGGCTGCTGTATACTACCACTGGGGCTGCTGGGGCTCCTGTATACTACCACTGGGGCTGCTGGGGCTCCTGTATACTACCACTGGGGCTCCTGTATACTACCACTGGGGCTGCTGTATACTACCACTGGGGCTGCTGGGGCTCCTGTATACTACCACTGGGGCTGCTGGGGCTCCTGTATACTACCACTGGGGCTGCTGGGGCTCCTGTATACTACCACAGGGGCTGCTGTATACTACCACTGGGGCTGCTGGGGCTCCTGTATACTACCACTGGGGCTGCTGGGGAATCTGTATACTACCACTGGGGCTGCTGGGGCTCCTGTATACTACCACTGGGGCTGCTGGGGAATCTGTATACTACCACTGGGGCTGCTGGGGAATCTGTATACTACCACTGGGGCTGCTGTATACTACCACTGGGGGGCCTGTATACCACACTGCTGGGGGCTGTATAACTGTGCTGGGGTCCACCCTCGGCTTATACACGAGTCAATAGGTTTTTCCAGATTTTTGGGGCAAAAGTAGGGGGGTCGGCTTATACACGAGTATATACGGTAAGTAAAGAAACTGGAGGGGGGAGAGAGTATTTGGACACCAAAGATGGAAATGTCAGTAGCTCGCTCTCTCCTAGAACATCTCCTAGCATCCCAATACCCCTCTCCTTCCACGGACGCATGGATAAATCCTGTATTAGGGCCTCAATCGCATCCAGTGTTATACATCGAAGTTCATTGGTATACATCTCATAATGTACAGGATTTTAGGGAGAGCCATCATTTTTACCGTTTGGATCTTGGCTATCCAGGATAGTTGGAACGTGGAGTAGTGAGCAAATAAGGATTTAAAATCGGTGAGGAGCGCTTCACAATTGCTTCTGACTATCTTTTTTGGGGACATTATATGAATTCCCAGGTATCGGAAACCCTTTGGAGCCCAAATGAAGGGGAAATGGGAACATAAATCAAGTTGTATAGAAGGTGGGATATCGAGAGGGAAGATGGATGATTTTGTTAACCCTACCAACCATTAAGCATGGTGGAGGATCTGTAATTCTGTGAGGTTGCTTTGCTGTGTCTGGTACAGGAGGCCTAGACTGTATCATAGGAATCATGAAATCAGAGAATTATCAAGAGAATATAGAGCAAACTGTGCTCCCCAGTGTAAGAAAACTTCATTTGGGTCGAAGATCAGCAAGACAATGACCCAAAGCACAAATCCAGAAGTGTCTAGGAATGGTTGAAAAAGAGAAAATGGATTGTTTTACAATGCAGCAATGAGTCCTGACCTCAATCCCATAGAAAATCTTTGGGGTGAGCTGACATCTGCCATTAGGGAAAAGAACCGGCAAACATTCAAGAGCGAAACTGCAATGGAAGAGAAATACCAGGAGATCAAGAAGCGTCTGGAGGCTTCATCAATGCCAAAGGGGGCGACCAAGTATTCATAAGGCCTTTATGGCTGCACGTGATGTTTATTCTGCTTCTTCTTTGAAATTGTAACATGTTTTATTGCTGTGATACTTTGGACACTAATTTTCAAATCCTGAGGATAGAACTTTGGTACATTTCCACCTATTTCTGAAGATATTGTACAATCTATGAAAAAAATGAAGGGGCGGGGTGCCAATAATGGTGAGCAGCGCTGTAGATGATCCATACTCCCGGACCACCTACATGTCAGCAATAGCAAACTACTTCCAAAGTAGATGCTTCATTTGACTACAGTGCAGGTAAACTATAATAACATGAGGACCTGAATTTGATTAGTAAATACAATTTGCATGAATAGACAGAATACAGAGAGGAGTGAGAGAGACATTACAGGATATGGGCACCATCAATGGCTAGAGGTATGTTTGTTTCTACTTAACCCCTTCATGACCAAAGACATACCCTGGCGATCACACTTGGGTGATCAGACATTGTTCTCTTGATTTTTCAGACAGAATGTGATCTACACTAATGAACATTTGGCGGTTTTTGTGTACGGGGTGCACCAGCCACTAGAACAGGGTAACCCAAAATAACCAAACTTTATCAACTTAATAACTTTATTTTACACAAAATGTGATGATCATAATTAGAGAACAGCAATGACTGTAGACAGAGAAAGATTAAACCCAAGTGTTGTAAAGGTTACAACAGTCACAAATCAGGAGGAAGTGTGCAGGCATTTGCTGTGTACAGGCCTTTGCTGTGAATGACTTCAGCACATCTGAGGCCACAGGACATCACTAGTCTCTCTCTGCTCTGGGGGAATTTTGATCCACTCTTCCTCCAGTCTCTCTCAGCTCTGCGGGGATTTTGCTCTACTCTTCTTCGAGCCTCTCTCTGCTCTGGGGGATTTTGCTCCATTCTTCTTCCACTCTCTCTCTACTCTGGGTGATTTTGCTCCATTCTTCTTCCAGTCTCTCTCTGCTCTGGGGGATTTTGCTCCACTCCTCTTTCAGTCTCTCTCTTTGCTCTGGGGATTTTGCTCCATTCTTCTTCCAGTCTCTTTCTCTGCTCTGGGGGATTTTGCTCCATGCTTCTTCCAGTCTCTCTCTGCCCTGCAGGGATTTTGCTCCACTCTTCTTCCAGTCTCTCTCTGCTCTGGGGGATTTTGCTCCATGCTTCTTCCAGTCTCTCTCTGCTCTGGGGGATTTTGCTCCACTCTTCTTCGAGTCTCTCTCTGCTCTGGGGATTTTGCTCCACTCTTCTTCCAGTCTCTCTCTGCTCTGGGGGATTTTGCTCCACTTTTCTTCCAGTCTCTCTCTGCTCTGAATGATTTTGCTCCACTCTTCTTTTAGTCTCTTCCACAGTTCTGTGACTGTTGTGGGTTTCTCAGCCATAACTCTCACCAAGGATTTTCCTGGTATTTTCTACTGGGTTTAGATCAGGACTCTGGGCTTTGGCCATTTCATTGTTTCACAGTTTTCTGTTTCTGCTTTCCCTGTTTTGCTGTGACATGGGGCATTGTCCTGCATAAAAATTGCCGCTGATTGAGGCTGAACACAAGTAAGGAACCACGTGTTGTTGAAGGTTCTGATACACACTTGCATTAATTCTGCAATGTGTCTGTATGAGAGCTCCAACCCCAGCAGCAGAAACATTCCCTAAACCATCACACTTCCTCCACCGCCTCTCACTGACTTCTTTACACACTTTGTGTTCGGTCTTTCCCCAGTTTGTCAATAAACATAATGTTTCCCATCAGACCCAAATAAATGAAACTTGCTTTCATCACTAAAATAAATTGTGGACACTTCTCTGTCCACACAACATGCTCCTCACCAAAGGCACTGGGGGAGGCAGCAGTCATTCTCTCTTTGTGCACTCTCCCCTCTGTTCTGTCTCATTCCATTCTGTCCTCTATCCTTTGACCTGTCTCCCCACTATGTGCTCTTTTCCCAGTGTGCGGTCATCTCCCCTTGTGCGCTTTTTTTTAGCTGCCTTCCCCTTGTTCTGTCTCTCTGCCCCTGAGCTGTTTTCTCCCCTTGTGTGCTCTTTCTTTAAGCAGACTCCCCCCTTGCTCTGTCTCTCTCCCCCCTGTGCTGTCTTCTCCCCTCGTGTGCTCTTTCCTTTCAATTGTCACCTCCTGTGCCCTGTCTCCACCCTCCGTGTGCTCTCCCCCACCGCCCCATGTACCATCTTCTCCCCCCTTGTCCTGTTCTCTCCTCACGTATGCTCTGTTTTGAGCCGTCTCCCCCCTGTATGCGGTCTCTACCCCAATCTATGCGCTGTATTCCCTTGTGCGCTGTCTCTCCCCCTGTGCACTGTATTTCTTCTTTACTGGTAGTTTAGAGGTTCTGTAAAAGGAACATGACTCACAAAAATAATCCAAGAAAATCTGCATTCCCACAGCAAAAGAGCCATCACACTCTTCTGAGCCCTGTAGTCAACGCCACAGTTAATGTCCACATGTATGGCATTCAGTACTGATAGTAGGAGGTGAGCTGTGAAATCCCTATTGAAAATGGTGGATACCGTGTTATCTGCTGTATATAGAGGTGTTATCAGTCATTGTACAGGAGGAGGAGGTGAGCTGTAATATCACCTATTGTGAATGGTGGATCCTGTGTTATCTACTGTATATAGAGGTGTTATCAGTCATTGTACTGGAGGAGGTGAGCTGTGATATCACCTATTGTGAATGGTGGATCCTGTGTTATCTACTGTATATAGAGGTGTTATCAGACATTGTACAGGAGGAGGTGAGCTGTGATATCACCTATTGTGAATGGTGGATCCTGTGTTATCTACTGTATATAGAGGTGTTATCAGTCATTGTACAGGAGGAGGAGGTGAGCTGTGATATCACCTATTGTGAATGGTGGATCCTGTGTTATCTACTGTATATAGAGGTGTTATCAGTCATTGTACAGGAGGAGGTGAGCTGTGATATCACCTATTGTGAATGGTGGATCCTGTGTTATCTACTGTATATAGAGGTGTTATCAGTCATTGTATAGGAGGAGGTGAGCTGTGATATCACCTATTGTGAATGGTGGATCCTGTGTTATCTACTGTATATAGAGGTGTTATCAGTCATTGTACAGGAGGAGGAGGAGGTGAGCTGTGATATCACATATTGTGAATGGTGGATCCTGTGTTATCTACTGTATATAGAGGTGTTATCATTCATTGTAGAGGAGGAGGTGAGCTGTGATATCACCTATTGTGAATGGTGGATCCTGTGTTATCTACTGTATATAGAGGTGTTATCAGTCATTGTACAGGAGGAGGAGGTGAGCTGTGATATCATCTATTGTGAATGGTGGATCCTGTGTTATCTACTGTATATAGAGGTGTTATCAGTCATTGTACAGGAGGAGGAGGTGAGCTGTGATATCACCTATTGTGAATGGTGGATCCTGTGTTATCTACTGTATATAGAGGTGTTATCAGTCATTGTACAGGAGGAGGTGAGCTGTGATATCATCTATTGTGAATGGTGGATCCTGTGTTATCTACTGTATATAGAGGTGTTATCAGTCATTGTACAGGAGGAGGTGAGCTGTGATATCATCTATTGTGAATGGTGGATCCTGTGTTATCTACTGTATATAGAGGTGTTATCAGCCATTGTACAGGAGGAGGAGGTGAGCTGCGATATCACCTATTGTGATTGGTGGATCCTGTATTATCAGTCATTGTACAAGAGGGGGAGGAGGTGAGCTGTGACATCACCTATTGTAAATTGCGAAGTGCAAACACTGCAAGAAAAACTGGAACACAAATAAAAATAATACAAACTTAAAAAAAGAATACTTAACATAAAAACTTAATTTAAGGTAATTTCCTGGTGAAACACTCCCTTTATGAGATTGTGACACTGCAGAAATTGAACAAAAGACACATGTTCCAGACACAACAAAATATTTATTCTTTTTAATTTATAAAATGATATACATCCGTATATTACAATAAGACAAAATTCTATATACAAAGTCTTTGGCAATAATCTGTGAATTCATGATCCCTTAGAGTTGGGGCTGCATGTTGGCAGTATAGAATGTAGACAGTCTGCGGTGATTCACTACCGCCTCAAGGA
This sequence comes from Allobates femoralis, assembly GCA_033576535.1. Taxonomy (NCBI): domain Eukaryota; kingdom Metazoa; phylum Chordata; class Amphibia; order Anura; family Aromobatidae; genus Allobates; species Allobates femoralis. The sequence continues at coordinate 608,379,324 of JARQOC010000001.1, forward strand.
TGAGAGCACAAACCGTTACCTTCCACACTGACTGCTGCAGACAATCAGTCGGCTCAGCAGTCTTGTGCTGTGACCACCGCCGAGTCCAGTGATTGACAGCAGTGGTCCTGTGCTGTGAATGGGACGTCCCCACTACAGCTCTATCAATCAACATCAGCGGGGAGAGGCCAGGGATACAGTCGTTCTCATTTAATTTGTATTTTTTGTGGGCCACTTTACCTTAAAACCAGACATTTGAGACCTTTAGGCCAGGCTAAGCCATAAATATCCAACAGATCCAGGTCCTACCATTATGACCTGCTATTTTGGGGTCTTTTATACACTGAATAGAGGGGGCGGCTCTCGCCATTCACTTGAATGGGATTTCTGAGAGTTGTTGTTTTTCTATGGAGACCACAGATGGGTCATCACAATGTGTCCTTATATCCTTTTGTATTTGTGAATCTGTGAATCTATACAGCAGAAAAAAAATTTAGGAGAAAAATTGGCACAGTGACAGGTGTAGGATAGGGAGTCCGGCACCTAAGAAATGACATAACGGCAGTGGTGGTGGCAGTATATTGTGAGTGTTCTGTGCACCTGGCGGGACCTCTGGACATGAAACCGGCCAGACGTTCCATGCACCTTGTGGGACCTCTGGACATGAAACCGGCCAGACGTTCCATGCACCTTGTGGGACCTCTGGACATGAAACCGGCCAGACGTTCCATGCACCTTGTGGGACCTCTGGACATGAAACCGGCCAGACGTTCCATGCACCTTGTGGGACCTCTGGACATGAAACCGGCCAGACGTTCCATGCACCTTGTGGGACCTCTGGACATGAAACCGGCCAGACGTTCCATGCACCTTGTGGGACCTCTGGACATGAAACCGGCCAGACGTTCCATGCACCTTGTGGGACCTCTGGACATGAAACCGGCCAGACGTTCCATGCACCTTGTGGGACCTCTGGACATGAAACCGGCCAGACGTTCCATGCACCTTGTGGGACCTCTGGACATGAAACCGGCCAGACGTTCCATGCACCTTGTGGGACCTCTGGACATGAAACCGGCCAGACGTTCCATGCACCTTGTGGGACCTCTGGACTTTGTACTGTGAGGGACGGTATATGACAAGTGACCTTATTTGTGTATAACACCCGGTGTGGGTCACTGTCGTTGAGGCTGCCCTCTTCGGACTCCTCCTCTATCTAAGGACCCTACGATCTGGCAGCTGAGACCACCGGCGGTCCCAGCAGGAGACATGTGTCATTACATGATTCCTATGTCAATGTTCGCAGTAGCTCTTGTTCATATAAACTTCCATCTACGTAGAGGGATAACCTTCTACCCTGCAGGAACATAATACATTGAGCTGTATTAGCGCTAATCTACAGGTCTGTTTATTCACTGGGATTGGCCTTGGATTTACAAAAGATCAAGCCCTACACTAGGATTCAGGGGCGTCCCCCGATACGTGCAGAGCCTCGTCTGTGATGGTTGCCGTCTCCGTCTCCTCCATCGTTCCATATGATAGATGGGGCTCCGCTTCCAGTTTTGTGCTCTCAGATTGTGAAGTCCTCAACACGCTGGGGACATAATTCTGCAAACACAAACACTGTATTAAACAAAAGCAATGAAACTTATAGCAAAAGTTCATAGTCCTGACATCACTACCGCCAATATAGCGGTGGGCATATTGAATACGGCAATTCTCACATTTCAGAGAAAGTATACTTTAAAACAGAGGTCCCCAACCTTCCTGACCTTGAGAGCCACATCCAGCTCGCGCCCCTTCACAGTAGTGACACCCAGAGCCCCCATTAACGGTATAATGACAGCCAAACTGAGGCAGTGCACCAAGATCCAGGGGTTCCTACCTCACCCCCATCCAAATCTGCTCTTCTATATGAAGCTGCTCACCTTCTCTTCAAGCCGTTTGCTAAACCTGGTACTAATGCACCAAACTGGAAGGCACATGTGGCTCCCAAGCTACAGGTTGGGACCCCTGCTTTAAAATATCCAGCCACGGACCATAGGCGGAAACAAGACTGGTCCGGCATTTCCCCTGGTGGGCGCATTCCAACACCACATTAGGTAACTGAAAGGTATCTCACTATGGAAGAGACCTGTCAATCACCTGCAGTGGTGCCGGTAGTAGCCGGCAAGGGACCGGTCCTTATATCCCATTACACATACTCACAGGTGATTTTCGTGGGATTTCTCCTTCAATTGGAGTGTCTGTTCCGGGAGTGGACTCAAGTATCTAGATATAAACATATTGAAATATAGAAGTTTGGTTTGTTTATTTTTTTTCACCAACTTAAAGTAGCCTGTCTTTAACTAGGCTTATGAAATATAAATTATTAATCCTTAAAAAGGTAATTTTTATACCCATTAAACCAAGCCAGAATCATGATGGAGGTTCAGTCATTGAAGACCGAGCTGACTTTTGCGATTTTTCAGCAGATCACTGTAAACTGGGGCTGAATGAACAGAGCCATCTCACTACAGTTCAGGTAAGTTCATGGTAGTGCTATTGTGCTCTGCATAAGGCAGGATAACAATACGGTACAGACAGATTGGCCTCAATATGCAGCTCCCTTGTGGGGCGCTGTACTCCAATAATTGATAGAAAGCGCACTGGACTATGAACAATTTTAACCATGATGTCTACAGATGGGCTTGTGGCTTAACTGGAATGAGTGACCTTGCTTGTTTTTATTTTTTACCAATGCCTTGAAACCGTACATACAGCGGTGTGCAAAAGTGTTTCCTGATTCCTCATTTCTTATTCTTTTACATGTTTCGAACTTAAATGTTTCAGATCATCAAACAAATGTAAATATTAGACAAAGATAACACAATTAACCACAAAATGAAGTTTAAAAATGAAGGTCTTAAATCCAAACCTACAGGGCCCTGTGTGAGAAAGTGATTTCCCCCTGAACCTATTAACTGGTTGGGCCCATAGCTGCAACGACTGCAATCAAGCATTTGTGATGATAACTGGCAATGAGTCTTTATAACACTCTGGAGGCATTTTGGCCGCTCATCTTTGCAGACTTGTTGTAATTCACCAACATTGGAGGGTTTCCGATCATAAACCGCCTTTTTAAGGTCCAGCCACAGCATCTCAATCGGATTAGGGTGAGGACTGTGACTCCGCCACACCAAAGTTTTAATTTAGTTTTTCTTAAGCCATTAAGAGGTGACTTGCGGTTTTGGATCATTGTCCTATGGCAGAACCTAAGTGCTTTCAGTCTGAGGTCATGGACAGACGGCTGGACGCTCTCCTTCAGGATTTTTTGGTGACTGCAGAATTATTTACCCCAACAAGTCTCCCAGGTCCTGAAGCAACAAAACAGTTGCCTCCACCACACATCATATTGCCTCCATCACATCACATTGTCTCCACCATGTTGTACTGTTGGAATGTTGTTCCTTTTCTGAAATGCTGTGTTGCTTCTACACCACATGTAATGGGGCATAAACCTTCCAAAAAGTTCAATTTTTGTCTTGTTAGTCCACAGATTTTAATCCCAAAAGTCTTGGGGATTTATGTTCTTTTTGCTCAGCAGTGGTTTTCATCTTGGATCTCTGCCATGTGGCCATTTTCGCCCAGTTTATTTCTTATGATGGAGTCATTAAAATTGACCTTAACACAAGTGAGGCCTACAGATCTTTGGATGTTGTTTCGGGGTCTTTTGTGACCTTTTGGATGAGTCGTCGTTGCGCTCTTAAAGTAAATTTGCTTGGCCGGCCATTCCTAGGAAGGTTCACAACAATTCTATGTTTTAGCCATTTGTGGATTATTGTCATTCACTGGAGTCCCAAAACTTTAGAAATATCTTTATAACCTTTCCCAGACTGATACATCTTAATTATTTTGTTTCTCCTTTGTTCCTGAATTTCTTTAGATCGTGGCATGATATCTAGCTGTTGAGGATCTTTTGGTCTACTTCACTTTGCTAGGCAGGTTCTATGTAAGTGATTTCTTGATTAAGAACAGGTGTGGCAGTAATCAGAACTGGATGTGGCTAGGGAAATTGAACTCAGCTTCCCAAAAATGTGATAAACCACAGTTATTTTATTTTCTAAGGGAAGACAATCATTTTTTTCACACAGTGCCCTGTAGGAATGGATTTCTTTTTGCCTTAATAATACTTTCATCTATAAACTGCATCTTGTGTTACTTGTCTTATCTTTGTGTAATATTTACATTTATTTGGTGAGCTGAAACATTTATGTGTAACAAACATGCAAAAGAATAAGAAATCAGGAAGGAGGAATCACTTTTTCACACAAGGCCCTTTGGGTTTGGATTTCTTTTTCCCTTAATAATAAAGACCTTCATTTATAAGCTGCATTTTGTGATTACTTGTGTTCTATTTGTCTAATATTTGAATATGTTTGTTGATCTGAAACCTTTAAGTGTGAAAAACATGCCCCTCCCCCCTTCCCACCCCAAGCTACATCCTGAATACGTAGCTGACCAGTTCTAATTAAAGGGTTATACATTTTTTGTTTAATAGGGTTGTTCAAGTGGCCAAATGTCCCAAAACAAGAGAATGAAGCCGGAAAATCTTCCGTAAAAATGCTCGAGCTCCCCATTGACATCCATTATACTCGGTATGTGAGTCGCGTCCATCGTTTCGAGTACTGAACACCCAAGCTTGGCAGTGCCCGCTCATCACTATTAATGACATGAAACACTCACCTTGTAATTAAAAGGACTAAGATGTTTGAAGCAGCCGAAGCAAGTATAGGAGATGAGGATTACGATGGTTATAAGCAAAATGACCAGAGTGAAAAGTGTGGCGCCTCTGAAACCTGTTTCAAAAAATAAATAAAAATTAGGAACACCAAGTTCTTGTTAGGACTTCTACTACTGTTGATCGGTTGATTGCAAAGGATAAGTACAATATATAGAGCTCAGTGGTTAGCACTATACTATATATAGAGCAGCATGGTGGCTCAGTGGTTAGCACTGCACTATATATAGAGCAGTACGGTGGCTCAGTGCTTAGCACTGTACTATATATAGAGCAGCTCAGTGCTTAGAATTAAAGTATCTATAGAGCAGCACGATGGCTCAGTAGTTAGCACTGTACTATATATAGAGCAGCATGGTGGCTCAGTGCTTTGCACTGTACTATATATATATAGAGCAGCACAGTGGCTAAGTGGTTAGCACCATTCTATATATAGAGCAGCACAGTGGCTCAGTGGTTAGCACTCCACTATATATAGAGCAGCACAGTGGCTCAGTGGTTAGCACTCCACTATATATAGAGCAGCACAGTGGGTCAGTGGTTAGCACTCCACTATATATAGAACAGCACGGTGGCTCAGTGGTTAGCACTATTCTATATATAGAGCAGCTCAGTGCTTAGAATTAAACTATATATAGAGCAGCACGATGGCTCAGTAGTTAGCACTATACTATATATTGAGCAGCATTGTGGCTCAGTGGTTATATCTGCACTATATATAGAGCAAAACTGTGGCTCAGTGGTTAGCAATGTACTATATATAGAGTAGTACAGTGGCTCAGTGGTTAGCAATGTACTATATATAGAGCAGCACTGTGGCTCAGTGGTTAGCAATGTACTATATATAGAGTAGTACAGTGGCTCAGTGGTTAGCAATGTACTATATATAGAGCAGCACAGTGGCTCAGTTGTCAGTACTGCAGCCTTGTAGGACTGAGGTCCTGGGATCAAATCCCACCAAGAACAACATCTGTGGAGTTTGTATGTTCTCCCCATGTTTTGTGGGTTTCCTCCGGGTTCTCCAGTTTCCTCCTACACTTCAAAGACTGATAGGAAGTTTAGATTGTGAGCCCCAATGGGGGCAGTGTTGCAAATGTATGTAAAATGGAATTAATAGCGCTATATGAATGAATAAATATTATTATTATAAGGCTTTGGAGATCCCCTTTAAATGCAAAAAATAATAACAGAAGCTTTTTACCCATCCGAAGAAGAGAGTAAAAAAACAGCCACATGATGCACAGGATTGGTGCCGCCAGAGACTGGTTCACCGCTGCAAAGTGGATCTTCCTGTCCAGTTTGGTCGGCAGATAAGCAAAATACAGGTTGTGTCTGTCCACTATGTGTTTCAGCAGCATGTAGATCAATCCTAGGGAGGAAAAACCAGCAGAAAATCTAATGATCGCAACAAAATATCACCTATTTCTATAGCGAGGGGGTGGGGGCCCATTGTAAACAGTGGAAAAGTCTGCATTCAATGAGGACAGATGTTCCCATTACTGAGATAGGAGACATTGGTGCTTTTAATGTTCTATGTAGAGGGGAAGGGGAGGAGTCAGATACAGACAGAGACATTCTGCTGCAAGTTCTCTCTAAATGCCACTTACACTTCTCCATAGAAATTTATGAGCCCCAACTGTCACCTCCTATTTCAATAATCAGAAAATTTGTATCCAGGTTTTGCTTTTTAATGTTTTATGTAGAAGGGAAGTCGAAAAGGAGGGAGAGATAGATACAGAGACATTCTGCTGCAAGTTCTCTTTAAAAAAAAAGAGGAAGGAGCTAGATACAGATAGATATTCTGCTCTGCTGCAAATCCTTCTTAATAAAGGAGAGTGAAGCTAGATATAGACATTCTACTACAAGTTCTCCTTAATAAAGGAGAGTGAAGCTAGATACAGACATTCTGCTGCAAGTTCTCCCCAAAAAAGATGGGACGAGCAAGATATAAACATTTTGCTGCAAGTTCTCCCTAAAAAAAGATGTGAGGAGCAAGATATAAACATTCTGCTGCAAGTTCTCTTTAAACACTTCCACTTCTCCATAGAACTTTATAAGTACCAACCGTCACCATCTTTTGATTTAAAAATGGGAAAATCTGTCATCAATGAACACAGAGATCCACATTATTGGGATAGGGGAGGACAATTGGTGCTTTTAATGTACTATGTAGAGGGGAAGTGGAGAAAGGAGGAGCTAGATACAGACAGAAATTCTGCTGCAAGTGCTCTTTAAAAAAGGAGGGAGGAGCCAGATACAGAAAGACATTCTGCTACAAGTTGTACTTAAAAAAGAAGGGAGGAGTTAGATACAGACATTCTGCTACAAGTTCTTCTTATAACAAGGAGGTGAGGAGCTAGATACAAACAGACATTCCGCTGCAAGTTCTCCTTAAAAAATGAGGCAGGAGCTAGATAGACAGATATTCTGCTGCACATTCTCCTTAAAAAAAGAAGGGAGGGGCAAGAAACATTTTGCTGCAAGTTCTCCTTAAACACTTACACTTCATTCAATGAAGACAGAGATCCACATTACTGAGATAGGAGAGGACAGTTGGTGCTTTTAATGTTCTATGTACAGGGGAGGTGGAGACGGGAGGAGCTAGATAGGCAGAAATTCTGCTGCAAGTGCTCCTTAAAAAGGAGGGAGGAGCTAGTTACAGACATTTTGCTGCAAGTTCTCCTTAAACACACTTCTCCATAGAACTTTATGAGCACAAACTGTCACCATCTATTAATTTAAAAATGAGAAAATCTGTAATCAATGAAGACAGAAATCCACATTACTGAGATAGGAGAGAACAACTGGTGTTTCCAATGTTCTATGTAGAGGGGAAGTGGAGAAGAAGGGAGGAGCAACAATCAGACATATTCTGCTGCAAGTTCTCCTTATAACAGGAGGTGAGGAGCTAGGTACAGACATTCTGCTGCAAGTTCTCCTTATAACAGGCGGTGAGGAGACACCATTAATAATCCCTTTCCCACCCCCCATCCCCTTACCCCTCTAGACAGCTCCATCTACCATTAACTTTCAGGAGAAAGACAAACACCATAAAGTCTCCTTGTGCTTCCCGTACCCAAATGACCTACTTTCAATTCAGTCAATAAGAAAAATCGACAATGAAAAGGAAAGAGAAAGATGAAGAGACCCGGCGACAGACAGCTCATAGACAGCATTTCTGGTCTTCCCTTTCCCCATTAATTACTCCGCCCTCGGCCATGGATCCCACAATTTCTCAAACATCTTAGTAACCCCTCGTCTTCTATATATGCTTTCCTCAGTGCGTATGATATACTTCACATGTTGTAAAGATTGTGTTCTGGTAGGTGGTGTAGGCCTAATCCATCCCCTGGCGATCACCTTCGGGCAATGAACAACAACCTGGACACCGCAATGTTTTGTGTGTTAGGAACACCTACTTCCTCCACATATCCCAGCACACACCCCAATGGGCTTCTCGGCAACCCGCACCCATATTGTCCTTCTATTAAATTTATTACCACTATCCAAAAGCCTTGCAACCCGGGCACTCCCATACCATGTGCAACAGCCCGACTCCCTCCTGTCCACACCTCGGGCATTCAGACCAATCCTGTACAGGAACTCCGGGGTCCTATAGACTCTATGCAGCAGATAGAGCTGCGACAGCCTACCTGGCCCACTCAGTGATAGTTTAGGTCCGTACTCCAGTATAAGTTCCCATGTGTCATCGTCCATTACCCCAATTTCCTCTTCCCATTTACTCCTTGCTCTTATAGGATGTTGTAACAACCAGGTATGTAACAGGTCTTCATAGACCGTTGATATGACTTCCCGCGTGCCTCCTTCCATACAGACAAAACACAACTATATCCTTTTGCACTCTCAACACTCTTGTTCTAATCTGGCATCTAAAGGCGTGTCGCACTCTAAGGCTGGTTTCACACTACGATTTTGTGCAATCCGACACTGTCCGATATAAATCGGACAGCATCGGATCCAAACTGATCCCTGCAATCGGATGCTAAATAGGCATCCGATTCCGAAATTTTGCAGGATCAGTTTGGCCAGCTACTCCTGTCATCTCGCTCCTCTCTGCCTCCTGTCACCTGTCTGTCCCTTGTTCTCCCCAGGTACTCCCGCTTCTCCCCTGTGTTTTCCTGTTCTCCCCTGGTACTCCCCGCTTCTTCCCCGGTACTCCTGCTTCTCCCCTCTGTTTACCTGTTCTCTCCTGGTACTCCCTGCTTCTCCCCTGTGTTTCCCCCTCTTCTCCCCTCTCATCCGGACTAAAAAAATAAAAAAAGGAGAATTTTGTGTACTCACCGTAAATTCCTTTTCTCTTAGCCTCTAATTGGGGGACACAGGACCGTGGGTGTTATGCTGCTGTCCACTAGGAGGCGACACTAAGCAGAATCTGCAAAAGAGTAACAGTGGCTCCTCCTCTGTAGCATATACACCCCTGTAGCAGGAAGTGCTCTCCAGTTTTGTGCTAAAGCAGTAGGAGAATGAACAGAAGAATGACAAGAATCACAGTAAAATAAGGCCTGTTAAGTAAACAGGCAGCCACATATAACAGTAAGGTAAAACGTGTTACCGAACAGGCAACTACGTAATAATAGTATAAGCAGGCCTGTAAAATAAACAGGCAACTATATAACCTCTCAGGGGTACGATGAGAACCTAGTAACGGCCCGAAACGGGCAACAGGGTGGGTGCTGTGTCCCCCAATTAGAGGCTAAGAGAAAAGGAATTTACGGTGAGTACACAAAATTCTCCTTTTCTCCTTCGCCTCATTGGGGGACACAGGACCGTGGGACGTCCTAAAGCAGTCCCTGGGTGGGAACAGCAATGGAAAATCACTAATAATAACAATAACAATGCACCTACAGGTGGGCTAATGCCGCCTGGAGGGTACAGCTTCCTAGACTTGCAGTTGCCGAGGACTGAGTGAGAGCCTAAGGCGTCTGGCAAGCATGTGCATGCTGTCTGCCTTAGACACCTGTTGTGCTAACTCCTGGTGCCTAATAGCTCAGTAGCCCAGGAGACTCCAGCGCTCATAGTAGAATGCGCTGTGCCCGCCGCCGGAAAAGACACAGCACCATAGATGAATGGTGCTACCTAAAAATAATTTAAAAAAAAATAATAATAATGCTAAAAAGCACCCCGGATGGTGGATTTAAGCCATCTGATCAAGCATTTGAAGAACCTGGCCTGTCTGCTGCGTTTATCCTTCTGGAAAAAGGAAAAGAGGTTTCTAAACGGAACTTGTCCTGAGCGCGTATATGTGTAGAGTTCTGACCAAGGTGTAGGAATGCAGAGCATTACTGACCGGATGAACTGGCACTAGACGTAGCGCTCTCAGAAATATATATTCAGGCAGGTGGACAACAAAAGACACCACCATCTGGAGGAAAAAACTAACCAGATGTAGGGCAACCTTGTCTGGGTGAGAGAAAAAACAAAAAAGGCGGTTTACCCGAAAACGCTGCAAATTTAACAACTCTGCGGAGAGATTAATTGCCATCCAGAAAACAACTCCTTGTGTGAGAAGATGAAGGGATTTTTCCCCATGTCTTAAAATGTGGTTAGCATAAAGCTGTGAGGACGAGGGTCATGACCCCCGGGACTAGTAGACTTTGAGAGGGAGGAACAAGTCGGCAGACTCCTTGAAGAAAGGATGTGTAATTGAGGTCTGGTAACAAGACATTGCCTAGAGGGGATGAAAAAAAGGTTTGGAACTTGTCCTTTGAGAGGACCGAAGGACAGATGTGAGTGTAGAACCGGTCGGGTGGGCCTGGGAATCCTTGAGAGGAAACCGTGCTAAGGCGAAAAACCACAAGAAGAAGGGAAAATAAATGGAATTTCCATGTTGATGGAATATCTCTTCTGAAAGCGGTGTCCGCGCTCTGATTGAGGTTGCGACAACATTACGTGAACACCCGGAGTTTCAGGGTCACGACGTCTATTTTAGAGCCGATGAATTATAATGGTAAGACGGCCTTCAGAGAGTAGGTCTGGACGATCGAGTAGGCAGCATAGCACGTGCGCTATGAAGTGGACGAGCTCGTCATGCCAAGTGTGTGTGGCCACAAGGATGATTTGTTGACAGTCCAGTTTGATTATCTTCACTACCTGGGATAGTGGTAGCCTGGGGAAAGAGAAGTGGAGTTGGAATCGGGTCCAGTCCAAGATCAGACCTTCCGCCAGCCATGACTGTGGGTCGTGGGACCTGGCTATTAAGCTAGGAACCTCGGTAATGAGGCGAGACACTATTATGGATGCTTCCGGAGGTCTCCAGTGACGTCAGAGTTGCATGAAGACATCTGGATGTAGGGACCCTATTCTGAGGTAAGCCCTTGGCAACAGAGGAACTGCTTGTTCAAATCATCTACAAGTGTAGAATAACAACCGGTAATACTGAGTTTGTGAAGTCCGCCTAGTGAAGAATGTGGTCAACGTTCTTCATTGCCTGGGAACTGCGGGATTCGCTCTAGTGAATCGACATATGCCACAGTCGTGGCATTGTCAGACTGCCTTCTGAAAAGGCGGCGGCCAGAAGAAGGGATAAATCTTCAGTGTCGGTAATCTCGCCCAAATCTCCCGAAGGACGATGAGAATCGTTGATTCCGATCAGGACCGTTGGTCCGAGTGTTGAAATATAGGTACAGCGCACCTTATTGTGTCCGACTCACGTAGGTGAATAGTACCTTTCAACTTGGTGGAAGAAGAAACTTCTCCTGCGTACTAGTAAGTGGCTGAGCCACCACAGGAGATACCACATGGCTGGTACTGGAAGAAGACACCTCCTGATACAATATCTTACCATCTTATCTCATGACGTGAGCATGGATAACTGCGGAGGCCTGAGGAGCAACTGCGTCAAGGAACTAACTACCAGTGCTACCACCGTCCTGCCACTGACCGTCATGTCAGGTCTGACAGGCTGAGGTGACCGTTGAAGGAGAGTGCGGACTTCTGGTTGAAGTATCTATGCCTAGTCTTGGAAAAATCTGATCAGTGCTTTAAATGTATTGAAATGCGTTCCGAAAATACTAGAGACTGCAGTGAAAACTGGCGTAGAGTCTTGGAGGATGACCAGCCAAACAAGTCTTAATAAAGTGTTCACTGTGATAGCGACGCTGTGTTCTCAATCCCTGAAGGTCGTGCGTTGAGGAGTAAATCGTCCAGGTATGGAAGATTGACCTGTCCCTGAAATGCAGGAAAACCAGACGACTGCCATAACTTTTATGACCACTTAGGGAACTGTAACAAGTGTGGACGGAAACGCCACAATTAAGAATGGGCTGGCAAATCGTAATTATGATAAGTGGCTGCAAGTGGAACATGCAGGTAGTGGTCTTGTATATCTAAGGATGCAATGTATTCTCCGTTCTCCAAGGAACATTATGGAGCGGAGAGAATGCATGCGGAAAAAATCTGTCCCAGGTATCTGTGTCTAGCTGTGTCAGTCTAGCACAGGATGTACTGCACGTTCTTGTTTATAGACTACAACCAAATTGGAATAGCACCTTTAAACCACGCTGTGCTTGTAGCACAGGCATGGAACCTTTAAACACGCTCTGCGTGTAGCACAGGCATAATGACTCCCTGATTAAGGGGCTCCTGACGCGAGTTTGGAGGGTTGTCTGTGATCGCTACATGTGCGTTGATCGAGTTTGTGTCGATCTAGACGATGATCCGCTATATGAATTCCCAAAAGGTTGGAAACTGGATTGCTGACTGCGAGTGAGGCACCGCCCGGTGCAGTGCGATTGGCATCTTCAAGGCATGGTAGCGGACTCTGATGCCTGCTGTTGTGTTCTGTTCAGCGGAAATGTGTCCCTAGGGAAAAACTCGTTGTCAGATAGGGTACCGCACGAACCCATGAAGTCCGAACACAACACAACTCCCTTATGGTGAATGGGGCGCTGAGGGTCCCATGGGTACGGTCTTGTGTCCTGTGAGACACAGTTGAATGTTTTAAGTATAGACATCTAGCTTCCTGTGAGATGGAACGTTGATTTAGAGATGCATAAAGGTTCGAGTCTGGGATTGCAAAAACGTCAGACTTCGGAGGCATCGTCCTGCTGCATACTAGTTTCCCATAAACTGCGATATAGTTGCAGACGTAATAACTGTCTATCTAGATGTAGCAGTATGTCTGATAGGCAATGATGCCAGTGCCTGACACGGTGGAAGGAAAGCCAGGCTGTGCCTATTAGTGGGTCACCCGCACTAGGCAGAGGAACTCTGCTCGCCGGGTGAGAGTCATAAGAGGTAAAACTTCAGATGAACATAGGCGGAGCCGTGTCACACTGTGACGACACAGAATAAACACATTACATCCACAGGGCATTTAGTGGATCACGTCTCCCCTGTGCGTACTGAGAACAGCCTGATGCCTAATTTCTTCACTGACATTATGTATAGCTGCTGAAAATATGATTTTACAGCAGCACAGAGCATGTCAGGAGAGATCTTGTAGGGCACGTACACTCAGTGTGATGTAAGTGAGAACAGTGCTGTGCTGCAGCAGGTTAAGAAGTTGACAAATTCACCAAAAACCTGTAGTCACAGCAGCACAGAGTATTTCAGGACCGAAATATGTCGGGCTGCCCACTTTCTTCCCATGGAGTCCGGATTCCTGTAAAGGCCTACGTAGGCTGTCACGCATGGCGTAGGCTGACACGCATGGCATAGCCTGTGACACATGGCGAAGCCTGTCACTGGTGTACAGGGGGAGAGGAAGCTGCAGCAGGGAATTATATCCCTTCTGGCTGTCCTGTATCTGCCCCACACAGCCTGTCACACCTGGGTGGTGGGGGGGGGGGCTGCAGCAGGGAACACATCCCTGCTGGATGTCTTGTATATGCCCCCGCAGCCTGTATAGAGCCGCTACACTTGTGTGTGCTCGGGCCCACAATTCATCATGGTGCCCAGGCTGCAGTTTGGCGCCGCCGGGAGGAGGAGGGGGCGGGAACATGGATGGGCGCGCAAAACCAGCGCCCAGAGGGACTTCCCGCCCTCTCTGTGATGAGGCGCCGCGTCATATGACGCTATTCGGAGGGCGGGCGGTGGGCGGGAATGGGCGGCGCCGTCCACGCTAGGCCTGAAGCCGGGGCCTAGCGTGATTTGCGGCCCCGCAGATGGCTGGGGGTTGGCGCGGAAGCCCGCGACCCATCCGGATCCGCAGGTCTGGCGGCGAGGGGGGCCATGGCGGATCCCTGCCGCCCAGGTACATTGCTGCCTGCTCTTGCAGGGGCAGCGTAGGGGGAGCTGGGCACCTCTTCCCCTGCCTTGAGCTGTGGGAGCCATGCAGGGAGAAGGGGGACAGGGAGACACCTCTGTCCCAGGACCTGCCATGCTCCGGAGGCAGCCACAGTCCTATACTGTTATATATGGAGGACAGTGCAGGGATGAGTGGGCTGAACCCAGACCCCACCAGGCTCTGATATGGTACCAGACCCAGTTAGAGAAGTGCAGCTGCGCTGCTGGCACCTGTGGTGCCTCAGCCCAAGCACCCAGAGGGTGATTAGGGGGTTGTCTCTGAGCCTGCACTCTTGCAGGCAGCCTTCAGAATCCCAGTCTAGAATGCAGCATGTGCTGCTGGTACCTGTGGTGCCTCAGCCCAAGCACCCAGAGGGTGATTAGGGGGTCGTCTATGAGCCTGCACTCTTGCAGGCAGCCATTCAGAATCCCAGCCCATAATGCAGCATGTGCTGCTGGTACCTGTGGTGCCTCAGCCTAAGCACCCACGGGGTGATTAGGGGGACGTCATCTGGCAGGCAGTCCAGCTCTGGCTTCGACTCAGGACCCTGAGGGAGTGAGGAAGGTGGATGTTATGCTGGGCTGTCTCAACTTTAACCCAGCAACCCAACAGTGGGAGGCCGAGAAAGGAGTAAGGCATATGTAAGGATTCTCAACTTCAACCCAGCGCCCCAACAGTGGGTGGCCGAGGAAGGAGCATGCCTGGGGCCACGCCGGACCCACTTTTCTTCATTGGAAGAAAAAAAGATGAAAAAAAATAGAGAGTAAAAATGGTCGTGTGCCTCCTTCGACACTAAGCAAAAACTGGAGAGCACTTCCTGCTACAGGGGTGTATATGCTACAGAGGAGGAGCCACTGTTACTCTTTTGCAGATTCTGCTTAGTGTCGCCTCCTAGTGGACAGCAGCATAACACCCACGGTCCTGTGTCCCCCAATGAGGCGAAGGAGAAAACATCTTTATTCTCACGTGTCCACGAGTCCCCCAGCGTCTCCAGCTATATCTTCTGATCCTTACAGGACCCTCGCGTGATGTCACAGTCACATGATCGGTTACCGCGGTAACCGTTCATGTGACTGTGACATCATGGCAGGTCCTACAGGCAGGAGCTGCTGGAGACGCCGGGGGACTCGTGGACAGGTGAGCATACATATTCTTTATTTTTAACCCCTGTTTTACTTAATGAAGTGAAATTAGATGGTTAAGAGCAGTTTTAGTGTACTGAGCATGCTCAGTACACTAAAATCGGGTCCGAGGAGACATCAGATGTTTCCAGTTTCGCAGCATACCACGTTTTTTTTCGCGGCCGCACCTGCCGCAAGTACCGACACCACACCTGCCACACACTTACCGCAAGCCCTTTAGACATTGTATGGGGCTTGCCGCAAGAGTGCCGCGATTGCGACCGTTATGCGGTAATCGCGGCAGTTGCGTTTTTTTCGCTGCAACTGCCACGATCAGCGTTTACCGCTGATGTGACAGCAGCCTTAGTCACAAAACAGTACTATCACCGGTGAGCAACCATCCCGGTAAAAAGGAAATCCGAAATTCGTCATCTGATATTGTTCCTGAGTCCATGTCTATCCTTCTCAGCCATCGCCCTTCTCCCGCAATTTCTTATTGTTGCGGTCCATCCACTCAGCTACTTCCTCAGGGGATAAGAAAAAATGTACTTTGTCCAGTGCCACTACCCACAGCTTAGCCGGGTACGATCCTTGTCAACATGGTACGGGGAGCGGCTCCAGGGGCTACTGGCCGCAGTGGGATTCTGTGGGCCCTTTCTACCACGAACACCTTAGAGAGATTGTCCGCACCAATTTTTGGCATTTCTGCACCCCCACGATTTTAATATTGTTCCCCCTCGAGCGGTTCTCCAAGTCATCGTTTTTAGCGATAACGTCCTCCAACTCCTTAGCAAACTGTTTGTGGCTTTTCTGCATCTTAGCTATGTCCTCCTCTGCCACATTAACCCTTTCGTCAACTGCTCCGGTTCTGGCATCCGCTTTCTGCATAGCTTTCTTCATGCTGCCCATTTCCGCCTGAATGCCATGAACCTGCTGAGTTAATATAGTCAGGGCATCTTTGCAAAAGTTCACAGCAGTGAATATATCTTTCAAGGTGGGCTCTGTATCACACAAGCTCTGCCTAGCACTTCTAGCCCCCTGTGCCATCTGAGCGCTAAATGCTCCAGCAGACTCCCCCTTCCCATCATTCTGCCCAGGCTGCTCCTCCTCCTCTTCTGTATCTTCAGCCCCAAAATCTGTCTCCTCTCTCCCCTGCTCCCAGTGCCCCTCCAGTCTTGCAAACTTTACCAACTACACTCTACACATTGTTAATGTGGTAAATGACTATTCTAGCTGCAAACATCTAGTTTTTAATGCAATATCTACATAGGTGTATAGAGGCCCATTTCCAAGAACCACCACTCCAGTGTTTTAATGGTACATTGTGTTAACTGTGTAAGAAGGCTAATGGATGTTTAAAAAAATCCTAGAAAACCCTTGCACAAGTATGTTAGCACAGCTGAAAACGGTTTGGCGGATTAGAGAAGCTATAAAACTGACCTTCCTTTGAGTTAGTTGAGAATCTGGAGCATTACATTTGTTTTTCTATGAAACTCTCAAAATGGCCAGAAAAAGAGAATTTTCATGTGAAACTCGAGAGTCTATTCTTGTTCTTAGAAATGAAGGTTATTCCATGCGAGAGATTGACAAGAAACTGAAGATTTCCTACAACGGTGTGTACTACTCCCTTCAGAGGAGAGCACAAACAGGCTCTAACCAGAGTAGAAAGAGAAGTGGGAGGCCCCGCTGCACAACTGAGCAACAAGACAAGTACATTAGAGTCTCAAGTTTGAGAAATTGACGCCTCACAGCTCCTCATCTGGCAGCTTCATTAAATAGTACCCGCAAAACGCTAGTGTCAATGACTACAGAGGCGACTCCGGGGTGCTGGCCTTCAGGGCAGAGTGGCAAAGAAAAAGCCATATGTGAGACTGGCTAATAAAAGGAATACATTAATAAGGGCAAAAGAACACAGACATTGGACAGAGGAAGATTGGAAAAAGTGTTATGGACGGACGAATCAAAGACTGAGGTGCTTGGATCACACAGAAGAACATTTGTGAGACGCAGAACAACTGAAAAGATGCTGGAAGAGGCCTGACGCCATCTGTCAAGCATGGTGGAGGTCATGTGATGGTCTGGGGTTGCTTTGGTGCTGGTAAAGTGGGAGATTTGTACAAGGTAAAAGGGATTTTGAATAAGGAAGGCTATCACTCCATTTTACAATGTCATGCCATACCCTGTGGGCAACGCTTGATTGGAGCCAATTTCATCCTACAACAGGACAATGACCCAAAGCAAAGCGCACCTCCAAATTATGCAGGAACTACTTAAGGAAGAAGCAGCAGCTGGTATACTATCTGTAATGGAGTGACCACTAAATTGTCTGGGTGACCCCATACTTTTGAATGGTAGTGTATACTGTATACAAAAGTATCTATGACGGCTGGAGGCCAATGAAGACGATTTAGGTAAGATAAAAAATTTGATTTTTAATTCATAACATTCTAAAAACATAGATTCCAACATTGACACGTTTCTGATGCAAAGTAAAATCGTGATGTGACTTACCAAAAGGCACAATGATAGGACAGGTGATGCTGTAGGCTGTGATAACGGTGAATACGCACAACAGATAGGCATACATGGCTCCAAACTGGTATTCATAAGCCTGATGCTACAGGAGAGGGAAAAAGAATCAGGACATGATAATTGGGCACTCATCTATTGATAGAGTGCATATTGTATAGGACTGGAAAAACTTGCTTGCTGCTTTTATTAACATGAATAGGACTGAGCCATAGGTTAGACCTGGAGTGACCACCATGTCATGCAAGGTCAGGCCAGGTGCTTCCGGGCCGAAGGGCTTTTACATATAGACTGTTCTGTACTCTACTCCCTCTTGATGTCCATACACCCCAACAGGCAGGGGCGGATATATCATTGGTGCAACCTGTGCAGATGTACATGGGCCCAAGAGGTTAGGGGGTCCATTTCTACCTCCAAAAGTTGTGAAATTATATATTTTGCTTGGTTATTGGACTAAAAAGGGCCAAAATACTGTTTTTGGACAGAGTTCACCAGTGCTAAAAGGGTACATGGCTTGGGATTATCACCTTTTTAGGTAGGTACCTGTTTTATGCTCCGTCGCTCTGCAGCAGATTTGGCCATTATCATCCGGATGGTGTACAAGATGAGGCCTGGAAGACGCAGCAGCTCCATCCCGTTCCCTACAAACGCAGAGGCAATCACATAATTGACGAAGAAAGCGCCTTGATCCGGTAGGAAGACACATCTACGATGGAAACCACAGGAAATGAATGATATAGAGGTCACATATCAGAAGATTGGCCAAAACGGTGATGTAACATCAGGTGTCATCAATCCTCCGCACTTACTCCAGTCTGACCTGACCATCCGTGTTCAAAGATTTGTCAAACAGCCACCGGAAGAAAACGTCTAGGCTGGAAAATAACACGATGTGAAGGGTTTTGGCGGGTGCCATGCTGCAGACAAGGACTAACAGAAGGTCAAGACACAAACCTGGTCAGGCCGAGCGACGGCAAGATCAGCACCATGAAAATGAGGAAGATGTAGATCTTATGCATCATGATACGATTTTCAGCAGATCTGTAAAAACATCATTGGTTTAACCATGTGTATTGGTGGTGGGGAAACTTTGTCTTGTAAAATGTTTTTTTCCCTGAAATATTTGCAAGCTCAGAATTCAGGGGTCAAATATAAATAATCATCAGTACCAAGAGGTCCCAGAGTCAAATTTATTCAATACATCCCAGTTCCCTGGCCGACCTATAAAGAAAGCTTTCTCCGACGTGCTCCCTTGTGGAGCTGCAGATTCAGAGCTCAGTTTGGCATCTCTCCTTCATCTCTTACACAAATATTACTTTGCTAGCAGGAGAACTCAGACTCAAAAACCATCATTCGTACAAAGGAGTTGTCAGATTTCAGCTCTAGGGCCAAATTTAGTTTACATTTCCTAATCAGATCACGCACCCAATCAAAGAAAGCTTTTTTCCTACTCTGCAAGTTCAGAGCTCAGTTTGGCATCTCCCCTTCATCTCTTACACAAATATTACTTTGCTAGCAGGAGAACTCAGACTCAAAAACCATCATTCGTACAAAGGAGTTGTTAGATTTCAGCTCTGGGGCCAAATTTAGTTTAAATGTCCTAATCAGATCATGCACCCACTCAAAGAAAGCTTTTTTTCCTGAGCTGCAGGTCCAAGACGTAGTGGCTGTTGCCTGTGAAATTGACCCCTATTCCTGGATCAACCGCAATGATAGATGGCTTTGTAAGCTGGAATTTTGAGATTTTCTGCAGAATCTACAAAGTATCTTCATCTTATGTGTGAGGGCTGTGAGCAATAAGTCAGTTCTCCTACCCACTGATAGAGAAAGCTTTCTCTGACTTGTGGAGCTGCAAGTTCAGAGCTCAGTGAGCAATTCCTTGTGTAACTGCTCTCTGACTTTCTCGTTATCTCTCCCACAGATATGACAGTGCTGAGGATAGACAGCATCAGAAAACATGGTAATGCCCATCAAAACTAGTGAAATCAGGGCTCAAAAACAATCATAGAAAGCGGTCCCAAAAAATTCAAGTACAGGGGGCCATTTTTATCTACACACTGAAGTCTTTTCTCCTACCCACTTAGAGAAAGTTTTCTCTGACCTACTCCCTTGTAGAACTTCAAGTTCAGAGCTCAGTGGGCATTCCCTGTGAAATTGCTCTATCTCCCTCTTCATTTCTCTGCCAGATATGGTTGTGTTATCTGGGATAACTGAAAAGTATCCTCAGCTATTTTGTGGCTTTGATGTATATTCCTTGGAGTGCTGTGAGATGTTTAAGAAAACAAAATATTGTTCATCAAAATTAGAGAATTCAGGGTTCAAAAACATTCAATCATACAATGGGTCCTCAAGATTTATGCTCAGGAGCAAAATGTATTATCCACAGCAAAGTCAGTTCCCATAACCACTCATAGAGAAAGCTTTCTCGGACATGCTCACTTGTGGAGCTGCAAGTTCAGAGCTCGGTGAACATTCCCTGTAAAATTGCTCTCCTTTTCCCTCATCATCTTTTACACAGATATGACGGTGTTGAGTGCGGTGAGCTGATAGCATTAAAAAACATGATGAGGATCACGAAAACAATCCTTGAACAAAAAAGTCCCCAAGATTTCAGGGGCCAAATTTATTCTATAAGTCCCAGTCAGTTCCCCTGTCCACTCATCGACAAAGCTTTCTCTGAGATGATCACTTATGGAGCTGCAAGTTCAGAGCTCAGTTAGTATTCCCTGTGAAATCACTCTTCATCTCCCTTGTCTTATCTCTGACAGATATGACTGTGTTGAGGGCTGTGAGCAGACAGCATCAGGAGACATTGTAATTCTCTTCAAAACTAAAGAATTCGAGTTTCAAAAACAATCATACAACGCGGTCCCAACAAATTTACATTCAGGGACTACATTTTTTTCCATTCAGTGAAGTCATTTACCCTACCCACTGATAGGAAAGCTTTCTCTGATATACTTGCTTGTGGGGCTGCAAGTTCAGAGCTCAGTGGGCATCTCCAGTTAAATTGCTCCTGTTCTCCCTCATCATCTCTCTGCCACAGATAGGATTGTGTTAGCTGGGATTCCTGAAAAGTCTCCTCAGCTATTTTGTGTCTTTGATATATATCCCTTGAGTGTTGTGATCAAATTAAATCAGAAAACATAATATTGCTAATCAAACTTAGAAAATTCAAAGCTTAAAAACAATCATACACAAGGGTCCCAAAGATTTATGCTCTACAGCAAAGTGGGTTTCCCTAACCACTTATAGAGAAAGCTTTCTCTGACGTTCACTTGTGCAGCTGCAAGTTCAGAGCTCGGTGAGCATTCCCTTATCATCTCTCGGACACAGATGTGACCGAGATGATTGCTGTAAGCAGATAGAATCACAAAACATGATAATGTTCATCAAATTTAAAGAATTCAGGGCTTAAAAACAACCAATCATTCATACAAAAGTGTCCCCAAGATATATCTTCAGGGATCAAATTTATTCTATACGTCCCAGTCAGTTCCCCTGTCCACTCACAGAGAAAGCTTTCTGTAATATGCTGGCTTATGGAGCTGCAGGTTCAGAGCTCAGTGGGCATCTCCCCTCTCCGTCTCCCTCACAGATATGAACGTGTAATCTAGGATTTCTGAAAAGTCTCCACAGCTATTTGCGAGAAACTTAGACCTCTATTCCTTGAGTGCTGCAAGCACATGGCAACATAATAATTGATATTGCCCTTTGTATTCATAGAATTCAGAGCTCATAAACAATAATTGGTACAAGAGGATCCACAAGATTTAATAAGATCAGGCGCCAATTTAGTTTCCCAATCTAGGAAGCACTAACAATTACTGGAATGCCTTACTTGGTCCAATGGGCCTCCAAGAGTGTTGAGTAGTACACGATGGTTGGCAGTAATGCAGAGAATGACCACAGGAGGAGGGTGGGAAAGAACTGGCTGATTACTGGGTTCTGCAAGAACAAAAATTAAATTATTACGTGTGTATCTCCTTAACACAGCATTAATATTCTGTAAATGTTCATCCTCATCCTCTCTCTTCTGAGCGGATTGGTTCCAATTTTATTTGGTCTTTTTAAATGTAACCAAAATGACAAAATAAATGTAATGAAATAAATACATAAATGTAAAAAAACTAATAATCACTTTTTAAAACAGATTTGTTCAGTCTCAATATGATGGAAATGCAGGATATAATGGTGCGGGTTAGAGGACGCAGAGCTTGAAAATTAATAAAGCTTGTTATAATTCAGCTGTCTCTATGAGTGGGAGGGAGAAGCAGGACTCACAGGCTTTCTCTATGAGTGGGTGGAGGAAGAAGCAGGACTCACAGGCTTTCTCTATAGTGGGAGGGTGAAGCAGGACTCACAGGCTTTCTCTATGAGTGGGAGGAGAAGCAGGACTCACAGGCTTTCTCTATGAGTGGGTGGAGGAAGCAGGACTCACAGGCTTTCTCTATGAGTGGGTGGAGGAAGCAGGACTCGCAGGCTTTCTCTATGAGTGGGTGGAGGAAGCAGGACTCACAGGCTTTCTCTATGAGTGGGAGGAGAAGCAGGACTCACAGGCTTTCTCTATGAGTGGGAGGGAGAAGCAGGACTCACAGGCTTTCTCTATGAGTGGGAGGAGAAGCAGGACTCACAGGCTTTCTCTATGAGTGGGAGAGAAGCAGGACTAACAGGCTTTCTCTATGAGTGGGAGGAGAAGCAGGACTCACAGGCTTTCTCTATGAGTGGGAGAGAGAAGCAGGACTCACAGGCTTTCTCTATGAGTGGGAGGAGAAGCAGGACTCACAGGCTTTCTCTATGAGTGGGAGGGAGAAGCAGGACTCACAGGCTTTCTCTATGAGTGGGAGGGAGAAGCAGGACTCACAGGCTTTCTCTATGAGTGGGAGGAGAAGCAGGACTCACAGGCTTTCTCTATATGGGAGGGAGAAGCAGGACTCACAGGCTTTCTCTATGAGTGGGTGGTGGAAGCAGGACTCACAGGCTTTCTCTATGAGTGGGAGGGAGAAGCAGGACTCACAGGCTTTCTCTATGAGTGGGAGGAGAAGCAGGACTCACAGGCTTTCTCTATGAGTGGGAGGAGAAGCAGGACTCACAGGTTTTCTCTATATGGGAGGGAGAAGCAGGACTCACAGGCTTTCTCTATGAGTGGGTGGTGGAAGCAGGACTCACAGGCTTTCTCTATGAGTGGGAGGGAGAAGCAGGACTCACAGGCTTTCTCTATGAGTGGGAGGAGAAGCAGGACTCACAGGCTTTCTCTATGAGTGGGAGGGAGAACAGGACTCACAGGCTTTCTCTATGAGTGGGAGGGAGAGCAGGACTCACAGGCTTTCTCTATGAGTGGGAGGAGAGCAGGACTCACAGGCTTTCTCTATGAGTGGGAGGAGAAGCAGGACTCACAAGGCTTTCTCTATGAGTGGGAGGAGAAGCAGACTCACAGGCTTTCTCTATGAGTGGGAGGGAGAAGCAGGACTAACAGGCTTTCTCTATGAGTGGGAGGAGAAGCAGGACTCACAGGCTTTCTCTATATGGGTGGGAGAAGCAGGACTCACAGGCTTTCATCTATGAGTGGGAGGAGAAGCAGGACTCACAGGCTTTCCTATATGGGTGGAAGAAGCAGGACTCACAGGCTTTCTCTATGAGTGGAGGGTGAAGCAGGATTCACAGGCTTTCTCTATGAGTGGGAGGGAGAAGCAGGACTCACAGGTTTCTCTATGAGTGGGAGGAGAAGCAGGACTCACAGGCTTTCTCTATGAGTGGGAGGAGAAGCAGGACTCACAGGCTTTCTCTATGAGTGTGAGGAGAAGCAGGACTCAAGGTTTTCTCTATGAGTGGGAGGGAGAAGCAGGACTCACAGGCTTTCTCTATGAGTGGGAGGGTGAAGCAGGATTCACAGGCTTTCTCTATGAGTGGGTGGTGGAAGCAGGACTCACAGGCTTTCTCTATGAGTGGAGGAAGCAGGACTCACAGGCTTTCTCTATGAGTGGCAGGAGAAGCAAGACTCACAGACTTTCTCAATGAGTGTGAGGGTGAAGCAGGACTCACAGGCTTTCTCTATGAGTGGGAGGGAGAAGCAGGACTCACAGGCTTTCTTTATGAGTGGAGGAGAAGCAGGACTCAAAGGCTTTCTCTATGAGTGGAGGGGAAGCAGGACTCACAGGCTTTCTCTATGAGTGGGAGGGAGAAGCAGGACTCACAGGCTTTCTCTATGAGTGGGAGGGTGAAGCAGGATTCACAGGCTTTCTCTATGAGTGGGAGGAGAAGCAGGACTCACAGGCTTTCTCTATGAGTGGGAGGAGAAGCAGGACTCCAGGCTTTCTCTATGAGTGGGAGGGAGAAGCAGGACTCAAAGCTTTCTCTATGAGTGGGGGAGAAGCAGACTCACAGGCTTTCTCTATGAGTGGGAGGAGAAGCAGGACTCCAGGCTTTCTCTATATGGGAGGGAGAAGCAGGATCACAGGCTTTCTCTATGATGGGGTGGGAAGCAGGACTCACAGGCTTTCTCTATGATGGGAGGAGAAGCAGGACTCACAGGCTTTCTCTATGAGGGAGGAAGAGGCTCACAGCTTCTTTGAGTGAGGGAGAAGCACTCACAGGCTTTCTCTATGAGTGGGAGGAGAAGCAGGACTCCAGCTTTTTATGAGTGGGAGGAGAGCAGGACTCACAGGCTTTCTCTATGAGTGGGAGGGAGAAGCAGGACTCACAGGCTTTCTCTATGAGTGGGAGGAGAAGCAGGACTCACAGGCTTTCTCTATATGGGAGGGAGAAGCAGGACTCACAGGCTTTCTCTATGAGTGGGTGGTGGAAGCAGGACTCACAGGCTTTCTCTATGAGTGGGAGGGAGAAGCAGGACTCACAGGCTTTCTCTATGAGTGGGAGGAGAAGCAGGACTCACAGGCTTTCTCTATGAGTGGAGGAGAAGCAGGACTCACAGGCTTTCTCTATGAGTGGGAGGAGAAGCAGGACTCACAGGCTTTCTCTATGAGTGGGAGGAGAAGCAGGACTCACAGGCTTTCTCTATGAGTGGGAGGGAGAAGCAGGACTCACAGGCTTTCTCTATGAGTGGGAGGAGAAGCAGGACTCACAGGCTTTCTCTATATGGGAGGAGAAGCAGGACTCACAGGCTTTCTCTATGAGTGGGAGGAGAAGCAGGACTCACAGGCTTTCTCTATGAGTGGGAGGAGAAGCAGGACTCACAGGCTTTCTCTATGAGTGGGAGGAGAAGCAGGACTCACAGGCTTTCTCTATGAGTGGAGGGAGAAGCAGGACTCACAGGCTTTCTCTATGAGTGGGAGGAGAAGCAGGACTCACAGGCTTTCTCTATGAGTGGGGAGGAGAAGCAGGACTCACAGGCTTTCTCTATGAGTGGGAGGAGAAGCAGGACTCACAGGCTTTCTCTATGAGTGGGAGGGGAGAAGCAGGACTCACAGGCTTTCTCTATGAGTGGGAGGAGAAGCAGGACTCACAGGCTTTCTCTATATGGGAGGGAGAAGCAGGACTCACAGGCTTTCTCTATGAGTGGGGGTGGAAGCAGGACTCACAGGCTTTCTCTATGAGTGGGAGGGAGAAGCAGGACTCACAGGCTATTTCTCTATGAGTGGGAGGAGAAGCAGGACTCACAGGCTTTCTCTATGAGTGGAGTGAGAAGCAGGACTCACAGGCTTTCTCTATGAGTGGGAGGAGAAGCAGGACTCACAGGCTTTCTCTATGAGTGGGGAGGAGAAGCAGGACTCACAGGCTTTCTCTATGAGTGGGAGGAGAAGCAGGACTCACAGGCTTTCTCTATGAGTGGGGAGGGGAAGCAGGACTCACAGGTTTCTCTATGAGTGGAGGAGAAGCGGACTCAAGGTTCTATGTGGGGGGAAGCAGGACTCAGGCTTTTCTATGAGTGGGGGGAAGCAGGATCACAGGCTTCTCTAGAGTGGGAGGAAAGCAGGACTCACAGGCTTTCTCTATGAGTGGAGGAGAAGCAGGACTCACAGGCTTTCTATGAGTGGGGAGAGCAGGATCAAGGCTTTCTCTATATGGGGGGGAAGCAGGACTCACAGCTTCTTATGGTGGGGGGAAGCAGGACTCACAGCTTTTCTATGAGTGGGAGGAGAAGCAGGACTCACAGCTTTCTCATGATGGGGGAGAAGCAGGACTCACAGGCTTTCCTATAGAGTGGAGGGAAGCAGGATCACAGGTTTCTCTATGAGTGGGAGGAGAAGCAGACTCCAGGCTTTCTTATGAGTGGGGGAGAAGCAGGACTCACAGCTTTCTTATGAGTGGGGGAGAAGCAGGACTCACAGGCTTTCTTATATGGGAGGAGGAAGCAGGACTCACAGGCTTTCTCTATGAGTGGGGGGAGAAGCAGACTCACAGGCTTTCTCTATGATGGGAGGAGAAGCAGGACCACAGGCTTTCTCTATGAGTGGGAGGAGAAGCAGGACTCACAGGCTTTCTCTATGAGTGGGGGAGAAGCAGGACTCACAGGCTTTCTCTATGAGTGGAGGAGAAGCAGGACTCACAGGCTTTCTATGAGTGGGAGGAGAAGCAGGACTCACAGGCTTTTCTATAGTGAGGAGAAGCGGATCACAGGCTTTCTCTATGAGTGGAGGAGAAGCAGGACTCAAGCTTTCTCTATGAGTGGAGGAAGCAGGACTCACAGGCTTTTCTGTGGGGGAGAAGCAGGACTCACAGGCTTTCTCTATGAGTGGGGAGAAGCAGATCACAGCTTCTCTATATGGAGGAGAAGCAGGACTCACAGGCTTTCTCTATGAGTGGGAGAGACAGGACTCACAGCTTTCTCTATGAGTGGGAGAGAAGCAGGACTCACGCTTTCTCTATATGGGGGAAGCAGGACTCACAGCTTTCTCTATGAGTGGGGAGAAGCAGGACTCACAGCTTTCTCTATGATGGGAGGGAAGCAGGACTCACAGGCTTTCTCTATGAGTGGAGGGAAGCAGGACTCACAGGCTTTCCTATGAGTGGAGGAGAAGCAGGACTCACAGGCTTTCTCTATGATGGGTGGGAGAAGCAGGACTCACAGGCTTTCTCTATGAGTGGGGGAGAAGCAGGACTCACAGGCTTTCTCTATGAGTGGGGAGGAAGCAGGACTCACAGGCTTTCTCTATGAGTGGGGGAGAAGCAGGACTCACAGGCTTTCTCTATGAGTGGGAGGAGAAGCAGGACTCACAGGCTTTCTCTATGAGTGGGAGGGAGAAGCAGGACTCACAGGCTTTCTCTATGAGTGGAGGAGAAGCAGGCTCACAGGCTTTCTCTATATGGGAGGAGAAGCAGGACTCACAGGCTTTCTCTATGAGTGGGGGAGGAAGCAGGACTCACAGGCTTTCTCTATGAGTGGGAGGAGAAGCAGGACTCACAGGCTTTCTCTATGAGTGGGAGGGAGAAGCAGGACTCACAGGCTTTCTCTATGAGTGGGAGGAGAAGCAGGACTCACAGGCTTTCTCTATGAGTGGAGGAGAAGCAGGACTCACAGGCTTTCTCTATGAGTGGGAGGGGAAGCAGGACTCACAGCTTTCTCTATGAGTGGGAGGAGAAGCAGGACTCACAGGCTTTCTCTATGAGTGGGGGAGAAGCAGGACTCACAGGCTTTCTCTATGAGTGGGGGAGAAGCAGGACTCACAGGCTTTCTCTATGAGTGGGAGGAGAAGCAGGACTCACAGGCTTTCTCTATGAGTGGGAGGAGAAGCAGGACTCACAGGCTTTCTCTATGAGTGGGGGAGAAGCAGGACTCACAGGCTTTCTCTATGAGTGGGAGGAGAAGCAGGACTCACAGCTTTCTCTATGAGTGGAGGAGAAGCAGGACTCACAGGCTTTCTCTATGAGTGGGGGAGAAGCAGGACTCACAGGCTTTCTCTATGAGTGGGGAGGGAAGCAGGACTCACAGGCTTTCTCTATGAGTGGGAGGAAAGCAGGACTCACAGGCTTTCTCTATGAGTGGGAGGAGAAGCAGGACTCACAGGCTTTCTCTATGAGTGGGTGGTGAGAAGCAGGACTCACAGGCTTTCTCTATGAGTGGGAGGAGAAGCAGGACTCACAGGCTTTCTCTATGAGTGGGAGGGAGAAGCAGGACTCACAGGCTTTCTCTATGAGTGGGAGGAGAAGCAGGACTCACAGGCTTTCTCTATGATGTGGGGGAGAAGCAGGACTCACAGGCTTTCTCTATGAGTGGGAGGAGAAGCAGGACTCACAGGCTTTCTCTATATGGGGGGAAAGCAGGACTCACAGGCTTTCTCTATGAGTGGGGGAGAAGCAGGACTCACAGGCTTTCTCTATGAGTGGGAGGAGAAGCAGGACTCACAGGCTTTCTCTATGAGTGGGAGGAAGCAGGACTCACAGGCTTTCTCTATGAGTGGGAGGAGAA
Source organism: Allobates femoralis (assembly GCA_033576535.1). NCBI lineage: Eukaryota > Metazoa > Chordata > Amphibia > Anura > Aromobatidae > Allobates > Allobates femoralis. Next base: position 608,407,346 of record JARQOC010000001.1, read on the forward strand.
GCAGGACTCACAGGCTTTCTCTATGAGTGGGAGGAGAAGCAGGACTCACAGGCTTTCTCTATGAGTGGGAGGAGAAGCAGGACTCACAGGCTTTCTCTATGAGTGGGATGGGAGAAGCAGGACTCACAGGCTTTCTCTATGAGTGGGAGGAGAAGCAGGACTCACAGGCTTTCTCTATGAGTGGGAGGAGAAGCAGGACTCACAGGCTTTCTCTCATGAGTGGGAGGAGAAGCAGGACTCACAGGCTTTCTCTATGAGTGGGAGGAGAAGCAGGACTCACAAGCTTTCTCTATTAGTGGGAGGAGAAGCAGGACTCACAGGCTTTCTCTATATGGGAGGGAGAAGCAGGACTCACAGGCTTTCTCTATGAGTGGGTGGTGGAAGCAGGACTCACAGGCTTTCTCTATGAGTGGGAAGGAGAAGCAGGACTCACAGGCTTTCTCTATGAGTGGGAGGAGAAGCAGGACTCACAGGCTTTCTCTATGAGTGGGAGGAGAAGCAGGACTCACTGGCTTTCTCTATGAGTGGGAGGGAGAAGCAGGACTCACAAGCTTTCTCTATGAGTGGGAGGAGAAGCAGGACTCACAGGCTTTCTCTATATGGGAGGGAGAAGCAGGACTCACAGGCTTTCTCTATGAGTGGGAGGGAGAAGCAGGACTCACAGGTTTTCTCTATGAGTGGGAGGAGAAGCAGGACTCACAGGCTTTCTCTATGAGTGGGAGGAGAAGCAGGACTCACAGGCTTTCTCTATGAGTGGAAGTGAGAAGCAGGACTCACAGGCTTTCTCTATGAGTGGGAAGGAGAAGCAGGACTCACAGGCTTTCTCTATGAGTGGGTGGTGGAAGTAGGACTCACGCTTTCTCTATATGGGAGGGAGAAGCAGGACTCACAGGCTTTCTCTATGAGTGGGAGGAGAAGCAGGACTCACAGGCTTTCTCTATGAGTGGGAGGAGAAGCAGGACTCACAGGCTTTCTCTATGAGTGGGAGGGAGAAGCAGGACTCACAGGCTTTCTCTATGAGTGGGAGGAGAAGCAGGACTCACAGGCTTTCTCTATATGGGAGGGAGAAGCAGGACTCACAGGCTTTCTCTATGAGTGGGAGGGAGAAGCAGGACTCACAGGCTTTCTCTATGAGTGGGAGGAGAAGCAGGACTCACAGGCTTTCTCTATGAGTGTGAGGAGAAGCAGGACTCACAGGCTTTCTCTATGAGTGTGAGGAGAAGCAGGACTCACAGGCTTTCTCTATGAGTGGGAGGGAGAAGCAGGACTCACAGGCTTTCTCTATGAGTGGGAGGGAGAAGCAGGACTCACAGGCTTTCTCTATGAGTGGGAGGGTGAAGCAGGATTCACAGGCTTTCTCTATGAGTGGGTGGTGGAAGCAGGACTCACAGGCTTTCTCTATGAGTGGGTGGTGGAAGCAGGACTCACAGGCTTTCTCTATGAGTGGAAGTGAGAAGCAGGACTCACAGGCTTTCTCTATGAGTGGGAGGAGGAAGCAGGACTCACAGGCTTTCTCTATGAGTGGGAAGGAGAAGCAGGACTCACAGGCTTTCTCTATGAGTGGGTGGAGGAGCAGGACTCACAGGCTTTCTCTATGAGTGGGTGGGAGAAGCAAGACTCACAGACTTTCTCAATGAGTGTCAGGGTGAAGCAGGACTCACAGGCTTTCTCTATGAGTGGGAGGGAGAAGCAGGACTCACAGGCTTTCTTTATGAGTGTGAGGAGAAGCAGGACTCACAGGCTTTCTCTATGAGTGGGAGGAGAAGCAGGACTCACTGGCTTTCTCTATGAGTGGGAGGAGAAGCAGGACTCACAGGCTTTCTCTATGAGTGTGTGGAGAGAGAAGCAGGACTCACAGGCTTTCTCTATGAGTGGGAGGGAGAAGCAGGACTCACAGGCTTTCTCTATGAGTGGGAGGGTGAAGCAGGACTCACAGGCTTTCTCTATGAGTGTGTGGAGAGAGAAGCAGGACTCACAGGCTTTCTCTATGAGTGGGAGGGAGAAGCAGGACTCACAGGCTTTCTCTATGAGTGGGAGGGAGAAGCAGGACTCACAGGCTTTCTCTATGAGTGGGAGGGTGAAGCAGGATTCACAGGCTTTCTCTATGAGTGGGAGGGTGAAGCAGGACTCACAGGCTTTCTCTATGAGTGGGAGGAGGAAGCAGGACTCACAGGCTTTCTCTGTGAGTGGGTGGAAGAAGCAGGACTCACAGGCTTTCTCTATGAGTGGGAGGAGAAGCAGGACTCACAGGCTTTCTCTATGAGTGGGAGGGAGAAGCAGGACTCACAGGCTTTCTCTATGAGTGGGAGGAGGAAGCAGGACTCACAGGCTTTCTCTGTGAGTGGGAGGGAGAAGCAGGACTCACAGGCTTTCTTTATGAGTGTGAGGAGAAGCAGGACTCACAGGCTTTCTCTATGAGTGGGAGGGAGAAGCAGGACTCACAGGCTTTCTCTATGAGTGGGAGGGAGAAGCAGGACTCACAGGCTTTCTCTATGAGTGGGAGGGAGAAGCAGGACTCACAGGCTTTCTCTATGAGTGGGAGGGAGAAGCAGGACTCACAGGCTTTCTCTATGAGTGGGAGGGAGAAGCAGGACTCACAGGCTTTCTCTATGAGTGGGAGGGAGAAGCAGGACTCACAGGCTTTATCCTTTAAATTATAGTAGCAGTTAAATAGATTTTTCAATCAAACTATAGAATAAAATCATGATAAATATATTTTTGTGCTCGGCGTCTTCCACTCTTTCGTCTCCTGCTCAAACATACCGACTACATACATTTTATTTCTATCTAGTTGTACATGTCCAGTTGTGTAAATCTGTACGCAGCCCTAAATTGGCTGCACACAAAGCTCCGGACGTTACTTACATTCAGATAGTAGATGGGCTTGGTGACGTTGAACTTGTCCATTGTAGAAATAATAATAGATGGTGTTGTCAGGAAAAACAACACAATGAACAGGCAAAAATTGATCCCCAAGAATCGCGCCCACCATTTCACTCCCTGGACCGAGAGATTCCCCCTAAGAGACAAGGAAAAAAAACAAATAGTTAAAAATCTGAACAGCGCCACAGTTGTCCACAGGCTGTAAATGGAATTGCAAGTCAGCCCTATTAACGTCACAACATCTGTGATGCCAAACCAGGCATAACCTGTAGAATAAAAGAAATCTTTCCCTGAGTAAGACTGTCCCATACCAAACCCCCACCCACCCCCCGTGCTTTATTCTCCCCTCTTTGCTCTCTCCTGTGAGCTGTCTTCCCCTTTGTGCTGTCTTTCTCCCCTCATGTGCTCTCATTTGAGCTGTGTTCCTCAGTGCACTCACTCCCCACCGTGGGCTGTCTCTTCCCCTTTGCGCTCTCTCTCCCTTTGTGCAGTCTCTCTTTCCCCATGGGGCAGTCTCTCTTCCGCCTGTATGCTGTTCTGCCCCTTGTGGGCTCTCCCCTCCCCACCATGATGTACAAAGATGGGAGCGTGAGTGTGCATGGGTGCCGGATTACGCCGCCACCATCTATGTATACTCAGGTGTCACTTACCGCTGAATGACTAACCGCCCCAGCACTTAGACGCAGTTAGTCATTCGGTGGTGAGGTCCGGAGGGCCGTCTGTGCAGGGGGTTCAACGTTGGTTTTGGGTGTCGTCGTGAGTGGGTGACAGTGGCACCACTGGCAGCATTGTGTGGAGGGCAGTTACCAACAGCTGGCGCCATATCTGCACACCCATCACTTGGGTGTGCAAATATGGCTGCCGCCAGCGCGCTATGTCGGGGCAAGAAGACACCGGAAGTGGATGACAGACGGGACAGGAGGGTTATGTGAGTAGATATATATTCTTTGCACCCAGCTTACCAGGAGATGTTCTCCGGGTAGGTAGCGTAGGTCACCACCCACTGCGCGGTACGAAGCTGTCGGCTGACGCTCGATGGCTGCGGTTCTGTGGCACATCTGTATTGTTGACACTTGATGGCGTTGAAGTCTTTCAGGATGCTGGAAAAACACAAGTTTTATTCCCCGGCATTATCATGGTCTCTCTTGTATTTATGTCACTACTGACTACTTGCCAAACTTACAAAGTGGCCATGGACTTATCGGAAAATGTCACAAAGGCGATCCCAATGGGCACATTACGGGCCAGCTCCAGCTTAGAGGTATACTCCTGCTCCAGCTTATCTGTCACCCCAGTGTAATATTCAATAGCTTCCATCTAGGCATAAAATAATGTGAACATAGAATACATTGGTAAAAACAACATACACAAATAAAAAACAGCATAAAAAATAACCGTGACTGGTAAAGCTCTCGTAGCGTAGGTCGCCCGCTTCCCCTAGACGTCTGAATAACCTATACAGCTGGCTAGCAAAAAGTTTGGACTAAGTTTTAATAATATGACTTATCCATACAATAATTGTTAAAAAAAGAAAGTTTAAAGCGTAGCTGCCATTTAAATTTTTATTTAATAATAATGTAGAGCAAGTGATTTTAATAAATTTTTATTTTACCAGAGAATTCTGGTTGAAAACCATTCATAAACCTTCCACAATGGGTCCCCACTACTCTGTGTGTGAAGCAGACATACAGTTAGGGCCAGAAATATTTGGACAGTGACACAAGTTTTGTTATTTTAGCTGTTTACAAAAACATGTTCAGAAATACAATTATATATATAATATGGGCTGAAAGTGCACACTCCCAGCTGCAATATGAGAGTTTCCACATCCAAATTGGAGAAAGGGTTTAGGAATCATAGCTCTGTAATGCATAGCCTCCTCTTTCTCAAGGGACCAAAAGTAATTGGACAATGGGCTCTAAGGGCTGCAATTAACTCTGAAGGCGTCTCCCTCGTTAACCTGTAATCAATGAAGTAGTTAAAAGGTCAGGGGTGGATTCCAGGTGTGTGGTTTTGCATTTGGAAGCTGTTGCTGTGACCAGACAACATGCGGTCAAAGGAACTCTCAATTGAGGTGAAGCAGAACATCCTGAGGCTGAAAAAAAAGAAAAAATCCATCAGAGAGATAGCAGACATGCTTGGAGTAGCAAAATCAACAGTTGGGTACATTCTGAGAAAAAAGGAATTGACTGGTGAGCTTGGGAACTCTAAAAGGCCTGGGCGTCCACGGATGACAACAGTGGTGGATGATCGCCGCATACTTTATTTGGTGAAGAAGAACCCGTTCACAACATCAACTGAAGTCCAGAACACTCTCAGTGAAGTAGGTGTATCTGTCTCTAAGTCAACAGTAAAGAGAAGACTCCATGACAGTAAATACAAAGGGTTCACATCTAGATGCAAACCATTCATCAATTCCAAAAATAGACAGGCCAGAGTTAAATTTGCTGAAAAACACCTCAAGAAGCCAGCTCAGTTCTGGAAAAGTATTCTATGGACAGATGAGACAAAGATCAACCTGTACCAGAATGATGGGAAGAAAAAAGTTTGGAGAAGAAAGGGAACGGCACATGATCCAAGGCACACCACATCCTCTGTAAAACATGGTGGAGGCAACGTGATGGCATGGGCATGCATGGCTTTCAATGGCACTGGGTCACTTGTGTTTATTGATGACATAACAGCAGACAAGAGTAGCCGGATGAATTCTGAAGTGTACCGGGATATACTTTCAGCCCAGATTCAGCCAAATGCTGCAAAGTTGATTGGACGGCGCTTCATAGTACAGATGGACAATGACCCCAAGCATACAGCCAAAGCTACCCAGGAGTTCATGAGTGCAAAAAAGTGGAACATTCTGCAATGGCCAAGTCAATCACCAGATCGTAACCCAATTGAGCATGCATTTCACTTGCTGAAATCCAGACTTAAGACGGAAAGACCCACAAACAAGCAAGACACGAAGGCTGCGGCTGTAAAGGCCTGGCAAAGCATTAAGAAGGAGGAAACCCAGCGTTTGGTGATGTCCATGGGTTCCAGACTTAAGGCAGTGATTGCCTCCAAAGGATTCGCAACAAAATATTGAAAATAAAAATATTTTGTTTGGGTTATGTTTATTTGTCCAATTACTTTTGACCTCCTAAAATGTGGAGTGTTTGTAAAGAAATGTGTACAATTCCTACATTTTCTATCAGATATTTTTGTTCAACCCTTCAAATTAAACGTTACAATCTGCACTTGAATTCTGTTGTAGAGGTTTCATTTCAAATCCAATGTGGTGTTATGCAGAGCCCAACTCGCGAAAATTGTGTCACTGTCCAAATATTTCTGGCCCTAACTGTATGTTCATTATCAGTCAGATGAGTCTTCACACTGAATACGGGGCATGTAACCATATAAGGATGAAGGGGGCGTGGCCTACACTGCTGACTGCAGCTGATGAGGTGACAGTGTATCAGATTATCTCAGGGTGCAGCACAGTTGCTAAGCAATGTCAGAATGTCAGGATTAGGGTCAACTCCTCTTTCCATGGCACAAGCTTCTGATCTGTCATCTGGCTCCACACAGCTCAGTCACGATCTCTGTTAACCGCTTCTCTGCTGGCACATCACACTGCTCCCTATGAGCTGCTGCCCACGCCCACACAGCCATAAAATGTAGTTTTTAACAGAGCACAGAGAAATGTGAGAAAATAAGTCACATGGCACAAAAAAAAGCATTATCTTAGCTGCTATGTGACCCTTCATTAACAACCAGTGCAGCATTGGGTTTTGTTTTACAATGAAATGACATTTACACTTTAAATTCTGCAAATTTATACACATCCCTATGTGTCAACGGTTTCATGAGACCCCACTGACCACAATCCGCACCTACCCTCTCACACCCCCGCACTGCACAGCAGCAGAACTGTCCACACGGCTTGGGGTTAATAAACACGTATTCTCCAGTTTTGTTCTGTAGTTTGACGTAATACGCCAAGTTTTTTTCAGCTTTCGTTCTAGAATAAATAGAAAAAAAACAGAAATATTAACAGGGACGATTAGAAAGTTATTTATGAGCCGGACATCTCAGGTGGTGGCCTCACCTCATTATTTATGACTATTTAATTAGAAAATTAGTTAATTTTTTAAATCTGATTCTTGTGTGAAATGCATATGTTCTTTACCTCTCTTTCTATTTTTTATAGAATATTTAAAAAAATATGTAATTATTTTACATTAATTCTATAATATGTAATATAAATATATACACATATATACAGATAGGTAGATATTATATAAACACTATATGTATATTATATTACGTCGGCTCTCTATTCAAAACTCAAACTTTCCAAAACTGAACTTCTCTTGCTCCCGCCCTCCACTAACCTCCCTAAATCTGACATCTGCCTCTCAGTGTGCGGCACCACGATAACTCCAAGGCAGCAGGCTCGCTGTCTGGGTGTTATGTTTGACACTGATCTTTCCTTCACCTCCTATATACAATCTCTCGTCCGCTCTTGTCGCTTACACCTGAAGAACATCTCTAGAGTCCGCCCCTTTCTCACCATGGAAACTAAAATCCTCACCGTGGCCCTAATCCATTCCCGCCTTAATTATTGCAATTCTCTATTAATTGGCCTCCCCTTCACTAGACTGCAGCAGCCAGGATCACCCATCTGGCCAATCGTTACTCAGAAGCCTCCGCTCTGTGCCAGTCATTGCACTGGCTGCCTATATACTACAGGATCAAATTCAAATTGCTTGTTCTCACCCACAAAGCTCTTCATAATGCAGCTCCCCCTACATCTCCTCCCTCATCTCTGTCTATCACCCCACCCGTTCTCTACGTTCTACAAATGACCTTCGACTAACATCTGCACTAATCCGATCCTCCCACTCCCAGCTCCAAGACTTCTCCAGAGCTGCACCAATCCTCTGGAATGCTCTACCCCAAGAAATCAGGACCATCCACAACTTGCATGGCTTCAGAGGATCCCTAAAAACACATCTCTTCAAGGCGGTCTATCATGCTCCCTAACAAAATTCCTTTGTACTGTACATAGCCCATTCACTATCTCTCTGGACATAACTTCTTCTTCTCCACCAAACCCGAAAGGTCTACACAGATGTCTGGTGACCATTCATGTAACGTTATTTCTATCCCCCATTTCCTCAAGATGCCTGGACCATCAGTGTAATAAGCCCCTGTACTTTGTGTAATCCCTATCCCGTTGTAGATTGTAAGCTCTTTTGAGCAGGGTCACCTTTACTTTTGCTGTATCTATTGTATTTTTTACACTGATTCTATGCTTATATATATTATATATAAGAATACTACCCACTATTCTCCACAGATGAGAGGGTGAGCTGTGTAATCTACTGTATATAGAGGTGTTATCAGTCACTGTACAGGAGGAGGAGGTGAGCTGTGATATCGCCTATTGTGAATGGTGGATCCTGTGTTATCTACTGTATATAGAGGTGTTATCAGTCATTGTACAGGAGGAGGAGGTGAGCTGTGATCTCACCTATTGTGAATGGTGGATCCTGTGTTATCTACTGTATATAGAGGTGTTATCAGTCATTGTACAGGAGGAGGAAGTGAGCTGTGATATCACCTATTGTGAATGGTGGATCCCGTGTTATCTACTGTGTATAGAGCTGTTATCAGTCATTGTACAGGAGGAGGAGGTGAGCTGTGATATCATCTATTGTGAATGGTGGATCCTGTGTTATCTACTGTATATAGAGGTGTTATCAGTCATTGTACAGGAGGAGGAGGTGAGCTGTGATATCATCTATTGTGAATGGTGGATCCTGTGTTATCTACTGTATATAGAGGTGTTATCAGTCATTGTACAGGAGGAGGAGGTGAGCTGTGACATCACCTATTGTGAATGGTGGATCCTGTGTTATCTACTGTATATAGAGGTGTTATCAGTCATTGTACAGGAGGAGGAGGTGAGCTGTGATATTACCTATTGTGAATGGTGGATCCTGTGTTATCTACTGTATATAGAGGTGTTATCAGTCATTGTACAGGAGGAGGAGGTGAGCTGTGATATAATCTATTGTGAATGGTGGATCCTGTGTTATCTAATGTATATAAAGGTGTTATCAGTCATTGTACAGGAGGAGGTGAGCTGTGATATCACGTAATTGTGAATGGTGGATCATGTGTTATCTACTGTATATATAGAGGTGTTATCAGTCATTGTACAGGAGGAGGAGGTGAGCTGTGATATCACCTACTGTGAATGGTGGATCCTGTGTTATCTACTGTAAATAGAGGTGTTATCAGTCATTGTACAGGAGGAGGTGAGTTGTGATATCCCCTATTGTGAATGGTGGATCCTGTGTTATCTACTGTACATAGAGGTGTTATCAGTCATTGTACAGGAGGAGGAGGTGAGCTGTGATATCACCTACTGTGAATGGTGGATCCTGTGTTATCTACTGTATATAGAGGTGTTATCAGTCATTGTACAGGGGGAGGTGAGCTGTGACATCACCTATTGTGAATGGTGGATCCTGTGTTATCTACTGTATATAGAGGTGTTATCAGTCATTGTACAGGGGGAGGTGAGCTGTGACATCACCTATTGTGAATGGTGGATCCTGTGTTATCTACTGTATATAGAGGTGTTACTAGTTATTGTACAAAAGGAGGAGGTGAGCTGCGATATCACCTATTGTGAATGGTGGATCCTGTGTTATCTATTGTATATAGAGGTGTTATCAGTCATTGTACAGGAGGAGGAGGTGAGCTGTGGTATCACCTATTGTGAGTGGTGGATCCTGTGTTATCTACTGTATATACAGGTGTTATCAGTCATTGTACAGGAGGAGGAGGTGAGCTGTGATATCACCTATTGTGAATGGTGGATCCGGTGTTATCTACTGTATATAGAGGTGTTATCAGTCATTGTACAGGAGGAGGAGGTGAGCTGTGATATCACCTATTGTGAATGGTAGATCCTGTGTTATCTACTGTATATAGAGGTGTTACTACTCATTGTACAGGAGGAAGAGGTGAGCTGTGATATCACCTATTGTGAATGGTGGATCCTGTGTTATCTACTGTATATAGAGGTGTTATCAGTCATTATACAGGAGGAGGTGAGCTGTGATATCACCTATTGTGAATGGTGGATCCTGTGTTATCTACTGTATATAGAGGTGTTACTAGTCATTGTACAGGAGGAAGAGGTGAGCTGTGATATCACCTATTGTGAATGGTGGATCCTGTGTTATCTACTGTATATAGAGGTGTTATCAGTCATTGTACAGGAGGAGGTGAGCTGTGATATCACCTATTGTGAATGGTGGATCCTGTGTTATCTACTGTATATAGATGTGTTATCAGTCATTATACAGGAGGAGGTGAGCTGTGATATCACCTATTGTGAATGGTGGATCCTGTGTTATCTACTGTATATAGAGGTGTTATCAGTCATTGTACAGGAGGAGGTGAGCTGTGATGTCACCTATTGTGAATGGTGGATCCTGTGTTATCTACTGTATATAGAGGTGTTATCAGTCATTGTACAGGAGGAGGTGAGCTGTGATATCATCTATTGTGAATGGTGGATCCTGTGTTATCTACTGTATATAGAGGTGTTATCAGTCATTGTACAGGAGGAGGTGAGCTGTGATATCACCTATTGTGAATGGTGGATCCTGTGTTATCTACTGTATATAGAGCTTTTATCAGTCATTGTACAGGAGGAGGAGGTGAGCTGTGACATCACCTAGTGTGAATGGTAGATCCCGTGTTATCTACTGTATATAGAGCTGTTATCAGTCATTGTACAGGAGGAGAAGGTGAGCTGTGATATCGCCTATTGTGAATGGTGGATCCTGTATTATCTATTGTATACAGAGGTGTTATCAGTCATTGTACAGGAGGAGGAGGTGAGCTGTGATATCACCTATTGTGAATGGTGGATCCTGTGTTATCTACTGTATATAGAGGAGTTATCAGTCATTGTACAGGAGGAGGAGGTGAGCTGTGATATCATCTATTGTGAATGGTGGATCCTGTGTTATCTACTGTATATAGAGTTGTTATCAGTCATTGTACAGGAGGAGGTGAGCTGTGATATCTCCTATTGTGAATGGTGGATCCTGTGTTATCTACTGTATATACAGGTGTTATCAGTCATTGTACTTTACAGTATATAACACTGGACCCTTCATTCACAATAGGTGATATCACAACAGCTGGCGTCATCAATTAGCTGTTCCATCAGATGGCTGGTTTTCCGGTTTGTAATAGAACTGCTTCTGTATGATAAATTAAAGAGATTGTCCTCCTTTTTGTTGTACTTAAATAGATGTATTCAGGACTAAAGATAATTTGGGGGGGAACTGTGTTTCTTTAAACATCTTGCACCTTTTTTTCTACAATCTCTACGTCAGACTGTCTGTTGCCATCTTCAGAATGAGTTAACTGAAAAGCTATCAGTGAGCTCGTCCTAGTAATCTGACAGGAGTTAGTAATTCCATTATCTGTCTTTTTCTGAGCCCTACCAAGCCGATTTGACCCTATCAAAGTTGAATGTGTAAATCCAAAACATTTTAGATATATAGGGGAAAAAAATGTCAATAAGGTAGGACAGCCCCTTTAATAGAGAAATATTAGTTTTCTGCACCACTCCTATACACTATTTTCCAATGCTGTCATTTGCTGCCACCTAGTGGTACTTTATAGAACTTCATCCACTACAATTTAGAACCTCCCAAGGAATATGTCCCATTAGGATGATTTATGTCCCCCATGCTTTACACTGCGGCTCCTCTTGTTAACGATAGCTGCCATGCACAAAGCATCAGCAATAAGAGTTGATTACCATATATACTCTAAGAAACTATCCGCCAATCATTACCTCTCGCTGGATATTCGTAAAAGATCGGCGACGTCATAGCACAAATGTACTTCAACCACCCGGCAGGCTGGATAAGCCTCACTGCAAGAGAAACAGAGGATAATCTTTTCCCATATAATGAGTCATAAAGTTAAAGGGGATGTCTACTACTAGACAGTTCGGTTAAGGTTGCATCCCATCAGAGGTGATCGATGTCATATGAGCGCTGTAACCAATGCTGCGTGAGCACTTGGAGACAGCACCAATATTCCTGGAATGCTGTAGATGTAGTGAGCTCCCCCTAGTGGTAGCTGTATAAGTCTATATGTAGTGAGCTCCCTCTAGTGGTGGCTGTATAAATCTGTATGTAGTGAGCTCCTCCTAGTGGTGGCTGTATAAATCTGTAGTGAGCTCCCTCTAGTGGTGGCGGTATAAATCTATATGTAGTGAACTCCTATTGGTGACTGTATAAGTCTGTATGTAGTGAGCTTCCTATGGTGGTGGCTGTATAAATCTATATATAGTGAGCTCTCCCTAGTAGTAGCTGTATAAACCTGTATGTAGCGAGCTCCCCCTTGTGGTGACTGTATAAATCTGTATGTAGTGAGCTCCCTCTAGAGGTGAATATATAAATCTGTATGTAGTGAGCTCCCTCTAGAGGTGAATATATAAATTTGTATGTAGTGAGCTCTCCCTAGAGGTGGCTGTATAAATAAGTATATAGTGAACTCCAACTAGTGGTGACTGTATAAATCTGTAAGGAGTGAGCTTTTTTTTTCCAAAAAAATGTTTATTGAGTTTTTTTTTATCTTTCTGCAGTTTGAGGCTGGGCCCTCTAGGGGGCGTCAGTCACTTGTGGAGCATGTTTTTGGTGCGGAACAGCCCGCCTTGTCTAACAGCTGGGTGTAATTAATAGGCTGTCCTCTGACACTATGTTTCACATTGCCTGGAGTGGCTGCCGCCCTGTGGTGACCTTGTGTCCAGTAATACCACCAGTTTCCTCCTTGTGGCATGGATGGACGCAGATGCTACAATCGCCCCTGTGCCAGGGTTGTAGGAGATTGAGCATCGGTGTTGGGAGACATGGGTTACCTCTTAGAGTGGCTGACGGCATTCTGCTAAATGCAATGGATATTTGTAAGTGGCCAAATATGTTTTTTTTTCTCTTCTCTGATAATTATGTAACCTATTCGGTGAACTCTCAAAGTAGTGAGCTCCCCCTAGTGGTGGCTGTATAAATCTGTATGTAGTGAGCTCCCCCTAGTGGTGGCTGTATAAATCTGTATGTAGTGAGCTCCCCCTAGTGGTGGCTGTATAAATCTGTATGTACTGAGCTCTCTCTAGTGGTAACTGTATAAGTATGTATGTAGTGAGCTCCATCTAGTGATGGCTGTATAACGTTATATGCCGAGAGCTCCCTCTAGGGATGACTATATAAATCTGTATGTACTGAGCTCTCTCTAGTGGTAACTGTATAAGTATGTATGTAGTGAGCTCCCTCTAGTGATGGCTGTATAACGTTATATGCCGAGAGCTCCCTCTAGGGATGACTATATAAATCTGTATGTATTGAGCTCCCACTAGTGGTGGCTGTATAAATCTGTATGTAGTGAGCTCCCCTAGTGGTGACTTTATAAATTTGTATGTAGTGAGCTCCCACTAGTGGTGGATGTAGGGAGTCAGAATTTTATACTCCTAACATTATGGCTGTTTAATGGGAAATATTAAATCTGAAGCTCATAAAAATGGAGCACTGCACCTCCCCCAATAAAAGATTTATAATAAAGTTAATCAATTCAGAATTTGTAATCTACACTGAAGGTGAATGGCGCCTCGCTCATACCTGAAGTGTATGCTGAGGGTCTCTTTTTCCACATTTCGGGGCAGTCCTGTTATGAACAGCGTCTGTTTTACCTGTGGAAGAGGAGAAAATTGATTATTTTTGGTCCATTAATTTGTGATATGAACAACCAGCACTGAATGTTCCAATAAGCACAAGGGGCATCTGCCTGGGGGCAGCCGGGGGGCGACATTGCTCAATTAGATTTATGTATTTGGTAAATTATTATCCTCCAGGTCAGTATGATTACGGTGCTACCAACCCATTTCATTTAACAATGAAAACAATGCTGAAATATGTAAAAAAAATTGCACTAAATAAAAAGTCTCATATTCCGGGACTGTATGGTGGATGTAAAGAAACGAAAGCAGCAAAATTCTCATGGGAATAAGAGCAAAAACTGGACACGTTTGACCAAGTGATACATGGCATTTAAAGGGTTTTTTCCATAAGCAAATTTGATTTTAATCAATAAATATACTCGGTGACTGCTTTATATTTTCTTTCATTATGTTAATTTTGCTGAGGGGTTCCTTAAATAATCCATAGAAAGACACAATTAGACTCTATGGGGTTAAATCATCAAGACCGTCATTTTTCGCGTCAGTCTTGATGAGCAGGAGGGATGGAGTCTGAGGCTCCTGATTCATTAAAGGGGTTTTTCCCAACAACAAAGTTGTTTTTAATCAGTAGATCTTGGAATAATAATAATTTCCATATTGGATGTGATTAAAAATAATGTTCTTGTGCTGAGATAATCTTATAGATGTATCCCTGCTATGTACTGTGTAATGGATGTGTCTGACCGTACAGGGACATGGTCTGATCATACCACATCTCCTGTGCTGAGATAATCTTATATGTGTGTCCCTGCTATGTACTGTGTATTGGATGTGTCTGACCGTACAGGGACATGGTCTGAGCATACCACATCTCCTGTGCTCAGATAATCTTATATATGTGTCGCTGCTATGTACTGTTTAATGGATGTGTCTGACCGTACAGGGACATGGTCTGAGCATACCACATCTCCTCTGCTGAGATAATCTTATATATGTGTCCCTGCTATGTACTGTGTAATGGATGTGTCTAACCGTACAGGGACATGGTCTGATCATACCACATCTCCTGTGCTATAGATAATCTTATATATGTGTCCATGCTATGTACTGTGTAATGGAGGTGTCTGACCGTACAGGGGCATGGTCTGATTATAACACATTTCCTGGGAGGGGAGGAGGTAAAATAGTATACAGACATTACAGCACGGGAAAGAGTATACAGACATTAGAGCCGAGGATCATAGAATATAAGAGTATACAGACATTACAGCCGGGGATCACAGAATATAGTAGTATACAGACATTACAGCTGGGGATTACAGAATATGAGTATACAGACATTACAGCTGGGGATCACAGAATATAGGAGTGTACAGACATTACAGCCAGGGATCAGAGACTATAATAGTATACAGCCAGGGATCACAGAATATAATAGTATACAAAAATTACAGCCGGGGATCACAGAATATAAGAGTATACAGACATTACAGCACGGGGATCACAGAATATAAGAGTATGCAGACATTACAGCCGGGGATCACAGAATATAAGAGTATACAAACATTACACCTGGGGATCACAGAATATAAGAGTGTACAGACATTACAGCCAGGGATCACAGAATATAAGAGTATACAGACATTACAGCTGGGGATCACAGAATATAAGAGTATACAGACATTACAGCAGAGGATCACAGAATATAAGAGTATACAGACATTACAGCCAGGGATCACCGAATATAAGAGTATACAGACATTACAGCCGGGGATCACAGAATATAAGAGTATACAGACATTACAGCCGGGAATCACAGAATATAAGAGTATACAGACATTACAGCCCGGGATCACAGAATATAAGAGTGTACAGACATTACAGCCGGGGATCACACAATATAAGAGTATACAGACATTACAGCTAGGAATCACAGAATATAAGAGTATAAAGACATTACAGCAGAGGATCACAGAATATAAGAGTATACAGACATTACAGCCGGGGATCACCGAATATAAGAGTATACAGACATTACAGCCGGGGATCACAGAATATAAGAGTATACAGACATTACAGCTGGAGATCACAGAATATAAGAGTATACAGACATTACAGCCGGGGATCACACAATATAAGAGTATACAGACATTACAGCCGGGGATCACAGAATATAAGAGTATACAGACATTACAGCTGGGGATCACAGAATATAAGAGTATACAGACATTACAGCAGAGGATCACAGAATATAAGAGTATACAGACATTACAGCCGGGGATCACCGAATATAAGAGTATACAGACATTACAGCCGGGGATCACAGAATATAAGAGTATACAGACATTACAGCCGGGAATCACAGAATATAAGAGTATACAGACATTACAGCCCGGGATCACAGAATATAAGAGTGTACAGACATTACAGCCGGGGATCACACAATATAAGAGTATACAGACATTACAGCTAGGAATCACAGAATATAAGAGTATAAAGACATTACAGCAGAGGATCACAGAATATAAGAGTATACAGACATTACAGCCGGGGATCACCGAATATAAGAGTATACAGACATTACAGCCGGGGATCACAGAATATAAGAGTATACAGACATTACAGCTGGAGATCACAGAATATAAGAGTATACAGACATTACAGCCGGGGATCACAGAATATAATAGTATACAGACATTACAGCCGGGGATCACAGAAAATAAGAGTATACAAATACTACAGCCGGGGATCACAGAATATAAGAGTATACAGATATTACAGCCGGGGATCACAGAATATAAGAGTATACAGACATTACAGCCGGGGATCACAGAATATAAGAGTATACAGACATTACAGCAGGGGATCACAGAATATAAGAGTATACAGACATTACAGCCGGGGATCATAGATGATTATTTGAGTTAAAACATAAAACATACACTTATATCCTGTGATCCCCGGCTGTATTGTCTGTATTCTCTTATATTCTGTGATCACCAGCTGCAATGTCTATATACTCTTTACCTTCCTCTCCGGCCAGGAGATATGGTATGATCAAATCATGTCTCTGTACAGACAGACACGTCCATTACACAGTACATAGCAGGGACACATATATAAGATTATTTCAGCACAGGAGATGTGGTATGCTCAGACCATGTCCCTGTACGGTCAGAAACATCCATTACACAGTACATAGCAGGGACACATATATAAGATTATCTCAGCACAGCAGATGTGGTATAATCAGACCATGTCCCTGTACGGTCAGACACATCCATTACACAGTACATAGCAGGGACACATATATAAGATTATCTCAGCACAGGAGATATGGTATGATCAGATCATGTCCTGTATGGCCAGACACATCCATTGCACAGTACATGGCAGGGACACATATATAAGATTATCTCAGCACAGGAGATATGGTATGATCAGACCATGTCCCTGTACGGTCAGACACATCCATTACACAGTACATAGCAGGGACACATATAAGATTATCTCAGCACAGGAGATATGGTATGATCAGACCATGTCCCTGTACGGTCAGACACATCCATTACACAGTACATAGCAGGGACACATATAAGATTATCTCAGCACAGGAGATATGGTATGATCAGATCATGTCCCTGTACGGCCAGACACATCCATTACACAGTACACAGCAGGGACACATATATAAGACTATCTCAGCACAGGAGATGTGGTATGATCAGACCATGTCCCTGTACAGTCAGACACATCCATTACACAGTACATAGCAGGGACACATATATAAGATTATCTTAGCACAGGAGATGTGGTATGATCAGACCATGTCCCTGTACGGTCAGACACATCCATTACACAGTACAGAGCAGGGACACATATATAAGATTATCTTAGCACAGGAGATGTGGTATGATCAGACCATGTCCCTGTACGGTCAGACACATCCATTACACAGTACATAGCAGGGACACATATATAAAATTATCTCAGCACAGGAACATTTTATATAAACACATCCAATTGTGAAAATTATTATTATTCCAAGATCTATTGATTAAAATCAACTTTGTTTGTGGGACAATCCCCTTTAATTACGTCCAATTGATAAAGTAGTTATTTTTCTATACGTTCTATGAAAACTCTTTCACTTACCTGATTTTCCTCTTTGTACTTTATGACAGATGTGTGATGTCGCATGAGGATGACCATGAGGATGAGATATATGACGCCTATGACCGTGTGGAGCCAAAGAAGACTGTCCCTGCACATACAAATGAGACATTACAAAAGGCCCCGAGACTCTGGCACATGGGTCCCGACATTATTCATGAGCTCTTTCGTTCCGTATGGCGGGGACCTAATGGAAAGACAGCTGCATTTTGTGTCTTTCTATGGGGCTGCCTATACGAGCCTCATGTGCCTCTGTGACACCAATTAGGCTTTCCTGATTTATAAAATCAACTCATTTCTATTCTGTATTCAGCATGTTCTTGAGCTCCCCCTAGTGGTGGCTCCAGTCAGATACAATTTTATCCTTGTAGCCAAAGGTTTTGATACTGACACAAATTCTGGTTTTCACAACTTTGCTTATTTGCACTAACTCTAGGCTTCGATTATGAGTGAATTTTAAAATATCGGAAACTTTTTTTCATATTTTACTCCATTAAAAAAAATGTTTTTCTTATTTATACTTTACATTTTTTCAATGGTTGAAAAATATATATTTTTATGGCACCTTCCCTTTAATCACCAAAAAACTATTTCCTCTGTACTTCATCCTTGTCACAAAATGACCTACTTACATCATTTCAGTGAACTTCTCGCTACTTCAGGAGAAAGTGCTAATAAGGACTAGGCAGCGGATATTGCTCAATCATGTCGATTTCATTCTAAAAAAGAGAATTTTGTTTACGTACCGTAAATTCTTTTTTCTTTAATCATCAATGGGAGACCCAGACAATGGGGTTTAGGGCACTGCCCTCCGGAGGTCACACTAGGTACTACAAGTTTGTAGACACCGCCTCCTCCGCTTATAAACCCCTACCGCAGGGAACATCCTCAGTTTGGTCTACAAGCTGCGAGGAGGAAATAAACCACACCCGAAACATCGGGAAGAATGCCGTACACAAAACGGCTCAACAACCCGGCAAACACTGTCTCAACAGAGAACAGAGCAAATGCAAAACATGCAAAGGAACAACTGGGTGGGTGCTGGGTCTCCCATTGATGATTAAAGAAAAAAGAATTTACGGTACGTAAACAAAATTCTCTTTTTTCTGGTCATCATAATGGGAGACCCAGACAATGGGGATGTCCTAAAGCAATACCCCAGGGCGGGAAGAGTTCCTCAACAAGACGGAAAACACATGGTTCCCTTTAAAGGTGGGCAACCGCCGCCTGGAGAACCCGCCTGCCCAAACTCGCATCCGCAGAGGCATGGGCATGCACCATATAGTGCTTAGAAAAAGTGTGCAGGCTGGACCAAGTGGCCGCCTGACACACCTGTAGAGCAGACGCTCTATGTCGCAAGGCCCAGGAGGCACCTACAGCTCTAGTAGAGTGTGCCTTCAAACCCACCGGGAGAGGCAAACCAGAAGACCGGTAAGCCTCCTGAATGGGAGCCTTGATCCATCTGGCCAAGGTCGACTTCGAAGCCGCGGACCCCTTACAGCGACCCATCGTGAGGACAAATAAGGAATCCGAACTCCTAAAGGAGGCGGTCCTGGACACATAAATGCGTACAGCCCTCACGAGATCCAGAGTATGGAGGTCGCGCTCAACCTGATGAACGGGAGCGGGACAAAATGATGGGAGAACAATCTCCTGGTTTAGGTGAAACGTTGAAACCACCTTCGGCAAGAATTCTGGCCGTGGGCGCAACACCACCTTGTCTTGGTGAACCACCAGAAAGGGTGACTTGCACGAAAGTGCAGCCAATTCTGAGACCCTTCTCAGGGAAGTAATTGCCACCAGAAAGACCACTTTCTGGGACAGACGAGAGAGAGAGAGATGTCTCTCAGTGGCTCAAACGGCGGTTTCTGCAGAGCCGCCAGGACCATGTTGAGGTCCCAAGGGTCCAGAGGTCGCCTGTAAGGCGGAACCACCCGAGCTACCCCCTGCAGAAATTGGCGGACCTTCGGCAGGAGCGCCAAGCGCCTGTCAAACAGCACTGAAAGTGCTGACACTTGACCTTTCAGAGAGCCAAGGGATAATCCCAACTCCAACCCCGACTGTAGGAAAGCCAACAATGTCGGAATGGACAATGGCCACGGTGAGCGTCCACCAGAGGCACACCAGGAGAAAAAGATTTTCCACGTTCTGTGGTATATCTTCCTGGAGACAGGTCTCCTAGCCCTATTCATAGTGGCAACCACTGTAGGAGAGAATCCTCTGGACGTCAGCAGCCAGGCCTCAAGAGCCATGCAGTCAATCTGAGGGCCCTGGAATTGAGGTGGAAGAATGGGCCTTGCGCGAGTAGATCTGCGCGTTCTGGAAGAGCCCACCGGTGTCCGCCTGACAGTTGCCACAGGTCCGGATACCAGGACCTCCTGGGCCAATCTGGAGCCACTAGAATGGCTACTCTGCATTCCATCCTGATTTTCCACAGGACCCTGGGAATCAGAGCCAGAGGCGGGAACACATATGGCAGCTGGAAGCTGGACCAACTCAGGATCAGGGCATCCGCCCCAGAGACTGAGGATCCCACGATCTTGCCATGTATTGGGGCACCTGATGATTCAGCCGTGAGGCCATCAGATCCACGTCCGGAGTGCCCCATCTGCTGCAGATGTCCCGGAAGACGTCTGGATGTAGAGACCACTCTCCGGCGTCCATCCCCTGTCGGCTCAGGTAGTCGGCCTCCCAGTTCTCGACCCCTGGGATGTGAACTGCGGAGATCAGGCAGCCGTTTTCCTCCACCCAGGCTAGAATGCGGTGGACTTCGGCGAGGGCCTGAGCACTTCTGGTCCCTCCCTGATGATTTATGTAGGCGACGGCCGTCGCATTGTCGGACTGCACCCGAATGGGGTGTCCTGACAGGAATTTCTGAAACGCCAGGAGCGCCAGATAGACCGCCTTGATCTCCAGCACGTTGATCTGCAATGCCGACTCCGACTGAGTCCAGAGGCCTTGAGCCCTGTGGTGCAAGAACACCGCACCCCAGCCCTTCAGACTGGCGTCTGTGGTCACCACTAACCATGACGGTTTTAGGAAGGACCGGCCTCGTGACAGGTGACGTGGCTGGAGCCACCACTGTAGGGAGTCCTTGGTCGGTTGTGACAGTGTCACCAGCCGATTCAGCGAGATCGTCCTCTTGTCCCATCTGTGAAGAATCTCCAGCTGGAGAGGACGGAGGCGAAACTGTGCGAACGGCACCGCCTCTATCGCCGCTACCATGCGTCCCACTAGTCTCATCAATACCCGTAGGGATGAGTGTGGTGACAGGAGGACTGCTTGTACTCCTGATTGGATCGCCATCTGTTTGACTCGTGGCAGAGACACCAGGGCTGAGGCTGTGTTGAAGTCCATGCCCAGATATGTCAAAGACTGGGTCGGAACTAGCGTTGACTTCTGAATATTGAGGAGCCAACCGAACTGTTCCAGAGACCGCATGGTCACATCCAGGCTCTCTTGACAAAGGTGTTCTGATGGCGCCCTGACCAGCAGGTCGTCTAAATAGGGAATGACGGCATGTCCCTGCATGTGCAGGAGAGCCATCATGGAAGCCATCACTTTTGTGAACACCCGCGGTGCCGAGGCTAGCCCGAATGGCAGTGCCACAAATTGGAAGTGTTCTTCCCCCACTGCGAATCGCAACCAGCGCTGATGAGCCGGTGCAATGGGTACGTGAAGGTAAGCGTCTCTGATATCTATGGACGCTAGGAAGTCCCCCTGTGACACAGCTGCGATCACGGAGCGCAGTGATTCCATACGGAACTTCCGAACCAACACGTGATGGTTGAACAGCTTCAGGTCCAGAACCGGGCGGAAGGATCCGTCCTTCTTCGGGACGATAAAGAGGTTGGAGTAAAAACCCCTGAACCTCTCTCCGGAAAGTACCGGGACCACCACTCCGTCTCTGCGGAGACCCTCCAACACCTGGTAAAAAGCCTGAGCTTTTTCTGGTGACGGGACCGACCGATGGAATCGGGATATCGGTTTTGACGTCAGCTCTATCCTGTACCCTCGCGAGATCACGTCTCGAACCCACTGATCTTGAACGTGAAGCAGCCACTTGTCCTGAAAGCGAGACAAGCGGCCCCCCACCTGTGGGGAGGCAGGATGAGAGAGCGAGTCATGTAGAGGCGGGTTTGGGGGTGGCAGCTGCCGCCCCCGCCGGCTTCTTTGGACGACTCTTAGAGCGCCACTGAGAAGCGGGCTTTCCCCCTCGGTCCGTGCGAGCGGACGGTGCTGATGACTGCGAGCTGGAACGAAAGGACCACTGTTTAGGGTTCCTTTTAACGGTATACCGTGGCTTAGGCTTATTCTGCGGTATCTTAGACTCAGCAGAATCCTTAATTAGCTTGTCCAGTTCGGTGCCAAAAAGCCTGTCACCAGCAAACGGAAGATTCTGCAAAATCTTCTTGGATGTGGCATCTGAGTCCCAAAGACGCAGCCACAACAACCTGCGGATCGCTATAGCATTGGCCGAAGCCACAGCTGAGCGAGTGGCAGTTTCCAGAGTCGCCGTCCTGGCGTAGTCCGCATAGGCCCTTGCCCTCTCAGTAAGTGCTAGGACCTCTGGACTGGATCTTGCCATGTCAGAGATACCATCCAAGCAGGTAGTAATCGCTTGTAAGGTCCAGACCGTGGCAAAATTAGGGGCAAATGAAGACCCCACAGCCTCATAGGAAGACTTGGCGAGCTGCTCGACCTGTCTATCAGTAGCATCCTTCAGTGAGGAGCTATCAGAGGCAGAGAAAAGGGAGCGTGCAGCAATCCTGGTCATGGAAGCGTCCACCTTCGGGGACTGCGACCACTCCTGTAGCACCTCCTGGGGGAAGGGGAAGCGATTGTCCTTGGTTTTACGGACAAAACGCCGCCCAGGATGTAACCTGGGTGCTCTAACCACCCTTCCAAAATTAGTGTGGTCCATGAAGGAGCCACTTGGTCTAGCCTCCGGCCGCAGCCATTGATAGACCTCCTTCGGGTGCACCGTCACCTCCTCAGGGGGTGTCACGAGACGTAAAGTCTCGTTGATAGAGGACACCAGATCCTCCACCCCGTCTGGCGGTTCAGATACAGACACAGACCCGAAATTTGAACCCCCATCATCTTCCTCACCATCAGAGGAACGCTCCTCCTCAGAGAGAGTATGGAGCTCGGGTGAATCCTCACGACGAGCCCGCTTAAGGGGTCTCGCAGCAGAAGAGGGGGACACCCGGGGGTAACTGGATGGAGTAGCTGGGCTATCCAGTCTCCTATTAAGTGCCTCCAGGGATTGCGACATGGAGGACAGCTGAGACAGCAGAGATTCATTGATCTTATTCTGAGTCTCCCATGGCCCTGAGATCACCTGAACCTCAGGGTATAGCACCGGAGCTGCTGACTCAACAGTGCCAGCCCGGGCCTCTGGGCGTCCGCAGTTATTGCAGGACCCCTCCACCAGTGCACCATTGCATGTAGCACAGGTAATGGTGGTTACTGCCGCCTTAGCAGCACGCTTCCCGGCTGAGGACATCGCCACAGTAGGGGAAAATAAGCCAAATTGACAACAAAACCGGGAATCCCGGTGGCTTACCGACCGCAGTAAAGCGGTATGAGGAAGCGGTGTGTGTGTGACCTCCGCGACGGTTTCCGGTCTCCCCTCTGGAGTGCAGACGCACGCTGCATAAGAATCCCAACCGGGAAGTGAGGGTAAAGATGGCCGCCGACCGTGAAACTGTGGGCGGCGCCGAGAGACGCGGGAAAACACACACACACGCCCAGCGATGACGTCACCGCACGGGCTGCTTCCCATCCTCCAGGCATCCACAGCATGAGGGAGCCGGAGCCCGCAGCGCGGGAAAGAGTGTAAAAACATTATACACAGACTGCATGTACACCATGAGGGGACAAACATCCGCAGCCTACGGCCTCAGCCCCTGTGACACACAGGGCGGTCA
>JARQOC010000001.1:608437259-608461343 GCA_033576535.1 Allobates femoralis
AGGGGCCACGGTGAGCGTCCACCAGAGGCACACCAGGAGAAAAAGATTTTCCACGTTCTGTGGTATATCTTCCTGGAGACAGGTTTCCTTGCCCGATTCATCGTGGCAACCACCGTAGGAGAGAAGCCCCTGGATGTCAGCAACCAGGCCTCAAGAGCCATGCAGTCAATCTGAGGGCCCTGGAATTGAGGTGGAAGAATGGCCCTTGCGCGAGTAGATCTGCGCGTTCTGGAAGAGCCCACCGGTGTCCGCCTGACAGTTGCCAGAGGTCCGGGTACCAGGACCTCCGGGGCCAATCTGGAGCCACTAGAATGGCTACTCTGCATTCTGTCCTGATTTTCCACAGAACCCTGGGAATCAGAGCGAGAGGCGGGAACGCATATGGCAGCTGGAAGCTGGACCAACTCAGGATCAGGGCATCCGCCCCCAGAGACTGAGGATCCCACGATCGTGCCATGTATTGGGGTACCTGATGATTCAACCGTGAGGCCATCAGATCCACGTCCGGAGTGCCCCATTTGCTGCAGATGTCCCGGAAGACGTCTGGATGCAGGGACCACTCTCCGGCGTCCATCCCCTGTCGGCTCAGGTAGTCGGCCTCCCAGTTCTCGACCCCTGGGATGTGAACTGCGGAGATCAGGCAGCCGTTTTCCTCCACCCAGGCTAGAATGCGGTGGACTTCGGCGAGGGCCTGAGCACTTCTGGTCCCTCCCTGATGATTTATGTAGGCGACGGCCGTCGCATTGTCGGACTGAACCCGAATGGGTTGTCCTGACAGGAATTTCTGAAACGCCAGGAGCGCCAGATAGACCGCCTTGATCTCCAGCACGTTGATCTGTAATGCCGACTCCGCCTGGGTCCAGAGGCCTTGAGCCCTGTGGTGTAAGAACACCGCGCCCCAGGCCTTCAGACTGGCGTCGGTGGTCACCACTAACCATGACGGTTTTAGAAAGGACCGGCCCCGTGACAGATGATGTGGCAGGAGCCACCACTGTAGGGAGTCCCTGGTCGATTGTGACAGCGTCACCAGCCGATTCAGAGAAATCGTCCTTTTGTCCCATCGGCGAAGAATCTCCAACTGGAGAGGACGGAGGCGAAACTGTGCGAAAGGCACCGCCTCTATCGCCGCTACCATGCGCCCCACCAGCTTCATCAACTCCCGTAGGGAAGATTGTGGTGACAGGAGAACATTCTGCACTCCTGATTGGATCGCAAGCTGTTTGGCTTGAGGTAGGGACACCAGGGCTGAGTCCGTGTGGAAGTCCATGCCCAGATATGTCAAAGACTGGGTCGGAACCAGGGTCGACTTTGGAATGTTGAGAAGCCACCCGAACTGTTCCAGAGACTTCATGGTCACCTCCAGGCTCACCCGACAAAGGTCTTCCGATGGCGCCCTGACCAGCAGGTCGTCCAAATAGGGAATGACGGCGTGTCCCTGCACATGCAGGAGAGCCATCATTGAGGCCATCACCTTTGTGAACACTCGCGGTGCCGAGGCTAGCCCGAATGGCAGTGCCACAAATTGGAAGTGTTCTTCCCCCACTGCGAATCTCAACCAGCGCTGATGTCTATGGACGCCAGGAAGTCTCCCTGTGACACAGCCGCGATCACGGAGCGCAGGGATTCCATACGAAACTTCCGGACCAACACGTGGCGGTTGAACAACTTGAGGTCCAGAACCGGACGAAAAGAGCCGTCCTTCTTTGGGACAATAAAGAGGTTGGAGTAAAAACCCCTGAACCTCTCTCCCGTGGGTACTGGGACCACCACTCCGTCTCTGCGGAGTCCCTCCAACACCAGATGAAAAGCCTGAGCTTTGTCTAGGGATGGAACAGACCGATGGAATCGGTGTGCCGGCTGTGACGTCAGCTCTATCCTGTAGCCTTTTGAGACTACGTCTCGGACCCACTGGTCTTGGACGTGGAGAAGCCATCTGTCCTGGAAAAGAGACAGGCGGCCCCCCACCTGTGGGGAGACAGGATGAAAGAGCGAGTCATGCCGAAGCGGGTTTAGGGGTGGCAGCTGCAGCCCCTGCCGGCTTCTTTTGGCGACTTTTGTTGCGCCACTGAGTGGAGGGCTTGCCCCCACGGTCCGCGCGAGCGGACGCCGCTGATGACTGCGAGCTGGGGCGAAAGGACCACTGTTTTGGGTTCCTTTTCACGGTATACCGTGGCTTAGGCTTATTCTGCGGTATCTTAGACTCAGCAGAATCCTTTATCAGCTTGTCCAGCTCGGTGCCGAAGAGCCTGTCACCAGCAAACGGAAGATTTTGCAAAATCTTCTTAGACGTGGCATCTGAGTCCCAAAGACGCAGCCACAACAACCTGCGGATCGCTATAGCATTGGCCGAAGCCACAGCCGAGCGAGTGGCAGTTTCCAAAGTTGCCGTCCTGGCGTAATCCGCATAAGCCCTTGCCCTGTCGGAGAGTGCCAGGACCTCTGGGCTGGCCCTAGCTAGATCAGAGATACCATCCAAGCAGGAGGTAATCGCTTGTAGGGTCCAGACCGCGGCAAAATTAGGGGCAAATGAAGACCCCACAGCCTCATAGGAAGACTTGGCGAGTTGCTCGACCTGTCTATCAGTAGCATCCTTCAATGAGGAGCTATCAGAGGCAGAAAACAAGGAGCGTGCAGCAATCCTAGTCATGGAAGCGTCCACCTTAGGGGACTGTGACCATTCCAGAAGCACCTCCTGAGGAAAGGGGAAGCGATTGTCCTTAGGTTTACGGACATAACGCCACCCAGGATGTAACCTGGGGGCTCTAATCACCCTTCCAAAATTAGTGTGGTCCATAAAGGACCCACTTGGTCTTGCCTCCGGCCGCAGCCATTGATAGACCTCCTTGGGGTGAACAGTCACCTCCTCAGGAGGAGTGACCAGACGTAATGTCTCATTGATGGAGGACACCAGATCCTCCACCCCATCTGGAGGTTCAGAGACAGACCCGAGAGTAGAACCCCCATCATCTTCCTCACCATCAGAGGAACGCTCCTCCTCAGAGAGAGCTTGGAGCTCTGGAGAGGCCTCACGAGCTCGCTTAGGGGGTCTCACAGAAGAAGTAAGAAGCACCCGGGGGTAACTGGGAGGAGTAGCTGGGTTTTCCAGCCTCCTATGAAGTGCCTCCAGGGATTGCGACATGGAGGACATCTGGGACAGCAGAGATTCATTTATCTTATTCTGTGCTTCCCATGTCCCTGGGATCACCCGAACCTCAGGGTACAGACCCGCAGATTCTGATCCAACAGTAACTGTCCGGGTCTCTGGGCGTCCGCAATTATTGCAGGACCCCTCCACCAGTGAACCGTTGCATGTAGCGCAGGTAATGGTGCCATCTGCCGCCTTAGCAGCATGCTTCCTTACTGAGGACATCGCCACAGTAGGGGGAAATAAGCCAAGTTGTAACAAACAAACCGGAGATCCCGGTGGCTTACCGACCGCAGTAAGCGGTAGGAGGAAGCGGTGTTCGTGTGTGACCTCCGCGAGTTCCGGTCTCCCCTGGAAAGTGCAGACACACGCTGCAGCCAGATCCCAGCCTTGAAAAGAGGGAGAAGATGGCCGCCGACAGTAAAGTCATAGGCGTGGCCAGGAACACGCGGGAGAACACAAAACACGCCCATCGGTGATGTCACCGTCAGAGCTGCTTCCTCCTCCTCCAGTCAGCCTCAGTAATGGAGGTGCCAGAGCCCGCAGCGCGGGAAAAGAGTGTGTAACAATGCACATACACACACAGACTGCATGTACAAAACAAACATCAGCAGTCTACAGCCTCAGCCCCTGAGACACACAGGGCGGTCAGCCAGAGTGACCCCAGCACAGGGTACACCAACAGAACCGCGGACCCGAGGGTAACCGCGCGGTCTGAGTGTCATGACACCAAGTGACAGACACTACCCCCAGGCACACAGGAGACACACCAGGTGCCTCAGTGCCGGTCCGGTCTGTAAGCACCTTTAGGGAGGCCTCGGACGGGGGTACAGCACCAGTCCGGAGTGTAAGCACCATTTAGGGAGGCCTCGGACTGGGCTGGCTCCGTCCGGTCTGTAAGCACCATTTAGGGAGGCCTCGGACGGAGCGGAGCTGTGCAAGGCTCCAGGCTCCCCCTCTCCAGAGCCTCCATGGAGGGATGGAAAGGAAGGAGCTCGACAGCGTACCGGGAGAACAGCAAGTGTCCAGGCTAAAAAGCCCTCCGGTACCTCCACCTGCGTGTTCCACAAAGGGTGAGCGGGGAGACTGTCGAGGGTCCCAACCGGGACCATTTACCTTGTCTTCATACGCCATCACGTAAGCTGTGAGAATGCAGTGAAGTGCAAGCAAAGCGTGATCCTCCGAGCACACTAAGTTTAAAACTGAGGATGTTTCCTACGGTGGGGGTTTATAAGCGGAGGAGGCGGTGTCTACAAACTTGTAGTACCTAGTGTGACCTCCGGAGGGCGGAGCCCTAAACCCCATTGTCTGGGTCTCCCATTATGATGACCAGAAAATGACAATTACACATATCATATTTCCTACCTATAGAAAGGTAAAATTGTGATAGGAAACATGGCCATGATGTCTTCCTCCTGAGTCCTCCTGGGGCAAAGGTATTCTGAAAAGTAGGAATCTAATATTTTTCTTCAAACTGAGGCCACATCCCATGACCTACCTACCTGTTATGAGTTACCAAGCAGGAGGTTTGTGGGAGACACTGATATGTGGGAAGGCTGAATTAACCCATTGTTTGATACTGGAAGATGCATTTCGGTGTAGGATTGGTCCATATTTTCTGTTAGCAGACCTTCACGCCTCTAAGCGCTGATGACATAGTTTAGTGAATTTCTTTCGTTATTCTTTTTTTATATTTTGTGTAACTGTATATACTGTATTGGTTTATCTCATTTGTAAAATCTTTTGTATATTTTTTTAAACACTGGCTACTTTTTGGCTTAAATAAATTAAAGTGAATAGTTTTGTTCCTCTTCTTCTATAAACCACATCAGAGCGCTACCTGTATCGGAAAACTTAGACCAGATGTCTGTATCAAGAGATGTTCTGAGCTGATCCGAGCCTAAAGGATTAAACCTTAGCTGTAGACAAACAGTATTAGAATATACAACAGCTGCAGGCTTATTCTAAGGGAACAATAAGAACTTGGCAGTAGATTTCACTGTGTTAAATTATAGTAAGTAGTTCCCCACTGGACTACACTGTATGACCTCTCAGTACATCTCTTTATGTAATCCTAAATGTGGTGATAACACAAGCAATGGGTGTTGTGTTCTAAGTAAAACAGTTGATTTTCCTGAATGCTGTTTGTCATAGAGAAATTGTAAAATTCATAAAACATCTCTAAAGGAAGGCCCATCCACTCCCCCCACTGAATGTATGGGATTAATCATAACTGGGAAACAGAGAAATTAGCTAACATTGGGGACGTATAGAGAGATGATGCTTCATTGAAACATGACCTCCTGGTGTGGACAGGTAATTGCAGCAGAAGAACTCATGGGAAAAAGACAGTCCGACTGAAACTCGTTTAAGCAGATGTGAGCTATTAAGGTACCTTCACACGCGGCAATATTGCTAGGCAATTTCACTGGCAATTTGCTGGTTGCAGTGAAATCATGGACACATTGTTCTATTTTGTTGCTGTGTACAAATGGAACAATGTCTCCATAATTTCACTGCAACCAGCAAATTGCCAGTGAAATTGCCTAGCAATATTGCCGCGTGTGAAGGTACCTTTACACAATCTAGATCAAAGCTTTTTTCTGATTAAAACAGGATCATAGGCTGTCGACATCAGGGACTCTGGGCTTCAAAGCCAGAACAGATGGTCCCTTGTGACCACAGATGACATTTTCTATCCACTATTGGAAGGGGTGTTTGGAAGAATCAAGCTTGTACATATGCAAGGTACTCACCCCGAAATTGGCCCATGATCCAGTCTCAGACCTGAGATTAGAATATTCAGATCTAGGCCATCCTGTAAACCTGAGCCTGGGGCCAAGTATATAAAAAGCTGAAAGGCACAAAAGAAAGCTGTTCCCATTTGGGGTCTGCCTATGCTGTACTGTGTTCCATATTTACTGTAATTTTTTTTTCTCCCCCAAGAAAACGGAAGATAACTTTAGACTGTAGTGTATTTCTGTTATTTCTCCCTTTTTATTTCATTACTGTTTTGCACATCGCTTTATTTTTATATTTTATACTTTTTTATTGCAAGCACTGTATTTTTTATATTGAAGGGTACAATATTAATGAGTTTTATTCTTGTATGCGCTAAATAGTCCATAGCCTTACGAGAGTGTGCGACCCTTTTGATCGTGAGAAAATGGTATATCTCAGGGACTCATCACCCCATGTGTTTGATGAGTGGTGGTGGAGTGTTGTGTTGTGTAGCTGGGGAGTGTGGACAATGTTGTCCACGTAAAGTCAGTGTCTGACTCATAGGTGGAGGATGATTCAGTGTGTGTGATCTTTTTGTACACTTCATTGATAACTTGGTTTGCACTGGCTTAATTTAATGCTCCCTCCTCCCATCTTTCCACCTTTGGACCGTCCTTGTCTCATCCATATCTTTACTCAGTGCAAGTTATGTGTGCTTTCAATTTACCTACCTAATGAGCATTATACTGATCCTGTGAATTTAATACTGTATATGATAATCTTTAGCCCCGTCAGTGACTTGAGTTTTTCAATATATGACATTTTATTGTCCCACCTGTACTAACTGTTAGCCACTAGGGGGAGCTAAGGAGTAATTTGAAGACAGATCTAACAATGAGCTCAATAGGAGCTGTAAAAATCAGTCTTCACTGAGCTCCCCCTAGTGACTGAAGGAAATCAGTCTTCATTGAGCTCCCCTTAGTGACTGAAGTCAGATTTATATTTTTTCAATAAATGGTTTTAAAAGATGTCAATCCAAATAATAAAAAATAGATGGGCAAATTTACAATACAAATTACATTTTTGGTATAATTTTAGCCTGAGCAATCTATGTAAACAATTTCATGTAAAAAAAAAAATGCAAAGCTATTTTTGTCTTCATAATATTCATGTTACTCTATGGAGGCCCACAGGACTGAATTACAGCAGGGTCATTGTACAGAGGCCGACATGTCACCTCTAAGTTGCAGCATCATCTGGGGGTCAATAATAACCAGTGTTGTCCAAATGTCCCCAAAATGTGATGCTGGAGTTTCCCAATGTTATTGTATGACTCTGCTGAATTAGAGAACTAAGCATAATTGCAGAACAGAAAATGCAGAACTGCAAGTTGTGATTGATATCTACTTACATAATTGCATTGAATGTCCCCGATAAAAAGGCACTTGATTGGCTAGCTGACCACCACCTCATTGGCCACATAAAATGGGTAAAAACCTTGCGGCTGCCATACTGGCCCACCCTAGTGGTAGTTGAGCCTAGATTGCGGCTGTGGGTGGGACTGCGCAGTGGATGGGGCAAACTGCGCAGTACCGCCAGTGGTGCCACATGCTGTTGCTGTCCTCCGGGTCCTCCTCAGCCAGTGTTGCTGTGATGCCGCTTCAGTGCCCGCCCCCATCGAGATGTCAGACCCCAACTAAATGCTCATGCACCTGCCATGTTCATACACCTGGTCCACTACTGATCATGACAGGGTGAACAAACATGGTGGTGGTGTCAGTCACGAGTCAGCCCAAATCCTCACCTCAATTGCCTCAAAATAAATTACGCTGCTTCAGCACGAGCCAGCCCCCAACGCCACAGAGCCTCCACCATCATGACGTCAACAAGGACACCACCGCAGCATGAGTCCACCCCCAACGCCACAGCACCTGCCCCCATCATACCATCAACAAGGACGCCACCACCGCACAAGTCCACCCCCAGCATCACAGTCTGCCCCCATCATGACGTCAACAAGGACGCCACCGCCGCACGAGTCCACCCCCAGCGCCACAGAGCTCACCAACATCACCACCCTCACAAACAACTACGCCACTGCCGCACAAGTCGGCCCCCAGTGCCACAGAACCTGCCCTCATCGTTACGTCACCTCCCTCCTGAGGCGATTGCACCCCTCTAGTATATATTAAGCACATATAGATACACCAACATACACATATATTGCTAGCCTTCAATACTTGCAACTCAAATTGCTGCTGTTAACAATTTAGATGCAGCTATCAATTACTGATGGCAGCATTTAAAAAGCTAACTTACAGGTGGTCATGTTAACTCTCATATGTAGACGCAGCACAGGGTATATATATTGATGGTCTATGAAATCCAACTCCGGGCTGCAGCTTCATATGAGGGCTAACATGGCCACCTGCAAGTTAACCTTTTAAATGCTGCCATCAGTGATTGATAGCTGCATCTATTTGGTTAATAGGAGTAATTTGAGCTCAGCCATTGTTATTACAGGCAGAGGCAGATGACGGCTGTGTAACGCAGTCAGCATCGGCCAGGTATGTGACCATATGACTTATCTTTCCTATAAGATTGCAAACAAGTTTTTACGGCCCTGATGAACTAAAAGCTGTGCTCTGGTTTCTTGCTCTGAGCAACAACGGAAGGTCTTCTTTTAGACAGTTTCCATAAACCTTTGCCTTTTTTTTTCTAAATGACCAGAACCAAAGTGAAACTTGATGGATCCCATTAGCTGTTAATTACGTTAATCCTTTAATGGATCCATCATGGCTGAAATTCCATCTTTCCACTCCTACGAAGGATAGAAACTTTCTAGCCTAGATACAAATTATGCAAGAGAAGCTGAAATGTTTGCACATTAAACAATTATTGCAATGTACATATTCCGCAAGTCCCAAATATTCCAGGTATGTAGGGGTGAGACGTGTCTATAGGTCTGAGTGGCCCTTCAAGTGCTTTACATGCCCCTTCTCATATAGGATTTGCTTTTGACGTTTGCAAATGAATCACTTTAGCGCCACTCCATAGACGTTGCATGCACAGCGCAAATCTAGTGGTGTCTCTTCTTATCTTAAGATGGAAGGTAAGACGGGTCGTTGACGTCATATCTCCCATTACTTTGATGTTGATGGGATACCCTTAGAATAGGTCATCAGTATCTGAATGGCCGGGGTCCGACACTTGGCAAACCTGCCACTATCTTTGGTGCCGGCATCACCATTCTGGAGCTACCTCGTCTTCTGAAGTTTCCGCGGACGGGTACTACTCATCCGCCTCTTATTGATTTGAATAGTATCTGGCCACAACCACTCATTGTACTATACTAGTGCCATGAAATGAATAAGGATGTGCATCCGAAATGCGTCTGCCTGGCGTTTTTACATTTTTTATTGATGTTGGTAAATTTTTTATTCTTGTCACAATATAGTTTTGGATTTATGGAATATTCTTGCACTGGAATCTTCTTTATACTCCTAGATATGAGCGCGACCTGAGGGTAAACTCGTCTCCTGGTGTTTGCTGAACTTTCTGATGTTTCCTGTAACTTTATTCTATAGAGGAGGCTTGAGATCCGGTTTAACGTGTTTTTCCCTTTTTGACTGGTAAGGTAAGCCTAATATTTACCACGGTCTTATGAACCCACACTGAACTTACCAGATCCAATTAATTTACCAAGTGTGAGTATATCACTGCTGTCACAAGACGTAAAAGTATCCCAATGATTTTACGAAAATTGTGGCAAAAAACACATTAGAACTTCGCCGGGTGAACACAGCCTGTACTGTACAGTCACATGGTATAGGATGATTTAGGCTGTGTTCACTCATTAGATCTATGTAGGGTTCCTGAAAAATGCCCACAAGGAAAAATGCCCACAGGCAACCCTAGGCACCTGATCGTAGCAAGCACCTGACCGTAGTAAGCACCTGACCCTAGCACGCGCCCGACCCCAGCACGCGCCCGACCCCAGGCAACGCGCGCCGACCCCAGCACGCGCCCGACCCTAACACGCGCCCGACCCCAGCACGCGCCCGACCCTAGCACGCGCCCAACCCTAGCACCGTGGGCATTATCATTTTTGTGGCCACCCTGCCTAGCATAGTGAGAGAAGTGCTGACTGGCAGCGCCCAAGGCCGGAGGGAGTTTACGTGTTGTAGTTCGTGATTATGGTCGATAATGTGTGAAATTGACCTTAATATTATCCCATAGGGGAGGGGCATTAAAAAATGTGACTTTTTATTATGTTTTACATCTTTTTTCAGTCACGGGTGAACACAGCCTGTACTGTACAGTCACATGGTATAGGATGATTTAGGCTGTGTTCACTCATTAGATCTATGTAGCAGTTACCTGAAAAATGCCCACAAGGAAAATGCCCACAGGCAACCCTAGCACCTGATCGTAGCAAGCACCTGACCGTAGTAAGCACCTGACCCTAGCACGCTCCTGACCCTAGCACGCTCCTGACCCTAGCACGCGCCCGACCCTAGCACGCGCCCGACCCCAGCACGCGCCCGACCCCAGCACGCGCCCGACCCTAGCACGCGCCCGACCCTAGCACGCGCCCGACCCTAGCACGCGCCCGACCCCAGCACGCGCCCGACCCCAGCACGCGCCCGACCCTAGCACGCGCCCGACCCTAGCACACGCCCGACCCTAGCACGCGCCCGACCCTAGCACCGTGGGCATTATCATTTTTCTGGCCACCCTGCCTAGCATAGTGAGAGAAGTGCTGACTGGCAGCGCCCAAGGCCGGAGGGAGTTTACATGTTGTAGTTCGTGATTACGGTCGATAATGTGTGAAATTGACCTTAATATTATCCCATAGGGGAGGGCATTAAAAAATTGTGACTTTTTATTATGTTTTACATCTTTTTTCAGTCACAAACGGCATCAATACATGAGGCCTGGGCCTAGTGTTTATATTGTGAGGCGTCAGGAAAACCTCAATATTCCTTTGGTTGGGGGATAAATTTATAGGTATGAAATTAGCTAGAGGGTCTGAGCTTGGTGTTGTCAATGGGAATCCATAAGTGTAGACTTATATACGGCCTATGGTATTGGATTATCAAGGTGACATTCATCACCATGGTAACAGACTAGAAAACAGGCCTCATGGTGAGTCGGGCCCTCTTGTACTACTTTTTCCTAACCATGAACCAAATGTTAAGACTATGAATGACCTCTATGAGTGAGACTGCTTTCTTATTTTCCTCTGCCTGTATATAGGACTCCCTGTGTGTGTATATATCACTTATAGGGGTATTCCCGTCTCCAAGATCCTATCCCAATACGAAGTAGGTATAATAATAACATTAATATTAGCAAATGCCTTTAATTATAAATGTAGTATAGTTCTCCTGATTAGCTATGTGTACCTCATGTGCAGGGCCTTGCAGTAGTTTAGGTATCCATGTTACGACCATGCATATAGTGACAGTTGGTTGCCAATGGCTGGGTAACTTGAAGCTAATGGGCCCTGATGCAAAAGATCCAACGGGGACCCACAATTATTGCAAATCATTTATAGCATTAATCTTTTTCTATAAGCTTATAGGGCCCCAATACAATTGCAACCACTGTAGTTATGCCTGGTTATAACCATGGTTACCAAGATGCAATGTCCTGCACTTGAGAAGTGACAGCTAATCAAGAGAACTATACTACATTTCTAATTGGAGGTACAGTATTTGTTAATATTATTATTACCTACTACATATTGGGATAGGATCTCCGAGCTGGGAATACCCCTTTAAATAAAACAATACAAAATAAGTGCAAAGTCGATCAAATCTGCTTATAAATTCTTCATTGTTAAAGGGATGGTCCCGTTCCTCTCACTTTTGCAATGTGAGGTGATAGGGCGGGTACCGTCACATCTAATGTTAACTGTCGGTATGGGGCCCTGTCCGATCCTAATGAATCATATCTTGGCATCCTGGACAATCCCTTTAAGTTTATTTCCGCATTAAGAGTCAGATTTATCTGATGCATGACTTTAGATCCCCAGATGTGATTGTATTCCAGCTATGTTGAACTTGTCTTACTTGTTCTGTAAGGAGCACGGTAGCCCGTATTCTCCATGTCTGGAATGCCACATGTCACAGGGCGGCCCTACAATCATCAGCCTCTGCTACATGAAGTAACTGGGACTTGTAGAATTTCCATTGGATTTGTGATCAGATAAACTGGAGGCCACAAAGGTGCAGCCGGAACGGCAAGCATTTATCCACATACTGAGCCAGTGATCAGCGGCCATACTTGTAATTGATCTGCCCAGTGGACTGCAACTCCTGATACAGTTTTTTAAACCTTTTTTTTGTATTGTTACTTCATGAGTTTTATGCAAGGTAAAATTTAACAGCACCAACATAACCTCCTGCACACAATACACGATTGCTTTCTTTTTTTTCCTGACTGAAATGGAAAACGCTGCAGTAAAGGCTAAAATGCTGAAAACAAAAAACGCAATTGCTGCATTTTTTCTGCTTTTGTGGTAACTGAAACATGTACTTCAGACAAATAACAAAAAAATGCAGCAAAAAACTACTTTTTTGGAAGCAGCTTTTTTACTGCCAAGAGAGCAGGATTTACGTGCTGAAAAAAACAGCAAAACTGCAACATGTGAACAAAGATTAATAGAGTATAGAAAAAGATTTACAATCACTAATGATGAGACCCTAGGGGAGAACCCAGGAGGAGAACCTGAAGGAGACCCAGGAGGAGAACCTGAAGGAGATCCAGGAGGAGAACCTGAAGTAGACCCAGGAGGAGAACCTGAAGGAGACCAAGGAGGAGAACCTGAAGGAGACCCAGGAGGAGAACCTGGAGGAAACCCAGGAGGAGAACCTGAAGGAGACCAAGGAGGAGAACCTGAAGGTAGACCCAGGAGGAGAACCTAAAGGAGACCCAGGAGGAGAACCTGAAGGAGACCCAGGAGGAGAACCTGAAGGAGACCCAGGAGAGAGAACCTGAAGGAGACCCAGGAGGAGAACCTGAAGGAGACCCAGGAGGAGAACCTGAAGGAGACCCAGGAGGAGAACCTGAAGGAGACCCAGGAGGAGAACCTGAAGGAGACCCAGGAGGAGAACCTGAAGGAGACCCAGGAGGAGAACCTGAAGGAGACCAAGGAGGAGAACCTGAAGGAGACCCAGGAGGAGAACCTGGAGGAAACCCAGGAGGAGAACCTGAAGGAGACCAAGGAGGAGAACCTGAAGGAGACCCAGGAGGAGAACCTAAAGGAGACCCAGGAGGAGAACCTGAAGGAGACCCAGGAGGAGAACCTGAAGGAGACCCAGGAGGAGAACCTGAAGGAGACCCAGGAGGAGAACCTGAAGGAGACCCAGGAGGAGAACCTGAAGGAGACCAAGGAGGAGAACCTGAAGGAGACCCAGGAGGAGAACCTGAAGGAGACCCAGGAGGAGATCCTGGCCATGTTAACACACTGCAATTTTCCTGTAGCAAACCCTAAAGGTACCGTCACACACCGCAACATCGCTGCGATTTCACGTGAGTGCGCGCGTTTTTGGCAGTCTTCCAAGATCGCTTTGAAGATGTCACACGTAGAGATCTCGTGTGCAACCTCCGACGATCCGGCGATTCTGAAATCGCATGAAAAACACCAGAAGCGATGTTGCAGTGCCTGACCGCCACGTCACACAGCACAACCACATCAGCGATGTGGGCATACTGCTTGACACAGGTGAGGAGATAGGCGTTCCAGAGTGTGTTCATCATCACCCTTATCTCTCAGATTGGTCAGCCTTGTCTGGCAAATTGGCCACTACATTACTCATTTGCCCTTTCTGCTGATGAGCGCACTGATCATCAAATATTGCGCCTTGGCCAAAAGAGGCTAATCGAAACGCAGTAGTATCCACCAATCGCCGCAGACGGGACGCGGAAAACACAACCGCCAGGCACGCCTACGGCATTGCTTTCAGGAAGTCTGAAGTTGCACACAACATCGTTATTGCGGTGTCACACGACACGATCCTGCCAAATCGTGAGGCCGAAATCGCCAGGTTTAGCATGACTGTTGTGAAACCTGTCAATTTGCAACCTGCGATTTATCGCCGTAGAATCGCCCTGATACACATTGCAACGCATTTGCGATGTCGCTTCAACATCGCACAAGCCATGATTTTTCGGCGATGTTGCGGCATGTGACGGTACTTTTAAGGTTTTGTTAGTTAATCCAGATTTATTGGTAAGAGAAATCCTGTGTTTTTTGCTGCAAGTTTGCGCTTTTTTACAGCGTTTTCGTTTGCTACATTTATGCTCATAGAACACTGCAAAAAAGTAAAAAAGTATTGACAGCTCATTCTTTTCAATGCAGCAAAACCAGTGCAAGGTTTCAGTTTCTGCAAAGAAATAAAACCAATGTGCATGGACAACCTTTCCCTGAATCACATAGGTTTCGCTGGGAATCAAAAATGCAGGTTTAGATTAGAATAAAACTAAAAAACTGGTAAAAACGGAGCTCAAAAATGCAGCAAAAATGGAGACCCATGAGAAGCGGGTTAGCCTTTATGTATGAGAAAAATCACAAATGTCCACAAGGAGACCTAGTATGATTACAGTGATGCCAAACTAGCCGGGTTAGGGTTTTGGCCAAAAACCAGAACAGATGATTCCATCCTTAGGACTCGTTCACAAGAGCAAACCTTTGTATTTCACATCCGTGAGCCGTCTGTATATAAGACGTACAGCAAACAAGAGCAAAGTACACAGACATTGCAAGAGACCTGGGTTGTAGACACGAGCAATTCACACTGATGATCTCCATGTAAAAAAAAACAACTGCAGTCATTATCAATGCAATCTGTCATATAGATTTATCTCATCCATTAACGTCAATGGGATGAGTACAAGTAATGGATGCCATCAGGAGCGTAGCTACAACAGGTGCAGGGGTTGCAATCGCTCCGGGGCCCTGGAGCCTAGGGGGCCCCAAAAGTCCCTTTCACCTATAGAAAAAGACTAACGCTATTGAAGATCTGCAATAATTGAATAATAATAATTGGAGCTCGGGGACAATGAGATTCAAGTTATGCCACTAGATGCCATTCATTGAAATTATTAGCATAGTAAAACATAAGGCCGGTTTCACATTGTGGGTCAGATCCGATCCGAGGCTGTCAGGAGGAACCTGACAGCCCCGGATCGGATCAGCACACAGAACCGGAGGGCTCATATGCCCTCCGGTCCAGTGTGCACCCGCACGCAGCTGGCGCCACTGATGAATCAGGACCGCGGCCTGCCTGAAACAACAGCGGCGTGCAGCCGCAGGTGTCCGGTTCCCGGATCCTCCCAGACCGATGCAATCCAGCCCCATAGGCTCCCATGTTAGGGAGAGCCGGATTGCCCCCGATCCTGGAGAATCCGGGAGTAGGCAATTAGAGGAGGTATTCTCCTCTCAGACACAAAAACGCTGTGAGAGAATTCTGAATACTCCCAGATTGTCCCGGACAGATAGAAAACGGATGGCAGAGAGCTGCCATCCGGCTCCATAGGATACTATGGGGCCAACATCCGGTCCGGGGCTGTCTGGTTTACACGGACAATGTGAAACCGGCCTAAGTAATTTGGTCTTTTATTATTTTTTTTAAATATTGATACATAAAACAGATGACATACGAATAATAACACAAATATAGAGCCATCCATTTTTCTGGATGAAAAAATCATCGATTTTCCTAAAATTGTTCTGATCAGGAGACTTAAAACTTCACATTTTTCATTGGTACTTTTAAGTATTTTAAATATATTTTTATATACACCAATGGTCATCTTTACCCAGCGTATGTTTTTTTTTTTTTTAACCAATATAATGCAACATCTCTTCACCCCATTACAAAAAAAAAAAAAGAAAAAAAAAATCTTTTTTGCAAAGTTTTTTTTTGCCTATAAAAACTTTATGGAAACTTCCAACCATAAACTTTGTTGAGTTTTTATTTTTCTTCTGTATAAAACTTAAGATCCAAGTGAAAAAAGCCAGTCACTGTTTGTTGTGCAGTTCTCAATACGTGTCAGAGGAATTAGTTGCATAATTGAAAAACTTTTTCCCCATGAAGAAGCTTGGAGCGGTGAGGAAAAAAAAATTATATGTGCACATATAAATAAAAAAAAAAAAAAACTATGTATGTATGTATGTATATACAATCACACATACATTTATAAAATAAAAATAAAGTATCAAATATATATATAATATATACCGTAATATAAAAAATGAAATAAAAAATGTGTATATAGTAATCAAATTATATATTTAAATAGAAAATATAAAAATAAAATAAAAAATAAATATATATAAATATGGAAAATAAAATGATAAATATAGATCTAAATATAAAAAATAATAAAATATAAATCTAAAAAATATAAATATATATGCAAAAAAAAAGTATAAATATGTATAAAATATAAAAATATATATTCAAAATAAAATGAAAAATAAAATCTAAAAAATAAAAATATATAATATAAAAAAAAATATATATATATATCTAAATATAAAAAATAATCTATATATATATATATATATATATATATATATATATATATATATATTTGTGGCATAACATGAAGTTTGTGGGCCCCGTAGCTAAAGCTCTAAGGTTGCCTCCAATTATTGTCTTTTTCAATAGGCCAAAGGGACTTTTGGGGTCCCCTAAGACAGGGTTCAATTGGAAGTGCTGCACCTATTGGAGTTACATGCCTGTATATATGACTGAAACATACACAAATATACACTGTATATATATAGATCCACTTTCTGCCATCAGATTCTGCAGAAGTGTTTGTAAAGTTTGGTAACTTTTGTCAGCTGATACAGGGGAATGTTGTAATCTGTGCAGCTCAGCACATACATGATCTACAACATGCCTGCTGTGCACATGAAACCATTAATGACTGCCAAATCTACAACATACAATCCTACATGTCAGACTGTAAAGTAAGTGCACCCTCCTGAGTCACATGAAGCTCCAGGATCTGCAGACACAGATGTGGTGGGTGAGGAGCACACACCTACCTGCTGCCCCCCGGCACATAGAGGAGAGGGGGTGTCTCCTGCAGTTTGGGGGCTCCTCTGTGTCCTGTGTGTCAGCAGCTGCTGCTCCCGGAGTTCCTGGCTGGGAGGGGGCAGGGAAAGCTGCTACTGCGCATGCGCCGGGAGACTTGTGGAGCTGAGTGCAGATAGTCCCATGTGGTATTGTGCAAGATGTAGAGAGTGTGTGTGTGTGTGGTGTATATAGTGTGTGGTGTATATAGTGTGAAGATATATGTATATAGTGTGTGTGGTGTATATAGTGTGTAGATATAGTCATAGTGTGTATGTATAGTGTGTGGTCTACATATAGTGTGTGTATATATATATAAGTGTGTAGATATAGTCATAGTGTGTATGTATAGTGTGTGGTTTACATATAGTGTGTGTGTATATATATATATATATATATATATATATATATATACACACACATAGTGTGTGTGGTGTATATAGAGTGTAGATATAGTCATAGTGTGTATGTATAGTGTGTGGTTTACATATAATGTGTGTATGTATATCTATGTATATATACACATAGTGTGTGTGGTGTATATAGTGTGTGGTGTATATAGTGTGAAGATATATGTATATAGTGTGTGTGGTGTATATAGTGTGTAGATATAGTCATAGTGTGTATGTATAGTGTGTGGTCTACATATAGTGTGTGTATATATATATAGTGTGTAGATATAGTCATAGTGTGTATGTATAGTGTGTGGTTTACATATAGTGTGTGTGTATATATATATATATATATATATATATATATATATACACACACATAGTGTGTGTGGTGTATATAGAGTGTAGATATAGTCATAGTGTGTATGTATAGTGTGTGGTTTACATATAATGTGTGTATGTATATCTATGTATATATACACATAGTGTGTGTGGTGTATATAGTGTGTGGTGTATATAGTGTGAAGATATATGTATATAGTGTGTGTGGTGTATATAGTGTGTAGATATAGTCATAGTGTGTATGTATAGTGTGTGGTCTACATATAGTGTGTGTATATATATATAGTGTGTAGATATAGTCATAGTGTGTATGTATAGTGTGTGGTTTACATATAGTGTGTGTGTATATATATATATATAATATATATATATATATATACACACACATAGTGTGTGTGGTGTATATAGAGTGTAGATATAGTCATAGTGTGTATGTATAGTGTGTGGTTTACATATAATGTGTGTATGTATATCTATGTATATATACACATAGTGTGTGTGGTGTATATAGTGTGTAGACAGTTATAGTGTGTATGTATAGTGTGTGGTTTACATATAGTGTGTATATATATAGTGTGTGTGGGTATTGTGCAAGCTGTAATGCTGTATACAGTGTGTATGTGGTATAATACATATAGTGTGTATATGTAGTGTATATATTGTGTATATAGTGTATTTGGTGTATATAGTGTGTATATATAGTGTGTGTGGTGTATATAGGGTGTGTGCTGTGTATAGTGTGTATATACGGTGGGTGGTGTATATAGGTGTGTGCTGTGTATAGTGTGTATATACGGTGTGTGGTGTATATAGAGTTTGTGGTGTATATAAGTGTGTCGTATATATATATATACACTGTATAGTATGTGATGTATATAGTGTATATATATATAGTTTGGTGTACATATTGTGTGATGTATATACTGCATTGTGTATGTCGTTTATTGTACAGCTGTATATTCTGTATATGCAGTGAAGTAACTAGAGTCTGATGGGCCACATGCTAGTCAACTGCATGGGCCCTTGTGACGTTATAAATCTTATAAAGACATGTTGCCCCACTTCCCCTTCATTATGTAGTAATGTCCCACATCTTAGTAAATATGTACCCCATATGTTGGTCTATATGTCCCTATCCCTATCCAGGTATATATGTCTCCATCTTGTAATATATATCTATCCCGGTATAAATGGCCCCCATCCTGGTATATATGTCCTCCATCCTGGTATACATGTTCCCCATCCTGGTATACATGTTCCCCATCCTGGTATAGATGCTCCCCATCCTGGCATATGGTCCCTACCCTGGTATACATGTTCCCCATCCTATATCTATAAAAATGAGAATGCGCATAGGGTCTTATCCTCAATAGGAATCAAATCCCATACAGTGTGAAAACTGCTCACCTGATTTAGTTGTGAAGCCCACAACTAGCTAGATCGCTCAAATACAGCAGCCGCAGCCGGGACCGCACCTCCACAATCGTGGGGGTGAAACTCTATCCGGGACCAAGTGTCTTTCGGTCCGCGCCGCTGCTCCAATAAGTATCAAAAACACAGGAGTGCTTTGAAACAAGGTATCTTCAGTTTTATTTTCCGATGCGTTTCGGAGCTAACACCCAGCTCCTTCCTCAGGTCATTCGGAAAATAAAACTGAAGATACCTTGTTTCAAAGCACTCCTGTGTTTTTGATACTTATTGGAGCAGCGGCGCGGACCGAAAGACACTTGGTCCCGGATAGATGTTCCCCATCCTGGCATATATGTGTCCATCCTGTTACATATGTCCTCCGTTCTGGTATATATATATATCCCCAATCTTGGCCCCTTCCTGGTATATACAGTACTCATTCCACCTTTAACACATAAATAAATATATGGGACCCCTACTTTTCTCCATATACACTCTCGGCCTAGGACAACTCATTGAGTCCCACGGCCTCCAGTACCACCTCTACAACGACGACACCCAAATCTACCTGTCCGGCCGTGACATCACCTCCCTACTCTCCAAAATCCCACAATGCCTTTCCGCCATCTCATCCTTCTTCTCTGCTCGCTTCCTTAAACTCAACATGGCCCTCTCCCCAGTCCCCCAAGCCAAGTGCCTCGGGGTAATCCTTGACTCCTCCCTATCCTTCAAGCCCCACATCGAGGCCCTCACCACATCCCTCCGGCTCCAGCTCAAGAACATCTCACGGATCCGCTCCTTCCTCACCCACGACACCGCTAAAACACTCATTCATGCTCTTATCTCCCGCCTTGACTACTGCAACCTCATTCTCAATGGCCTCCCGGCTAACTCCCTCATACCTCTCCAGTCTATCCTCAATTCCGCTGCCCGACTAATATACCTGTCCTCTCGCTACTCCCCTGTCTCCCCCCTCTGCCAAGCCCTTCACTGGCTCCCCGCCTCCAAGAGATCCCAATTCAAAACACTAACCATGGCGTACAAAGCTATACACAACCTGGCCCCACCATACATCTCCGACCTGGTCTCCCGATACCTACCCTCACGCAACCTCCGCTCGTCCCAAGAACTCCTCCTCTGCTCCCCCCTCATCACCTCTTCGCACAACCGAGACCAGGACTTTTCCCGGGCATCTGCCTTACTCTGGAACTCCCTGCCCCAACACGTCAGACACTCTCCTACCCTGAGAAGCTTCAAGTGTCACCTGAAGACTCACCTATTCCGTCAAGCCTACAACCTGCCATGAGACCCAGGCGACCGCCCCATACCTGACATTCCCCCATCTTACTGTATCCCCACCCTCCCCTCGTAGACTGTGAGCCCTCGTGGACAGGGTCACAGCCCCTCCTGTACCTGTATGCCCTGATCGCCTAGATTTAGTGTACTTGTTCTTTTCTCCCTTATCCTCATGTAAAGCGCCATGGAACCTAATGACGCTATATAAATAAATTATATATATATATATAATATATATATATATATATATATATATATGACTTCGCCCCTCCAGGGCCTTAGGATACTCGGAATCGGGCTTTCTTGAGGCTTCATCATGGGGATCGCAGGGACCGAGACCCGGCACCGTGACCCTGGCGGTGTGATTAAAAGTTTGGTGTGGGTGGCTCCAGGGCCGGCATTAGGGAGGGGGCAGACTGGGCAGTTGCCCAGGACCCCCACTCTCTTAGGGGCCCCAAAGGAGCTGAACTGAAAATAGCAAAAAAGCAGTAAAAAAAATTTAAAAAAGCACATATTTGGTATCGCTGC
This sequence comes from Allobates femoralis, assembly GCA_033576535.1. NCBI lineage: Eukaryota > Metazoa > Chordata > Amphibia > Anura > Aromobatidae > Allobates > Allobates femoralis. Next base: position 608,458,190 of record JARQOC010000001.1, read on the forward strand.
GTTCATAAGAATCTAAGCTATCAATGTATGAAGTAAATTAATCCAATTGGTAAATGGCGTAACGGGAAAAAACTAAAAATGCCAGAATTATATTTTTTTGGCCACCACGTTGTTACAATACAATGCAATAAAAGGCGATCAAAATGTTGTATCAGTAAAAATGTCAGCTCAGGGCACATAAAGTAAGCCCTCACATAGCCCTGTATCTTCAAAAATCAAAACATCATGGGCTCTCAGACAATGGCAAATGAAGCATATTTTTATTTTTATTTTTTTTTACAAATTTCTGGGGGTTTTTTATGATTGAAATAAAAAAAATGTTTAGTATTTTCTTATTCTGACCCAGATAATCAACTTATGAAGTCACTTTAACCATATAGTTAACATGATAAATAAAAAACTAAAAAGAATTGTGGAATTGCATTTTTTTTTGCAATTTCAAAGCATTTGGAATTTCTCATTCTCCAGTACATTTTGTGGTAGAGTTGTGGAGCTCACCGGGACGGGGTACTCGGTACCGGACCGGGGTACAGCTGGGGATATCACGGCGGTCTTGGTCCGGACCGTGTCCCTCGTTCCACAATAATGGGGGGATATTTACAGGAGAGTTTGTCGTGACGCCACCCACGGGTTGTGGTCAGTGAGGGGACCACCGCTGCTGCAGAACCTCCGGGATGATGTTGGGCAGCTGGGGATGTAATGGGTCTCCGCAGGTAGCGCTGAGTTCCCTGGGGCAGTGGTAGTAATAGTCTATAGATGGTGCTATGGATGTTGCAGGATAGGGTAGTAGTAGAGATGATGGTAGTTTGTGAGGGTACACAGGTTTGAGCACAAGGATCACACACACTCACGATTTTGAAGTTTTCCAAGGCTTTACCGGGGCCGGGTTGCTCCCACCCTATCGGGGTCCTCAGCTTCCCACTGCTGCGCTGTGTGTGTTTCCCTGCTGCCGCTTTAGCTGAGCTGCTGGCACTGTCTCTCCTCACAGGTACCTCCTTTGCTAGGCAACTTGAGTCTTTCCGTGTGCTTCTGACCCCGCCATGTTGCTTTGCTGAGGTACAGTGTAGATATACAACCTCCACTATCCCGGTGTTTTCTGTGCTGCGTGTTTCAGTTACAGATCCGGAATCCGGTCTCTGCACTCCTCTGGGGCGAGTTATGAGGTAACTCAGTCTCCCAGATATGTTCCTCTGTTTCTTGTACTCCTCTCCTCAGACCCTGGCTTCAGGCCTGGAAGTATTCAGTGGTCCCTGTCAGGAGCTCAGCACTGCTCCCATTTACAGGTCCTCCTCCTAGTGCTCCCTGCACTAAACTAAACTGTCAACTATCAACTAACTACTTCTTCCTCAGACCAGAATATATCAGGGAGCTGCTTGAGCTCCCCCTTCTGACCTAGAGGTGCTAGTGCAGTATCCAGTGTTGTGTGGGGAGTTAACCCTTGTGATGTTACTGTTGCACATTAACCCCTGGGGTGCCACATTATGAATGATGTCATTCAAAAGTACAACTCATCCCCAAAAAACAAGCGGGAATATGGAAGGAAAAATAAAAAAGTTATTGCTCTTGGAGGAAGCAGAGGGAAAAATAAAAACGAAAAATCGCTCAGTGGTAAAAGTTATAAAATCCTTGTAACTGCCATAAAATAGCAGCAGGAGCGCCCCCCCGCAGGCTTCAATCTTCACATGTCCATGATGAAAGAGTTAGGGGACCTCCTTAATTCCTACATTTGTAGCCAGTTATCAAGCAGAACTTACAAGGCATTAAAGGGGATGTCCAGGATTAATAAAACTTTACTACATTCTTTCAAAAACAGCACCACCCCTGTGTACAGGTGGTATGTAGTGTTACAGTATAGGCCCCTTCCTAGTCCTCTCACCTGCTGTATCCTCACCCATCCATTGTAGATTGTGAGCCCTCACAGGCAGGGACCTGTCTTCTCCCCCACTGTATCTTCACCCATCCCTTGTAGACTGTGAGCCATCGAGGGCAGGATCCTCTCTCCTCCTCCTCTGTATCCTCACCCATCCCTTGTAGACTGTGAGCCCTCGAGGGCAGGATCCTCTCTCCTCCTCCTCTGTATCCTCACCCATCCCTTACAGACTGTGAACCCTCGTGAGCAGGGTCCTCTCTCCTCACCTTTTGTATCCTCACCCATCCCTTGTAGACTGTGAGCCCTCAAGGGCAGGATCCTCTCTCCTCACCTACTGTATCTTCACCCATCCCTTGTAGACTGTGAGCCCTCGAGGGCAGGATCCTCTCTCCTCCTCCTCTGTATCCTCACCCATCCCTTAGGGTACCTTTACACACGGCTACATTTGTAGCTTGTCACCAGGTAACTTACTGGTTGCAGTGAAATCATGGATACATAGTTCTATCTTGGTGCTGTGTACAAATGGAATCATGTATCCATGATTTCACTGCAACCAGTAAGTTACCTGGTGACAAGCTACAAATGTAGCCGTGTGTAAAGGTACCCTAACAGACTGTGAACCCTCGTGAGCAGGGTCCTCTCTCCTCACCTATTGTATCCTCACCCATCCCTTGTAGACTGTGAGCCCTCACGGGCAGGATCCTGTCTGTTATGAACCGATGACTCAGGAGTGACATTCAGATTCCGTAGAAGTCGTTGATAACTGTACTGACCGCAATCCCTGACTACACACTTCAACTAGAAGTAGCCGTGGGATGTAACTAACCAGACCTAGACACCTCTGCACAGCTGGAGAACTAACTGCTCCTAAAGATGGATGTAGGAAAAGCTATCTTGCCTCAGAGCAGAACCCTAAAAGAATAGCAAGCCCCCACAGATATTAAAACTGGGGAAACAAGAGAAGGAAAAACAAAGACAGGTTTAGCAAAAGAGGCAACACTAGCTATAAAATAGGAAAGACAGGATAGAATACTATTGCGGTCAGTATAAAACACTATCAAAAACCACCAACAGCAGATATTACAAAAATTACCCTGAGTCACTAAGACTTGGACCTCTATGTCTGCAGACTTCTATGAATCGTTCAAACCCGCAGGCGTAGGAAACCCACCATAACATACTTACAGTGTCAGAAAGATCCTTTCTGAAAGCGCTCCAAGCATCATCACTCCATTTAGTCAGCACAGACCATTTCCTGAATTTCTGACAATACAAAATTTCCCT
>JARQOC010000001.1:608461443-608525302 GCA_033576535.1 Allobates femoralis
CATCCACCCATCCATTCTCCCATGTAGTCAGGCTCTCTCTCCACCCACCCACTCATTCATCCATCCATCCACGCAGGCAGGCTTTCTCTCCATCCACCCACCCATCTACTCACGCAGGCAGGCCCTCTCTCCATTCACCCACTCATCCAGGCTCTCTCTCCATCCACCCATCCACCCACGCAGGCAGGCTCTCCATCCACCCATGCATGCAGGCTCTCTCTTCATCCACCCATCTACCTATCCATCCATCCAAATATGCAGGCAGGCTCTCTCTCCATCTATCCAGGCTCTCTCTCCATCGACTCATCCATCCATGCAGACTCTCTCTCCATCCATCCATCCATCCACACAGGCAGGCTCTCTCCATCCACCCATGCAGGCTTTCTCTCCATCCACCCACCCATCTATCCACCCATGCAAGCTCTCTCTCCATCCATTCACCCATCCACCCACGCAGGCAGGTTCCCCATCCATCCACCCATGCAGTCAGGCTCTTTATCCATTCACCCATCCATCTATCCATGCAGGTTCTCTCCATCCACACATCCATCCACCCATCCAGGGCCTCTCTCCATCACCCCAGAGATCCTCCTGACAGCCCAGTGTCACTCAGCACAGGAGCTGTCAGGAATGGAGGAGCCCGGTAGAGGAGGGAGGGGAGGCCACAGGGATCAGAGAAGCAAGGGAGCGGAGGGGGCCACAGGGATCGGAGGATCTGCCATACAGTGCACCACCTGTGTAACTCCAGAGACTACAACAATTGGACACTGGACTACAACAAGTGGACACTGTAGTCTCTGGCATCAGAGTCATTGTGCATTGTATGGCAATGATCTGCTGTAGCATGCACGATAACTCTGACCCCAGAGACTACAACACGGGATCAGATCAAGTGTCCACTTGTTGTAGTCTCATAGTGCATGGTACGGCAGATCATTGCCATACAGTGCACAATGACTCTGACCCCAAAGACTACAACAAGTGGACACTTGATCCCTTGTTGTACCAGATTCACAGAAGTATCCATCCAGCCACGCAGGCAGGCTCTCTCTCCATCCACCCATCCATTCACCCATGTAGTCAGGCTATCTCTCCACCCATTCATTCATCCACGCAGGCAGGCTCTCTCTCCATCCATCCCATCCACCCATGCAGGCAGGCTCTCTCTCCATTCATGCAGACAAGCTCTCTCTCCATCCATTCACCCATGTAGTCAGGCTCTCTCCCCACCCACCCAGTCATACATCAATCCACGCAGGCAGGCTTTCTCTCCATCCACCCAACCATCTACTCACCCAGGCAGGCCCTCTCTCCATACACCCATCCATCCAGGCTCTCTCTCCATCCACCCATCCATGCAGGTTCTCTCTCCATCTATCCATCCACCCACGCAGGCAGGCTCTCTCTCCATCCACCCATCCCTCCACCCACGCAAGCAGGCTCTCTCTTCATCCACCCATCTACCCATCCATCTATCCAAACACGCAGGCAGGCTCTCTCTCCATTCACACCCATCCCTCCACCCACGCAAGCAGGCTCTCTCTTCATCCACCCATCTACCCATCCATCTATCCAAACACGCAGGCAGGCTCTCTCCATCCACCCATGCAGGCTTTCTCTCCATCCACCCACCCATCTATCCACCCATGCAGGCTCTCTCTCCATCCACCTATCCATTCACCCATGCAGGCTCTCTCTCCATCCATGCACCTATCCAGGCTCTCTCTCCATCCACTCATCCATCCATCCACGCAGGCAGGCCCTCTCCATCCACCCATGCAGGCTTTCTCTCCATCCACCCACCCATCTATCCACCCATGCAGGCTCTCTCTCCATCCACCTATCCATTCACCCATGCAGGCTCTCTCTCCATCCATCCACCTATCCATCAATGCAGGCTCTCTCTCCATCCATTCACCCATCTACCGACGCAGGCAGGTTCCCTCTCCATCCATCCATCTATCCACCCACGCAGTCAGGCTCTTTATCCATTCACCCATCCATCTATCCATGCAGGTTCTCTCCATCCACACATCCATCCACCCATCCAGGGTCTCTCTCCATCACCCCAGAGATCCTCCTGACAGCCCAGTGTCACTCAGCACAGGAGCTGTCAGAAATGGAGGATCCCGGTAGAGGAGGGAGGGGGGCCACAGGGATCAGAGACGCAAGGGAGCGGAGGGGGCCACAGGGATGGGAGGAGCCCGTGAGGAGGGAGGGGGGCAACAGGGATCAGAGAAGCCAGGGAGCGAAGGGGGCCACAGGGATCGGAGGAGCCCAGGAGAGGAGGGAGGGAACTAAAGGGCATCGAAGGGGCCCAGGAAAGGAGGGAGGGGGCCACAGGGATCAGAGGAGCCCGGGAGAGTGGACACAGGGATCGCAGAAGCCCGGTAGCGGAGGGAGGGGGGCCACAGGGATCAGAGAAGCCAGGGAGCGGAGGGGGCCACAGGGATCGGAGGACCCGGGAGAGGAGGGAGGGGGCCAAAGGGCATCAAAAGAGCCCAGGAGAGGAGGGAGGGGCCACAGGGCATCATATCACCCCTCTTTTCCCCCATTCGCAATAAAAGTATTAAAAAAATTAAAAAAATACACGTTTGGTATCGCTGCGTGCAGAAACGCCTAATATATCAATATATAAAATCAATTATTGATAGCCCTAAACTGCGTAAAGGAAAACAATGGTCCAAACGCAAAAATTATGTTTTTTTGGTCGCCGCAACATTGCTATAAAATGCAATAACGGGCGACCAAAACAGCGGATCCAACCAAATATGGTATCATTAGAAACATCAGCTCAAGACACAAAAAATAAGCTGCCACACAGCCCCAGATCCCGAAAAATGAGAATGCTACGGGTCGCAGAACATGGCGCAAAATGTGCGATTTTTTTTTCTTAACCTTCTGAATTTTTTTCACCACTTAGATACCAGTAAAGGTATACATATTTGGTATCTACAAACTCGTACCGACCTGAGGCATCACCCCGTCACGTCGTTTTTACCATATAGTGAACATGGCGACTAAAAAAAAAACAAAAATGTAATTGCAAAAGGGGAGCAAAAAACGAAAAGGAAAAACGAAAAAATTCCCTGTGCATGAAGGGGTTAAATCAGAGAGGCTATTTGGAGGGGCGGATCTTTTAAAGTGGTTGGGGCTATAGAGGAGGCAGAGCTATAAAGGGGATGGGGTTATGTGGAGGGGCATAGCTATGAAGGGGGTGGGACTATGAAGGAAACAGTTATGAAGGGGCGGGGCTATAAAGGGAGAAGAGCTATGAAGGGGGTGGGACTATGTGGAACGGGCAGAGCTATGAAGGGGTAGGGCTATGTGGAGGGGCTATAACGGAGGCAAAGCTATGAAAGGACGTGGCTATGTGGAGGGGGAAGAGCTTTGATACATAGACATACACTCAGGTTTATATATTGGTTTTCTAAAGGGCAAAACTTTTTTTCTTCGTGATTAATAAAACTTGAATTTTATTATCGCTTTTTGTAATATAAATAATTACACACAGCACTGATTGTTCAGTTTTGCACTAAGTTGACTTTTATTGTATGTCCACCAGTCCTGGCCATAGCACCGCCATTACGGAAGAGTGGGCGACCCCTCACGGGGAGAAGCGTGACAGCCCAGATCAGACTTCACTCTCCCGTCATACCTTACAAAATATCCCTATAATCCCTATAACCTTAAATGCCAACCCTGTAAAAAGTGCATAAAAGGACTGTGAGCCCTCTTACATGTTATTTAACTGTACTGTTGAAAATATTTTAATGAAAAATTGTTTTGATCAATAAAGTGATTTATTTTTGCCAAGAAAAATTTGGTGTGCGAATTCACTCAAAAAATATCAATATAGCCCTTTGAGGGTTATAGGGATATTTTGTAAGGTATAGCGTTAATAAGGTGAAGCACAATATTAAAGGGGATATTTGATGTGTATGTTCACTCTCACATCAGTCTGTTTTACAGTGCGGGGCTTTCACCTGACAAGCACTGCGATGTGCTGAGGGTTAGATACAGGCCCTGTGATACACTAATAATCAGCTCATGGCTACGCTTGTCAGGTGAAAGCACCGTATGGTAAACCAGACTGACGGGAGAGTGAAGTGTGATCTGGCCATGCTGTCACTCCACCGCTCTCCTGGTCTGCAACACTGCCTGCTGCACTGGTGATGTGATGTCAATCAGTGAACTCAGCGGCTCATGACATGTAGACAGTCAGGGCTCCTGAGCTCTGTGAATAGCAGAAGACGAAAACAGAGACCAGGACAGTAGCAGAGACTCAGCGCTAAACCAGGGGAGATAAAGAAACAGTTTGTTTTTATAACCACCAAAGTTAATACCAGGACGGTTCTGAAAGGTAACATCCCCTTTAAGGAAAAGACCTCCATAAAAGTGATGTGTCCTTCGTGAACGAGTTGGCACAAAGAGCGGGCTCCCTGTTATGAACGATAGGAGCCGACTCTCCACTGTGAATGAGCCGAATTTATTTTTTTTCTTTAGCCCCCCGACTCAGGGTCGGCTCTAGGTTTTTGTGGGCCCCAGGCAAACAGTGTCAGTGGGCCCCTTTAACACATTCCATGATTCATGAATACAATATAGAAACTGAAGGCTGTGTATATATAATATACAGGCTCCTGGGTGGGCTGTATATATAATATAGAGGTTGTGCAGAGCTGTAGATATAATATGGACACTGCCCAGCTGTGTATACTGTATAATATAGAGACTGCGGGCTGTATATATTATTTTGAGGCTGTGCTGGGCAGTATATATTATTTGGAGGATATGGCAGCCTAGCAGCAGCCCCCAAATATTATATATACTCCGGCACGGCCTCCATAGTATGTATATATATTTATATATATATATAGTCAAGCAGTCTCCAAATAATATATATAAGCTAGCACAGCCTCCATATACACCCATAGCAGCCTCTATATACACCCAGCAGTAGCCTCTATATACCCCAGCAGCAGCCTCTATATACCCCAACAGCAGCCTTCATACATACCAGAGCAGCAGCCTCTATATACACCCCAGCAGCAGCCTCCACATACACCCCAGCACCAGCCTTCATAGAAATACAGCAGTAGACTTCAGCACACAGTAAAAAAAATGATTATACTCACCTTACTATATATTTCTTGCCCTTTATTCTCTTCATCCTCTGCTTTCTTCCTCCTTACTTCGTTCCCCTTGCTGGCCCTGCAGGCTGGAAGATGTCGCTGCTTCCTGCTTCTCCTCCGGCATGTCCCGCCTGCCTCCAGATTGGATGTGGCTGTTGCTGGGGGAGTAGTGCGGGCACGCCTCTTGGATACCCAACCGCGGCCTTAGCAACGTGACAGGGACTGTCACAGACCCTGTTTTAGAGAGCAAATGGAGGGGAAAATGAGCAAATGCAGGGGAAAATAATTATTGCAGCGTGATGGCACGATGTGTGTGGGCGGCGGTGGGCCCCTGTGTCAGGTCAGGGCCCCGGCATTTGCCCAGGTACTCTGGGTGCTGACAACCGGCTCTGCTCCGACTGCTGGTAATCGGGTGCTTGGAGATTATGAATTGCAATGCTAAGTGTGGAATGGTGAGGACCTGTGGGGCTCCTCCCACATGATACATTACACTCACAGTGATTAGCTCCTTAGTGCCCATGACCTGTGATGTCATTAAGGTCTGTAAGTAAGTCAGAGCCTAAAATACAGTCCCTGACAAAAGTTATGTCGCTTATCCATGTTATGTAAATAAAAGCTTATAAGCTGACGTTAAATTCATCCATTGGTTGTATAAATTACAGTGCCTACAAGTAGTACTCAACCCCCTGCTGATTTAGGTGGTTTGATAAGATGCCAATAAGTTAGAGCCTTCAAACTGCAAACGAGAGTAGGATTTATTAACAGAAGCATAAATCTTACAAACCAAAGTGTTATGTTGCTCAGTTGAATTTTAATAAATTTTAAACATAAAAGTGTGGGTCAATTATTATTCAACCCCTAGGTTTAATATTTTGTGGAATAACCCTTGTTTGCAATTACAGCTAATAATCGTCTTTTATAAGACCTGATCAGGCCGGCACAGGTCTCTGGAGTTATCTTGGCCCACTCCTCCATGCAGATCTTCTCCAAGTTATCTGGGTTCTTTGGGTGTCTCATGTGGACTTTAATCTTGAGCTCCTTCCACAAGTTTTCAATTGGGTTAAGGTCAGGAGACTGACTAGGCCACTCCAACACCTTGATTTTTTCCCTCTTGAACCAGGCCTTGGTTTTCTTGGCTGTGTGCTTTGGGTCGTTGTCTTGTTGGAAGATGAAATTACGACCCATCTTAAGATCCTTGATGGAGGAGCGGAGGTTCTTGGCCAAAATCTCCAGGTAGGCCGTGCTATCCATCTTCCCATGGATGCGGACCAGATGGCCAGGCCCCTTGGCTGAGAAACATCCCCACAGCATGATGCTGCCACCACCATGCTTGACTGTAGGGATAGTATTCTTGGGGTCGTATGCAGTGCCATTCAGTCTCCAAACGTCACGTGTGTGGTTGGCACCAAAGATCTCGATCTTGGTCTCATCAGACCATAGAACCTTGAACCAGTCTGTCTCAGAGTCCTCCAAGTGATCATGAGCAAACTGTAGACGAGCCTTGACATGACGCTTTGAAAGTAAAGGAACCTTACGGGCTCGTCTGGAACGGAGACCATTGCAGTGGAGTACGTTACTTATGGTATTGACTGAAACCAATGTCCCCACTGCCATGAGATCTTCCCGGAGCTCCTTCCTTGTTGTCCTTGGGTTAGCCTTGACTCTTCGGACAAGCCTGGCCTCGGCACAGGAGGAAACTTTCAAAGGCTGTCCAGGCCGTGGAAAGCTAACAGTAGTTCCATAAGCCTTTCACTTCCGGATGATGCTCCCAACAGTGGAGACAGGTAGGCCCAATTCCTTGGAAAGGGTTTTGTACCCCTTGCCAGCCTTGTGACCCTGCACGATCTTGTCTTTGATGGCCTTGGAATGCTCCTTTGTCTTTCCCATGTTGACCATGTATGAGTGCTGTTCACAAGTTTGGGGAGGGTCTTAAATAGTCAGAAAAGGCTGGCAAAAGAGATAATTAATCCACACATGTGAAGCTCATGGTTCTTTGTGCCTGAACTACTTCTTAATACTTTAGGGGGACCAAACAGAATTCTGGTGGTTTGAGGGGTTGAATAATAAATGACCCTCTGAATTAACTTTTAACGCTTTAAAAAAAAAAAATAATTTTTGTGGCTGCAGTGCATTTCCCACTTCCAGGCTGATCTACAGTCCAAATGTCACAATGCCAAGTTAATTCCGCATGTGTCAACCAGCTAAATCTGCAGGGGGTTGAATACTACTTGTAGGCACTGTATATATGTTCCTCCTGAGCAGTTGTCTTGCGGGGTCTGCCGGACCTGGGCTTGTCAAACACATCTCCAGTCTCTTCAAATCTATCGTTGGTCTCCCAGCATCGGTGCGTTTGACAGCGGGAGACCAACAATGAACGAGCTCCCAGCGCTGCACAGCAAGCTGATAACGATAGTAAATAGCAGGTATCTAGGCAGCGCGCAGCGCCTAGTCACCCAATGTATACGATGGTTACCAGCCTCCTCCACTTACAGGCTGGTATCCAAGGTAAACAGCAGGTAACTAGGGACAGCGCTCTGTACCTTGGATACCAGCCTGTAAGTGGAGAAGGCTGGTAACCAGGGTATAGATCGGGTAACTAGCCGCTGCCTAGATACCCGCTGTTTACCATGATTATCAGCCTGTTCCCGCTTACCGCAGCCTGGCAGCAAGAACTAGACATCATGGAAAGAATATTTTATCCTTTTCCACGATGTCGCTGGTGAGTCTGCCTGTGTGACAACTCACCAGCGATCAGTTCACGATGTGGCAGCGATCCACATCGTTGGTCGGATCGCTGCCACATCGCAGCGTGTAATGGGGCCTTAAGACAGAGCTTTCATGTCCTGACATACCTTGACATGTTCACTCTTGAACAAACAATAGTCTGTACAAAGTCATCAAGGCAGTCTGTGTACTACAATATTGGTGAGTGTGTTAAAAGATTGAGTAAATTTATATTAATAGTTAAATGCTTTTCTTATTAAGGGCTAATAAACACACAGCGCTATTCTGAGTGATCATCGTTCAGTAAAACGCCCCCCATTGATTTCAATTATAAATTAATGACCATAATATAATGAATAATTATAAATAATAAATATTTCAATTGCGGTTTTTGGACCGGATCTGCCGCATTTTTTCAAAACCGCCAGTGTGAAAGCACCCTTAGGCTGGTTTCACACTGCAGCTTTTTACCTGATCAAGTTCGATCAGGTTTGTGTGTTAAAGCCAGGAGCGTCTCCAAAACTCAGAACAGGTGTCAATCTTTCAATTATAGTTTTTCTCTGCAAGTTCCTCTCCTGGTTTTGGCACACAAACCGGATGGACACTGATCAGGGAAAAAACTGCAGTGTGAAACCAGCCTTAAAGGGAACCCGTCACCTCGATTTAAGCCCCTACACTATCACTAGCTGTTCCTACACCTTCCTAACTGCTCCCTATCTATCCCTCTGTGAGCTAAAGGGGTCCTATAAAACTGGAGAACAATAACTTATAACTTACAGAAGTCCCTGAGGCTGGGGTCTGGAAAGGCGGCCCCACGCTCCATTCTCCCCTCCTCGATCCGACAGCACACGCCCTGCTGGGCGGCATTATTCTTTATTCATCGCCGCCTCCTCCATTTGGAATCTCCCGCCCTCTGTACATCTAATATGCACCGCCTGCTGCGTCACATCCGGCGCGGTGCATTATGGGGCCCATCACGTGATCGAATCCAGTGCATTATGGGCTTGATCACGTGATCAGCCTGGCTCCGCGCATGCGCTTATTAAAGCCGGGCTAATCACGTGATAGGCCCCATAATGCACTGCGCCGAATGTGACGTAGCAGCTGGTGCATACTAGCTGTACAGAGGGCGGGAGATTCCAAATAGAGGAGGAGGCGATGAATAAAGAATAATGCCACCCAGCGGGGCGTGCGCTGCCGGATCGAGAAGGGGAGAATGGAGCCTGGGGACGCCTTTCCAGTCCCCAGCCTCAAGGTCTGCTGTAAGTTATAAGTTATTTTTCTCAAGTTTTATAGGGCCCCTTTAGCTCACAGAGGGATAGCTAAGGAGCAGCTAGGAAGGTGTAGGGACAGCTAGTGATAGTGTAGGGGCTTAAATCGAGGTGACAGGTTCCCTTTAACCACTTCATAAATTACATGTTTAGTGATATAATAGAAAAAAAAATTGTTTCATGTATAAATAAATGTTAAAAATCTGGGTTCTTTGAATCATGTTTTTAACATATAATTAGGATGACACTATTTTTAGAAAGTCACACTTGAGGATACGATCACCTCTTTTCTTTTGGTTTGTTCAATGCATTCAGGTTGAAAATGCTGAGCGAGTTGAGTTATGATGATTAAGATGTATTTATCCTGGCACTTACGGGATTTGTTATTTGCGTTTCTTTATTGTTGCATATAAATGTTGAATTCAGTAAGTTGTAACTTGAAAAGAAAAAAGGAAGAAACTCACACAAACATTAAATAAATAATATATATATATATATATATATATATATATATATATATATATATATATATAAATTTGATAGGTCCCAAGTTGAATCTCTGTACAAATATAAACAAGTACACAAGTAACACACAGGCATTTTTTCACAATTTTAAAACATTTTTTTCACAATTGCGCATCAAAATTTTGAATTTGATTTCTCCAAAACAAAATATAAAGAAACATAAGCTTGTGACATATCACAAACTTTAAAAATCTGTAAAAAATTAACTGAAGAAAAAAATGTTTAACTTTGAATTTGTAACTAAAGTTGTGATTCATATAGAAATTTAAAAAAAAAAAAAAATCTAAAGACGACAGATAAAAAAATATATATTTGGATACCTTGATATGGAATGACCCCTGATAGTTTTATTTCAGTCAGGTCTCTTTCACACATTTGTGCCTCCGCTATGTTTGCAGTCTGTGGAGGCACATCATATTCTATGGCCCCCTACAGACATACAGTTAGGGCCAGAAATATTTGGACAGTGACACAAGTTTTGTTATTTTAGCTGTTTACAAAAACATGTTCAGAAATACAATTATATATAACTAGCTGTGAGCCCGATGCAAATGCATCGGGTGTCTAGAATATTTTTTTTTTTTTTTTAGATTTTCAAATAGATTTTCACTTGCCGCACCTGCCGCAAGTCCCCCTATACTTTCTATGGGGATTACCGCAACCGCGCCGCAAGTGTAGCGACTCGCAATGGCCTCGCGGCCATTGCTCGCGCTACACAGCGAGTCGCAATAGATCCCCATTGAAAGTATAGGGGGAGTTGCGGCAGGTGCGGCAGCTGAGGTAGCGACTCGCAATGGCCTCGCGGCCATTGCTCGCGCTACACAGCGAGTCGCAATAGATCCCCATTGAAAGTATAGGGGGAGTTGCGGCAGGTGCGGCAGCTGAGGTAGCGACTCGCAATGGCCTCGCGGCCATTGCTCGCGCTACCTCAGCGGTAAATCGCTCACTTCGTGGCCGGGCCTCTGGTTCTATTTTCGGCCAGCGACTCGCAATGGCCGTTCGCGGCCATTGCTCGCACGTGGTGACGTCACATAGTGACATAGCCACGGCGATTTCGGGGGCCGACACGATTTTGCCTACGGCAATTATATAGTAGATATGGGCTGAAAGTGCACACTCCCAGCTGCAATATGAGAGTTTCCACATCCAAATCGGAGAAAGGGTTTAGGAATCATAGCTCTGTAATGCATAGCCTCCTCTTTTTCAAGGGACCAAAAGTAATTGGACAATGGACTCTAAGGGCTGCAATTAACTCTGAAGGCGTCTCCCTCGTTAACCTGTAATCAATGAAGTAGTTAAAAGGTCAGGGGTGGATTCCAGGTGTGTGGTTTTGCATTTGGAAGCTGTTGCTGTGACCAGACAACATGCGGTCAAAGGAACTCTCAATTGAGGTGCAGCAGAACATCCTGAGGCTGAAAAAAGAGAAAAAATCCATCAGAGAGATAGCAGACATGCTTGGAGTAGCAAAATCAACAGTTGGGTACATTCTGAGAAAAAAGGAATTGACTGGTGAGCTTGGGAACTCTAAAAGGCCTGGGCGTCCACGGATGACAACAGTGGTGGATGATCGCCGCATACTTTATTTGGTGAAGAAGAACCCGTTCACAACGTCAACTAAAGTCCAGAACACTCTCAGTGAAGTAGGTATATCTGTCTCTAAGTCAACAGTAAAGAGAAGACTCCATGACAGTAAATACAAAGGGTTCACATCTAGATGCAAACCATTCATCAATTCCAAAAATAGACAGGCCAGAGGTAAATTTGCTGAAAAACACCTCAAGAAGCCAGCTCAGTTCTGGAAAAGTATTCTATGGACAGATGAGACAAAGATCAACCTGTACCAGAATGATGGGAAGAAAAAAGTTTGGAGAAGAAAGGGAACGGCACATGATCCAAGGCACACCACATCCTCTGTAAAACATGGTGGAGGCAACGTGATGGCATGGGCATGCATGGCTTTCAATGGCACTGGGTCACTTGTGTTTATTGATGACATAACAGCAGACAAGAGTAGCTGGATGAATTCTGAAGTGTACCGGGATATACTTTCAGCCCAGATTCAGCCAAATGCTGCAAAGTTGATTGGACGGCGCTTCATAGTACAGATGGACAATGACCCCAAGCATACAGCCAAAGCTACTAGAAAAAGCCAGTACTTAAAGTCTGGATTTTAATCAATTGCTACAACTGCTAATATCATTTTAAACAAGAGGACCATAGTTGATTTAGCAAAATAGGGATTCCATTTATTAAGAACAATCCACATAGTTAGACAGATTATGATAGGTAATATTTCAAGGTAAAAATTAAAGTGCACAGTGTTGAGACAAACGAACATGCATGGAGTTGCCTCCTTAGCAGTATAGGACTCATCTGACAATTTCGTTATGCGGATCTTACAGAGATATATATACAGTCAGTTGACAGGGGTTTTACAATTCAGTATCATACATCATGACATACAACAACAATGTATACATAGTGCTTAGAGACAAGGTTATATCAGGTCAAATAGGTGTGCAAACAATCTCAGGTTGACATACAGAGCATTAGTATGTAAAGTAATACTGTCCTACAACTTAGGAGAGAGCACACCCTTGCCTGCAGGCACCACTTTCTATGTATAACCATGCATCACGTTGCCAGCATTAGCAATGTTTCCCCTGTTCAATACTGTTCTGAAAGAGGCAAGTCTCTAATCTACTGCCTAGAGCCACAAACTTAGTGTCAATTCTGCTGTCATACCGTCTGCCGTTGGAGGGTCCCTCCGTGCAGACAAGAGTAGCTGGATGAATTCTGAAGTGTACCGGGATATACTTTCAGCCCAGATTCAGCCAAATGCTGCAAAGTTGATTGGACGGCGCTTCATAGTACAGATGGACAATGACCCCAAGCATACAGCCAAAGCTACCCAGGAGTTCATGAGTGCAAAAAAGTGGAACATTCTGCAATGGCCAAGTCAATCACCAGATCTTAACCCAATTGAGCATGCATTTCACTTGCTGAAATCCAGACTTAAGACGGAAAGACCCACAAACAAGCAAGACCTGAAGGCTGCGGCTGTAAAGGCCTGGCAAAGCATTAAGAAGGAGGAAACCCAGCGTTTGGTGATGTCCATGGGTTCCAGACTTAAGGCAGTGATTGCCTCCAAAGGATTCGCAACAAAATATTGAAAATAAAAATATTTTGTTTGGGTTATGTTTATTTGTCCAATTACTTTTGACCTCCTAAAATGTGGAGTGTTTGTAAAGAAATGTGTACAATTCCTACATTTTCTATCAGATATTTTTGTTCAACCCTTCAAATTAAACGTTACAATCTGCACTTGAATTCTGTTGTAGAGGTTTCATTTCAAATCCAATGTGGTGGCATGCAGAGCCCAACTCGCGAAAATTGTGTCACTGTCCAAATATTTCTGGCCCTAACTGTATGTACATCTGCAAGGAAAGTGTCTCTGTGTGGAGCAGATGCGTGTCCATTTTTTGCTGGCAGCACGGACTGGTTTGGGTCAAAAACATCCTGGACACAGATGTCCTCCATGTGACATCCGTGTGCATGGACCAGAGCCAAGAGTTTTAAGTGTTAAAAACAAAGAATTTCATGCTCACCTGCCTCCAGCGCTGTCCGCTCCTCTCACTTCCGAGGCTCATTAGACTCATCTAATATTCACTGCTCTGATTGCAGCGCCCAGGAAGAGAGGAACAGGCAGTGCTGGAGGGAGGGTAACTATTCAATGATGGATATCACCCGGATAATGCATGCTCCCCTCCCCTGGTCCCAATCTCTGCACTCTCCACACAGGGTGTGAGAGTGAGTGCACAGAAAGAGCAGGGGCAAAGCACACAGGGGGAGCAAAAAGAGAGCGGGGGGGAGGGCAGAATGAGATGAGAGGATAGAGCACGGAGTCAGACAGGTCAAAGGAAAGAGCGCAGGGGGAGAGAGTGCACATGGGGGGGGACCGCAGTCACAAGTGCCACAGAGCCGCCCCCATTGTGATCTTGTTTACATGAAAATCTTTGCAGGACGATGATACAGCGTCCAAAAAATAGATTCCTTCACTGCATGTATGAGTGTAATCAGCGTCTCAGTGACAAAAAAGAGAATTTTGTTTACGTACCGTAAATTCTTTTTTCTTTAATCATCAATGGGAGACCCAGACAATGGGGTTTAGGGCACTGCCCTCCGGAGGTCACACTAGGTACTACAAGTTTGTAGACACCGCCTCCTCCGCTTATAAACCCCTACCGCAGGGAACATCCTCAGTTTGGTCCATAAGCTGCGAGGAGAAAATAAACCACACCCGAAACATCGGGAAGAATGCCGTGCACAGACGGTTCAACAACCCGGCAAACACTGTCTCAACAGAGAGCAGAACAAATGCAAAACATGCAAAGGAACAACTGGGTGGGTGCTGGGTCTCCCATTGATGATTAAAGAAAAAAGAATTTACGGTACGTAAACAAAATTCTCTTTTTTCTGGTCATCATAATGGGAGACCCAGACAATGGGGATGTCCTAAAGCAATACCCCAGGGCGGGAAGAGTTCCTCAACAAGACGGATAACACATGGTTCCCTTCAAAGGTGGGCAACCGCCGCCTGGAGAACCCGCCTGCCCAGACTTGCATCCGCAGAGGCATGGGCATGCACCATATAGTGCTTAGAGAAAGTGTGCAGGCTGGACCAAGTGGCCGCCTGACACACCTGTAGAGCAGACGCTCGATGTCGCAAGGCCCAAGAGGCACCTACAGCCCTGGTAGAGTGAGCCTTCAATCCCACCGGGAGAGGCAAACCAGAGGACCGGTAAGCCTCTTGAATGGAAGCCTTAATCCATCTGGCCAAGGTTGACTTCGAAGCCGCGGACCCCTTACAGCGACCTGTCGTAAGAACAAATAAGGAATCCGAACTCCTGAAGGAGGCGGTCCTGGACACATAAATGCGTACAGCTCTCACGAGATCCAGAGTATGGAGGTCGCGCTCCACCTGATGAACGGGAGCGGGGCAAAATGATGGGAGAACAATCTCCTGGTTCAGGTGAAAAGTTGAAACCACCTTCGGCAAGAATTCTGGCCGTGGGCGCAACACCACCTTGTCTTGGTGAACCACCAGAAAGGGTGACTTGCACGATAGTGCAGCCAATTCTGAGACCCTCCTTAGAGACGTAATCGCCACCAGAAAGGCCACTTTCTGGGACAGACGAGATAGAGAAACATCTCTCAACGGCTCAAACGGCGGTTTCTGTAATGCCGCCAGGACCATGTTAAGGTCCCAAGGGTCCAGAGGTCTCTTGTAGGGCGGAACCATCCGCGACACCCCCTGCAGAAATTGACGCACCTTCGGAAGGAGCGCCAATCGCCTGTCAAACAGCACCGAAAGTGCTGATACTTGACATTTCAAAGAGCCAAGGGATAATCCCAACTCCAAACCCGACTGTAAGAAAGCCAACAACGTCGGGATGGACAAGGGCCAAGGAGACCGTCCACCAGAGGCACACCAGGTAAAAAAGATCTTCCACGTCCGGTGGTACATCTTCCTGGAAACAGGCTTCCTAGCCCGATTCATAGTGGCCACCACTGTAGGGGAGAAACCCCTAGATGTCAGGAGCCAGGCCTCAAGAGCCATGCAGTCAATCTGAGGGCCCTGGAATTGAGGTGGAAGAATGGGCCTTGTGCGAGTAAATCTGCGCGTTCTGGAAGAGCCCACCTGTGTCCGCCTGACAGTTGCCACAGGTCCGGATACCAGGACCTCCTGGGCCAATCTGGAGCCACTAGAATGGCTATCCTGCACTCCGACCTGATCTTCCACAGGACCCTGGGAATCAGAGCCAGAGGAGGGAACACATACGGCAGTTGGAAGCTGGACCAACTCAGTATCAGAGCATCCGCCCCCAGGGACTGAGGATCCCACGATCTCGCCAAGTACTGGGGCACCTGATGATTCAGCCTTGAGGCCATCAGATCCACGTCCGGAGTGCCCCATCTGCTGCAGATGTCCCGGAAGACGTCTGGATGCAGGGACCACTCTCCGGCGTCCATCCCCTGCCGGCTCAGGTAGTCGGCCTCCCAGTTCTCGACCCCTGGGATGTGAACTGCGGAGATCAAGCAGTCGTGTTCCTCCACCCACGATAGGATGCGGTGGACTTCGGCGAGGGCCTGAGCACTTCTGGTCCCTCCCTGATGATTTATGTAGGCGACGGCCGTCGCATTGTCGGACTGTACCCGAATGGGTCGTCCTGCCAGGAATTTCTGAAACGCCAGGAGCGCCAGATAGACCGCCTTGATCTCCAGGACGTTGATCTGCAACGTCGACTCCGCCTGAGTCCAGAGGCCTTGAGCCCTGTGGTGTAAGAACACCGCGCCCCAGCCCTTCAGACTGGCGTCGGTGGTCACCACTAACCAAGAAGGTTTGAGGAAGGATCTTCCCCGTGACAAGTGACGTGGCTGGAGCCACCACTGCAGGGAGTCCCTGGTCGGTTGCGATAGTGCCACCAACCGATTCAGAGAGATCGCTCTCTTGTCCCACCGGCGAAGAATCTCCAGCTGGAGAGGACGCAGACGAAACTGTGCAAATGGCACCGCCTCTATTGCCGCTACCATGCGTCCCACCAGTCTCATCAATTCCCGAAGGGATGAGTGAGGTGACAGGAGAACGTGCTGTACTCCTGAGTGGATCGCCAGCTGCTTGGCCTGAGGTAGAGACACCAGGGCTGAGTCCGTGTGGAAATCCATGCCCAGATATGTCAATGACTGGGTCGGAACCAGGGTCGACTTCTGAGTATTGAGAAGCCACCCGAACTGTTCCAGAGACCTCATGGTCGCTTCCAGGCTCACCCGACAAAGGTCTTCCGATGGCGCCCTGACCAATAGGTCGTCCAGATAGGGTATGACGGCGTGACCCTGCACATGCAGGAGAGCCATCATAGATGCCATCACCTTCGTGAACACCCTTGGTGCAGAGGCCAACCCGAAGGGTAGGGCCACAAATTGGAGATGTTCGTCCCCCACTGCGAATCGTAACCAGCGTTGATGAGCCGGTGCAATGGGCACGTGAAGGTAAGCGTCCCTGATATCGATGGACGCTAGGAAGTCCCCCTGCGACAGAGCCGCGATAACGGAACGTAGGGATTCCATGCGGAACTTCCGCACCAACACGTGACGGTTGAACAATTTTAGGTCTAGGACCGGTCGAAAGGAGCCGTCCTTCTTTGGGACAATAAAGAGGTTGGAGTAAAAACCCCTGAACCTCTCTGCCGTGGGCACTGGGACCACTACTCCGTCTCTGCGGAGTCCCTCCAACACCCGGAGAAAAGCCTGAGTCTTTTCTGGGGATGGAACAGACCGATGGAATCGGGATAATGGTTTTGACGTCAGCTCTATCCTGTAACCTCGCGAGACTACGTCTCGAACCCACTGATCTTGAACGTGAAGTAGCCACTTGTCCTGAAAGCGAGACAAGCGGCCCCCCACCTGTGGGGAGGCAGGATGAAAGAGTGAGTCATGTAGAGGCGGGTTTGGGGGTGGTAGTTGCCGCCCCCGCCGGCTTCTTTGGACGACTCTTGGAGCGCCACTGAGAAGCGGGCTTGCCCCCTCGGTCCGTGCGAGCGGACGGTGCTGATGACTGTGAGCCGGACCGAAAGGACCACTGCTTTGGGTTCCTCTTAACGGTATACCGTGGCTTAGGCTTATTCTGCGGTATCTTAGACTCAGCAGAATCCTTGATCAGCTTGTCCAGCTCTGTGCCAAAGAGTCTGTCACCAGAGAACGGAAGATTCTGCAGAATCTTCTTAGATGTGGCATCTGAGTCCCAAAGACGCAGCCACAACAACCTGCGGATCGCTATCGCATTGGCCGAAGCCACAGCTGAGCGAGTGGCAGTTTCCAGAGACGCCGTCCTGGCGTAGTCCGCATAGGCCCTTGCTCTCTCAGTGAGTGCCAGGACCTCCGGACTGGACCTTGCCAGGTCAGTGATACCATCCAAGCAGGTAGTAATCGCTTGTAAGGTCCAGACCGTGGCAAAATTAGGGGCAAATGAAGACCCCACAGCCTCATAGGAAGACTTGGCGAGTTGCTCGACCTGTCTATCAGTAGCATCCTTCAGCGAGGAGCTATCAGAGGCAGAGAAAAGGGAGCGTGCAGCAATTCTAGTCATGGAAGCGTCCACCTTTGGAGACTGCGACCATTCCTGAAGCACCTCCTGGGGGAAGGGGAAGCGATTGTCCTTAGGTTTGCGGACATAGCGCCGCCCAGGATGTAACCTGGGTGCTCTAACCACCCTTCCAAAATTAGTGTGGTCCATGAAGGATCCACTTGGTCTAGCCTCTGGCCGCAGCCATTGATAGACCTCCTTCGGGTGTACGACAACCTCTTCAGGGGGAGTCACGAGACGCAAGGTCTCATTGATGGAGGACACCAGATCCTCCACCCCGTCTGGAGGTTCAGACACAGACACAGACCCGAAGTTTGAACCCCCATCATCTTCCTCACCATCAGAGGAACGCTCCTCCTCAGAGAGAGCCTGGAGCTCGGGTGAATCCTCACGACGAGCCCGCTTAGGGGGTCTCACAGCAGAAGAGGGAGACACCCGGGGGTAACTGGAAGGAGTAGCTGGGTTTTCCAGTCTCCTATGCAGTGCCTCCAGTGACTGCGACATGGAGGACATCTGGGACAGCAGGGATTCATTGATCCTATTCTGCGTTTCCCATGGCCCTTGGATTACCTGAATCTCAGGGTATAGCACCGGAGCTGCTGCTGCCTCAGCTGAGCCAGCCCGGGCTTCTGGGCGTCCGCAGTTATTGCAGGACCCCTCCACCAAAGTTCCCTTGCAGGTAGCACAGGTAATGGTGTTATCCGCCGCCTTAGCAGCATGCTTCTTAACTGAGGACATATCCACAGTAGGGGTTGAGGCCAAGGCCAATAGACAAAACAAACCGGGAATCCCGGTGGCTTACCGACCGCAGTAACGCGGTGGGAGGAAGCGGTGTGTGTGTGTGACCTCCGCGAGTTCCGGTCTCCCTCTGAAGTGCAGACACGTGCTGCCGTAGATCCCAGCCGGGAAGTGAGAGAGAAGATGGCCGCCGCCAGCACAGACGTGGGCGGCGCCGGGAACACGCGGGAAGCACACGCACACGCCCCCCGGTGACGTCACCGTAAGGGCTGCCTCTCCTCCTCCAAGCAGCCTCTGTAATGGAGGTGCTGGAGCCCGCAGCGCAGGAAAACAGTGCGAAATCATCATGCACACATACCCAGACTGTCATCACATACAAACATGCACAGTCTACGGCCTCAGCCCCTGTGACACACAGGGCGGTCAGCCAGGGTGACCCCAGCACAGGGTACACCGCCAGATCCGCGGACCCGAGGGTAACGCGCGGTCTGAGTGTCAGGACACATAAAGTGCCAGACACTACCCCCAGGCACACAGGAGACACAGAGTGCCTCAGTGCCGGTCCGGTCTGTAAGCACCATTTAGGGAGGCCTCGGACGGGGGTTCAGCCCAGTCCGGAGTGTAAGCACCATTTAGGGAGGCCTCGGACTGGGCTGGCTCCAGTCCGGTCTGTAAGCACCATTTAGGGAGGCCTCGGACGGAGCGGAGCTGTGCAAGGCTCCCATCTCCCACTCTCCAGAGCCCCCCAGAGAGGGATGGAAAGGAGCGCAACAGCGTACCGGGAGAACACAGAGTGTCCAGGCACTAGGCCCTCCGGTACCTCCACCAGCGTGTGCCACAAAGGGTGAGCGGGGAGGCTGTCGCAGGTCCCGACTAGGACCATATTACCTTGTCTTCAGACGCCATCACGTAAGTAGTGAGAGTGCAGTGAAGTGCAAGCAAAGCGTGATCCTCCGAGCACACTAAGTTTAAAACTGAGGATGTTCCCTGCGGTAGGGGTTTATAAGCGGAGGAGGCGGTGTCTACAAACTTGTAGTACCTAGTGTGACCTCCGGAGGGCAGTGCCCTAAACCCCATTGTCTGGGTCTCCCATTATGATGACCAGAAAATGGCCATGACTATACTGTATAGGAATAATTCTGCTGACAGGTTCCCTTTAAGAATGATATTCCTATACAGATATCACAACACTTACTAAGGCCCGTTTCACACATCCGTGCCTCCGGCATGTATGCAGTCCATGCCGACACATTCCAAAGGCATGGATGTGCGGCAGGGACATATGATCCCCTATGTTCCTCTTCACAGTTCCATTTTTCGGCACAGACCGTGTCGCCGTGCGGAGCAGATGCATGTCCGTGTGCTCCACACGGCGACATGTCTGTTTTTTTGATGAAACACAGACCGCTTTTGCTCCAAAAACTCCTGCACAGGGATGTTCACCATGTGACATCTGTGTACACGGACAAAAGCTAAGTGTCAAAATAAAGAATTTCATACTCGCCCCCCCTCCAGCGCTGACAGTTCCTCTCACTTTCGATGCCACTCATTAGGCTCATGAATATTCACTTCACTAAGCCCAAGAGCGGACTGGAAGTGAGAGGAGCAGCGCTGGAGGGAGGTGAGTATGTGGGTGACAGGCTGTCCGTGTGCTATCCAAGGATAGCACATGGACAGCAAATGTGTCACACAATTCGTGACGCGTTACAAGCTCTGCCGACAATCGGCCTTGTC
This sequence comes from Allobates femoralis, assembly GCA_033576535.1. Lineage (NCBI taxonomy): Eukaryota > Metazoa > Chordata > Amphibia > Anura > Aromobatidae > Allobates > Allobates femoralis. The sequence continues at coordinate 608,481,711 of JARQOC010000001.1, forward strand.
TCACACATCCGTGGTGTGAAACAGGTCTAAGAAGGGACCAAACAATGACAGATAGAAAGGAGGAGCGAGAGCCCTGATCACAGGAGCTGACAATCTGAGGACACAGGAATGCTAAAAATCAGTCTATACTGATCACTAGATCCCTGTACACGTTCTCATTGTACAGGCGAGGTTCTGTAATCATTACAAGGTGTACTGCAGAATTATTTACAAAAAGAGCTGTTTTTTTAATCAAAAGAGTCGACTCTTTTTGTGAGCGGAGCCGGATCACTAAAAAGAGCCGGACTGCCCATCACTACTCCATATCACGTGCACTCTCAAGGTCTGCCTGGTTCCATCATTGTTGCGATGTAGCCTCTACAGGAAAGGAAAACAAAGCTTGTAATTGGGAACCAGAAGCAACAAGACAAAGTCCAGTCCTGTGTGTAATACATAAAGGAACCAATCACTTTATTTCCATAGCAAACGAGTTTTCGCATGGGCCGGAGGTGGGCACATCGATCCCTCTGAAGGCCGGGTTAGTATCGGCAACCTTCTGCAAAATGTCCACCACCTCGGCCTTCTCCATAGTCTTGATAATATTGAAGAACATTTTCATAGCATCGGTCTGCGACACCGACTCGGGGGCAGTCTTGTATGAGTTCTGTTGGCCAGAGGCTGGGGGTCATCTGGGCATCACATCCATAGGCTTGATAATATCGAAAAACATCTTCATTGTATTGGTCTGCGACACCGACTTGGGGACAGTCTTGTATGAGTCTTGTCGGCCAGAGGCTGGGGGTCATCTGGTCACCACCTCCATAGGCTTGGGGACAGTCTTTTATGAGTTCTGTCGGACAGAGGCTGGGGGTCATCTGAGCACCACCTCCATAGGCTTGGGGACACCATCCCCAGTCTCCTACAGAGGATTCTCTATCAGTCCAGTTGGCCGGGGCTATGGCTCCTCCGGCTTCGCTATGAGTCCAGTTGGCCGGGGCTATGGCTCCTCCGGCTTCACTATCAGTCCAGTTGGCCGGGGCTATGGCTCCTCCGGCTTCACTATCAGTCCAGTTGGCTGGGGCTATGGCTCCTAAGGTTTCGCTATCAGTCCAGTTGGCCGGGGCTGCGGCTCCTCCGGTTTCGCTATCAGTCCAGTTGGCCGGGGCTATGGCTCCTCCGGCTTCACTATCAGTCCAGTTGGCCGGGGCTGTGGCTCCTCCGGTTTCGCTATCAGTCCAGTTGGCCGGGGCTGTGGCTCCTCCGGTTTCGCTATCAGTCCAGTTGGCCGGGGCTCCTCCGGTTTCGCTATCAGTCCAGTTGGCCGGGGCTATGGCTCCTCCGGTTTCTCTATCAGTCCAGTTGGCCGGGGCTGTGGCTCCTCCGGCTTCGCTATCAGTCCAGTTCTCCGGGGCTGTGGCTCCTCCGGCCTCCTCCTCCTCCTCCAGCTCAATTTGGAAGCTCAGCAGCGCCTGTGTGCAGTTCTCCGTTATCCCTGTGATGATTCGGGCGTCTTCTTTGTTCCGTATCCGGAATTTCTGCAGATAATCCAAAAACTCTGCGTTCCCTTTGAACTCATCCACCTTGTACCGAGGGATGGGGTCACCGCTGATCTTGAGCTCGGAGATGGTCTTCTTGCCGTGCTCCCGGCAGATCTGTTCGGCCACCTTCCACATGGCTTTGTTGAACTTTTGTTTTTTTTTGTGGCTCTTCGTGCAGTTAAGCAGTAATTGTTCGTGATGCCAGTCTGCATAGAGCCTTATATGAGGCGCAGAGTTGATATGCTGTAATATCCCCAACCTGTTGCTAAAGAAGTTGCACATCCCGCACATGTACTTATATTTTAGTGGATTCTCCTTCGCCACCTCCTTCACATACTCCAGGCCAACCACAGGGTCATCCTTCAGATAGGTGTCCAGGAAGTACTGTAACCTGGGCAACTGGGGGAGGAGCTCGGGGGACAAACAGCTGACTTTATTCCAGTGTTCGCGCCCCATCACGTGAGGAACTAATGCAGAGAGGCCCGAGAAGGAGACCTTACAAATGTCACACACACGGATAGCCCCTACCACCGTCCCCTTATACGACCGGCTTTCCATCAGTGACGTCACATCCGCCGGGGACCAAAACAGGAAGTGACGCTCGATACTAGGTAGCGGCTTCTGAGTGGTTACGTTTTACCGGATGTGACGTCAAAGTAGTAGAGTAATTGGCTTCATGTTGTGTAGTGCGCAGGCGCATCCCTGTTATTCACGCATGCGTGGTTAATAAACACAAGGCATTGCGCAAGCGGCTTCAGGTCACGCAATGCGCATGCGTAACATAAAAAGCGCTCTGGAATACAACTTACCTCTCCCCTCTCTCTCTCCCCTCCCTTTCTCTCCTCCCTTTCTCTCCTCCCTCTCTCTTCTTCCTCTCTCTCCCCTCCCTCTCTTCTCTCTCTCTCCTTCCTCCCTCTCTCTCCACTCCCTTTTTCTCCTCCCTCCTTCTCTCCTCCCTCTCTCTCCTCCCCTCTCTCTCTCCTCCCTCTCATCTCTCTCTCCCCTCTCTCTTCCTCTTTCCCCTCCCTCCCTTTCCTCCCTCTCTCTCCTTTCTCTCCCCTCTCTCTCCTTCCCCTCCCTTTCCTCCCTCTCTCTTCTCCCTCTCCCCTCTCTCTACTCCCTATCCTCTTCCCTCTCTCTCTCCTCCCCTCTTTCTCTCTCCCTCCCTTTCTCTCTCCCCTCCCTTTCTCTCCTCCCTCTCCCCTCTCTCTACTCCCTATCCTCTTCCCTCTCTCTCTCCTCCCCTCTTTCTCTCTCCCCTCCCTTTCTCTCCTCCCTCTCCCCTCTCTCTACTCCCTATCCTCTTCCCTCTCTCTCTCCTCCCCTCTTTCTCTCTCCCCTCCCTTTCTCTCTCCCCTCCCTTTCTCTCCTCCCTCTCCCCTCTCTCTACTCCCTATCCTCTTCCCTCTCTCCTCCCCTCTCTCTTTCTCTCTCCCCTCTCTCTCCCCTCCCTTTCTCTCTCCCCTCCCTTTCTCTCCTCCCTCTCCCCTCTCTCTACTCCCTATCCTCTTCCCTCTCTCTCTCCTCCCTCTTTCTCTCTCCCCTCCCTTTCTCTCTCCCCTCCCTTTCTCTCCTCCCTCTCCCCTCTCTCTACTCCCTATCCTCTTCCCTCTCTCTGTCCTCCCCTCTCTCTTTCTCTCTCCCCTCCCTTTCTCTCCTCCCTCTCCCCTCTCTCTACTCCCTATCCTCTTCCCTCTCTCTGTCCTCCCCTCTCTCTTTCTCTCTCCCCTCCCTTTCTCTTCTCCCTCTCCTCTCTCTCCCTCTCCTCTCTCTCCCCTCTTTGCAGCTATAAGTGATGATGACTTTGCACATGGAAATTTAACTCGTAAAAAAATCTGCAGTAAATATGTCCCATAATCCACATCTGTGGCTGCACCGTCATAGTATGGAGCCTCGTGCCGACAGAGCGGAGCTCAGCAGCCTCAAAGGCAGGGGAGACTACACAGGAGCAGGGGTGTAATCACACCCAGGCCCTGGAGCCTTAAGGGGCTACAAATGTGCCTCGTGCCTATGGAAAAGGTATATTGCTATTGAAGATTGGCAATTTGGGGGCTCCATTGCAGCTTTCATATTGGGGCCCATGAGCTTCTAGGTTACACCACTGCTCAAAGGCAGATATGATTATTCCAAATCATGTTTGGAAACTGCAGCTTATACATTTTTTTTAATGGAAATTTTATGAAATATACAAAAATGACAATAAATGTTCTTAATCAAACTCTACAACTCCCGAGAAGATCTGTATTTTATATAAGACTTTGGGAGAGCTCCAGCTTTATGTGATTGGTATAATAAAGCCTTTCTTGAATCCTGCGAGGTGACATTATTTCTCAGTGTAATTATGAAGCTTTTCTATATTTTTATTCCCTACTTTTTGGGGGGTCGTTGCCTCCAGCTATGGGGAGATGGAAGGAAACGTGTCCAAGCGTCTGAGCCATTAAGGGGAATTTGCAGCAGATTGCACGACTTTCTATTGCTGCTTATTAATCCGGAAACCTCACGACGCTATTAAGAAATATTCCCCATTGTGATTGCAAGGAATCTGCTCCGTCTTCTAGAGTCGCCATACTGTGATCACACTGCACCCGGGCGTCACCCCCTGATGGGGACACTGTGGGGGATTTAGTGCACTGACCCCTTCTCTAGATCAGGAGTTTTTGGTGCTGTAAGTTTTCGTTTTGCAATAAACGCAGCGTCTTCCAGTTTCAGCGCGGTGGATGGGATCTATAGGAATCTCACACCCAATGTAGATTTTCTACTTGCATAAATGCCTTGTGCCATTACGTCTGGATGTCCCCGATAAAGTGCCACCTGATTGGCCAGCTGAAATGGAAAAGAAGGGCCGCAGCTGCCTTGCCTGTGCTGGTTTATTAAGGCACCTCTCAGTGAGTGTGGTATATGTCTTCTAGCCCGCAGCCAGAAGCACATATAATCTCCTCCACCCCGTCACTGCCAGAGGCCCTGAATAACCCCAAGCACAAATGCTGCCACCAGCTCCTCTTTAATATAAGTCCGGTCCGTGGTCGGGCTTATATTGGGTCAGGAACCAACCCAGGTAGCGTTATATGAGCACACGGACGTGGGGAATCGTGATCAAGATAAAAAGAGCAACTCAAGATTAAATTTATATATTTAATCACCCTAATGGTACACTAGATATTAATATTTACAGTTATTATTCAGATGTTACAAATATTACAGTCAGATATGCCAATAAAAGGAGGAATGGAATACACAGAATTACATACACATGTGAGCAGTTACCTTAGTGCTGATGGCACCACATGGGCGGCGTGGCACCAATCTGTTCCTGGGTAATCTCTGGCCTTGGTGGAAAAATGCCCATTCAGAAGAAATACAAGGTGGAGATGGGGCAGATGATTTTTATACATTATGGGTTGCCCCTGTCTCCACCCATCTCACACCTCTGGGATGTCTCACAACTCCACCCCTCTGAGGGGAGATATGGACACCCGAATTCTATAATGTTCCCTAGCCGTATCCATGAGCATCGCAGACGGAAGATAATACTTTCATATTTTTAGTTATGATTTTATCTTCGTCTGGATATGAAACACGCCTGCCTTGAGAACACCCTACCAGCCAATCTCTCCTTGTGAGTGAGATGTGTCTTCAATTTGCTTCCTGGATGTAATATGGGGAATATTTCGTACCAATATTCATCACACCTCCCCCTCTTAGAGGGCGCTAGGGGGTAGCACATTCCTGTGTTCCCCCGCACGCCCGTCCGCTACCTCCCCTCGCCGGGATAACCCATCAGCGTTACCATGGTCCCGGCCCCTCCTGTGGCGAATGGTGAAGTCGTATTGCTGGAGCGCAAGGCTCCAGCGCAGCAACCTCCCATTCGTCCCAGAGACCGAGTGTAACCAGCTGAGGGGGTTGTGGTCCGTCTCCACGATGAAGTGGCGTCCGTACAAGTATGGCTGCAGACGCTGCAGGGCCCACACAATTGCCAGACATTCCTTTTCCATCGTGGAGTAGGCCACCTCTCTCGGCAACAGCTTCTTGCTCAGGTACAAAACAGGATGTTCCTGACCTGTGGTGTCAACCTGGCTGAGCACCGCCCCGAGGCCAAAGTCGCTGGCGTCGGTCTGTACCACGAACGGCCGTGCAAAGTCGGCAGCTTGTAGTACCGGGGAGTTGGAGAGGGCAGCCTTGAGTGCGTGGAAGGCCGCCTCGCAATCAGCGGTCCAGTTGACCGCAGATGGCAGCTTTGCCCTGGTGAGGTCCGTCAGGGGCTTTGCCAGGGCACTATAGTGTGGAACGAACCTCCTATAGTACCCAGCAGTCCCAAGGAACGACATCACTTGCTTTTTGGTCCTTGGGGTGGGCCAGGAGGTGATGGCTTCCACCTTCCCAGGCTCTGGCTTCACAGCCCCCCTGCCTATCCGGTGACCCAGGTAAAGGACCTCACTCATGCCCAGCTGGCACTTCTCTGGCTTGATGGTCAATCCTGCCTGGTGGATCCGCCTGAGCACCTGCGCCAGATGCTCCAGGTGATCCTCCCAGGTGGGGCTGAAGACGGCAATGTCATCCAGGTACGCAGCCGCGTACCCTTGGAGTCCCTGGAGCAGGATATCGACCATCCGCTGAAAAGTGGCAGGGGCATTCTTCATGCCGAATGGCATGACCGTGGACTCGTACAGTCCGAAAGGGGTGATAAAGGCAGAGCGTTCCCGTGCCTGGCGGGTCAGGGGAATCTGCCAATACCCCCGGCTCAGATCCATTATGGTCAGGTACCTTGCCCCGGCCAGCCGGTCGAGCAGATCATCGATGCGTGGCATAGGATACGCATCGGTGACTGTGACAGCGTTGAGCCCACGGTAGTCCACGCAGAACCGGGTAGTTCGGTCCTTCTTAGGGACGAGGACTACGGGTGAGGCCCACGCGCTGTTGGATGCCTGGATCACCTCCAGCTTCAGCATCTCGTCGATCTCCTGGCGCATTTGCTGCTGCACCTCGGGAGCGGTCCGATAGGCTGAACGCCGGATCGGGGGGTGATCCCCAGTGTCCACATGATGGACGGCAGACTGAGTCCTTCCGGGCAGGCTGCTGAACAGCTCCCGGAAGGGGTGAAGTGTGGCCCACAGCTGGGACCGTTGGTCCTCCGAAAGCTGTTGGCCAAGCTCCACATCCTCAATGGACCCTCCCGCCTTAACCTGGGCGAGCATGTCCAGGAGGGTGTCTGCCTCCCCCTCCTCAGGCAGGTTGCACACTGGGTGGGCGCAGGCCTCCCGCTCATGATGAGCCTTCATCATGTTCACGTGAAAGGCCTTACGCCTCCCACGGGCGTGGTCCAGGGTGACCAGGTACGTCACAGGGTTGAGCTGCTGGTGCACGAGATATGGGCCTTCCCAGGCTGCCTGAAGCTTGTTCTGCAGTACAGGGACCAGTACCCACACCTTCTGACCCACCTGGTAGGTCCTCTCGCAAGCGTTCTGGTCGTACCACCGCTTCTGGTCGGCCTGGGCTTGCTCCATGTTGTCGTGCACCAGCTGCGCCAAGGCCTGCATTTTGTCCCGGAAGCGCATAACATATTCAACAACTGACACTCCGGGGGCAGCCAAGTCCCCTTCCCAAGCTTCTTTCACTAAGGCCAGGGGCCCCCGCACACGTCGTCCATACAGGAGCTCAAAGGGCGAGAACCCTGTTGAGGCCTGGGGGACCTCCCGGTAGGCAAACAGCAGGTGCGGCAGATACCGCTCCCAATCATTCCCATGGGAGTCGACCAGCATCCTCAGCATCTGCTTCAGAGTGCCATTGAACCGTTCGCACAGACCATTCGTCTGTGGATGATAAGGACTGGCCTTGAGCTGTTGCACCTGTGTTTGCCGACAGAGGGACTCCATCAGCTGCGACATGAATTGGGTCCCCCGGTCAGTGAGCATTTCTTGGGGAAAACCCACTCGGGAGAAAATCTCCAGCAAAGCGGTGGCCACCTTGTCAGCCCGGATGGATGACAAGGCTACCGCTTCTGGGTACCGTGTGGCATAGTCCACTACCGTTAGAATGAAGCGTTTCCCAGAGCGGCTGGTAGTGGACACCGGTCCAATCAGATCTACCGCCACCCTCCGGAAAGGCTCGTCAATGATTGGCAGGTTGACCAGGGGCGCTTTTGGGTGCCGCCCCACCTTACCCACTCGTTGACAGGTATCACACGAACGGCAGTAGGCGGCCACGTCGGTCCCCAACTTAGGCCAGTAGAAATGCTGAGAGAGCCTGGACCTGGTCTTGGCGATCCCCAGGTGTCCGGCCATCGGAATCTCATGCGCAACCCGCAACAACTCCGCCCTGAATGGGTAGGGTACCACTAGCTGTCGGTCCCTGGGCCACGCCTGCGGTGAGCCCTGCTGGACCGTTTCTCGGTACAGCCGTCCCTGGTCCAAGACCACCCGCTCGCGGTCGGACTCCAGGGGAGGCTGTGCCGCCTGTTCCTTAAGAGCTTTCAGGCTGTCATCTGCTTCCAACGCAGCCTGAAACTCCTGACTTGACGTGGCCAGAGTGGATGGGACCACCCCGTCCGTAGTCAGTTCCCCGGGACCTGTCTCCTGGCCTCCGTCTGACTCCGCAGCCGCTTGGTCTGAAGGAGGGAAGCCGTCGGACCTCTGCGAGGTCCCCTGGGCTCTGGCACCCCCACTCCTGGTGACAGCAGCTATGGCTGCTGTAACCATGGGCAATGCCTGCTTCCCCTCCGCTCCTGACCAAGTCGCCGGTTCAGGCGGACTATCCTGGCCTCCTGACATCCCGGTGGTGGGGGGTTCCTGCCCTGGGATCTCACCTGGTGGCTTCACTTCTCCTGTGACAGCCCCATACTCCCCGACATGTTCCACCCCTTGCAGCTCCTCAGAGCGCAGCGTCTGGGCCTTACCTGGCAGCACCACATTCCCTGTGGGTACTCCGACCTCGACCGCTGACTCCCTGGCTACAATACCTGGCTGATTACAGCAGGGAGCAGTGTCACAGCCATCTGTGTCTGCTCCTTCTGCAGCTCTCAGCCCCCTCAGCCCCCTCTGTCTGCCCTCTGAGAACAAAAGGTGAGCTGGCTGATCCTGGCCTAAGGCCATTCTACAATTCTCTTTATCTTCCCCCCTCCCTGTCACTGTCAGCCCTTTGTGTACTGTGTTGTGTGGAGTGTCACTGCAAACATCATCAACATTATCAATAATAACATCAACATTAATAACATCATCCCCATCAACACTTTCAATATTGGACAGTACACATTCTGGTGGATCAGAACTGGGGGGGTCAGTGGCCACATACTTGGACACTAGCCGCCCCAAGTCTGACCCAAGCAATACATTCGCCGGAATATTAGCAGAGACCCCCACCTCCCTCACTCCCCTCCCCGCACCCCAGTCCAGATAAACCCTGGCAACAGGCAATGCGGGTTCCACGCCTCCAATTCCGGAGACGGCGAGGGACTTTCCGGGGATCAAGTCCTGGGGGGAGACCATCTCTGGTCGCACCAAAGTCATCTCTGCGCCGGTGTCCCGCAGTCCCATGGCCACTGAGCAGCCTATGGTGACGGGTTGGAAATTGTCAAGGGACCTACCACCACCCCCACCCACACACAAAACAGTGGCCGTTTTTGGGGACGGTGTCTTATGGCGCTGAGGACACATGGCCTTGAAGTGTCCTGGTTGGTTGCAGAGGTGACACCGTCTGGGTTCTGCTGCCAACCTGGAGAGGGGAACATGGGGTGATAGAGGGGCTGCCCCCTGCATTCTGGGGGCCGGGGTCACGGGTGCAGGGTTGGTCTTACCCCCTCTCCAGGCGCTGCTGCTGGTCCTCCTGGTCTCAGGCACTCGGTTGTTGGTGTACTCGTCTGCCAGGACCGCTGTCTCACAGGCCCCCTTCGGTTTCCGGTCGCGGATGAACTGTTGGAGGTCCTCGGGACAGTTCCACAAGAATTGCTCCATCACGAACAACTCCTGGATCTCCTGGGCTGTGCTGCGCTCCAAACCTTTGATCCAGTGGTCAGCTGCTCTCAGGAGGGCCTGCATGTGGTTGGTCCAGGTATCCTTTGGACCCCTCTGCAGGCTTCGGAACTTCTTGCGGTAGGACTCCGGGGTGAGGTTGAACTGTCGGATCAGGGCCTTCTTGATGCTCGCATAGTCTTGCGGCTCCCCGGCAGGGAAGTCCCCCAAGGCTTTCATGGCGTCACCCCTCAGACGGGGGGTCAGGTACTGGGCCCACTGGCCTGAGTCCAGGTTGTACTGCCTGCAGGTCTGCTCAAAGGCCAGCAGAAAAGAATCCAGGTCTCCGCCTGCCTCCAGAAGGGGAAAGTTCTCAGCTCGGACCTTCGGTGGCTTGGGCTCCTGGTTGGCTGGAACGGGCTGCGAGATCCCGAGCTGAGCCAAGCGGAGCTGGTGCTGGCGATCTGCAGCCTCACGTCGCTCTGCAGCTTCACGCTCTGCAAGTCGCTCTGCAGCTTTGCGCTCCGCAGCCTCACGTCGTTCTGCAGCTTCACGCTCTACAGCCTCACGTCGCTCTGCAGCTGCACGCTCTGCATGTCGTTCTGCAGCTTCACGCTCCACAGCCTCGCGTCGTTCTGCAGCTGCCATGAGGGTCTCATAGGCGCTCTGGTCTCCAGCTACAAGTCGAGCCAGGGCAGCTTGAAAAAGGGCATCCGAGCCCATCTGGCTGGAGCGACCAGCAGGTGGTGATCTGCCCACTGCGGGGCTGAGGACAGGGGGTATTTGCCCCACGGCAGAGTCGACCACTGGGGATTGGCTCCTTGAGGACCTGTGCATGGTATCCTCCTCGCCTAGATCAACAGTGTCCTCCACCACCTCTTCCATATCAGCCACAGCAAGTGCCCTCTGCAGCGCTTGGCTCCTGGTACCCTGGGCCAGTTTAGCACCTCCTGGTCACTGACACACAGCTGCAACCTGATGCACCCACACACCTTATATTTGCACTCTGACTGTCTAGTGTTGAGTTGATCTTAGGACCCTGACAGCAAAAGCTACTGCCAGCAGCCCTTAGTGTTAGGGAGTTGGGTCCACAACACTATTATCTTGATCCCACCGCTGCCACCACTTGTGGTGAATCGTGACCTGAACCTGGCAGCTCCACAGCGCCTCCTGTTAAACCCAGGTCAGTCAGAGAACTGCCGGAGGATAAAGAAGGGCCGCAGCTGCCTTGCCTGTGCTGGTTTATTAAGGCACCTCTCAGTGAGTGTGGTATATGTCTTCTAGCCCGCAGCCAGAAGCACATATAATCTCCTCCACCCCGTCACTGCCAGAGGCCCTGAATAACCCCAAGCACAAATGCTGCCACCAGCTCCTCTTTAATATAAGTCCGGTCCGTGGTCGGGCTTATATTGGGTCAGGAACCAACCCAGGTAGCGTTATATGAGCACACGGACGTGGGAATCGTGATCAAGATAAAAAGAGCAACTCAAGATTAAATTTATATATTTAATCACCCTAATGGTACACTAGATATTAATATTTACAGTTATTATTCAGATGTTACAAATATTACAGTCAGATATGCCAATAAAAGGAGGAATGGAATACACAGAATTACATACACATGTGAGCAGTTACCTTAGTGCTGATGGCACCACATGGGCGGCGTGGCACCAATCTGTTCCTGGGTAATCTCTGGCCTTGGTGGAAAAATGCCCATTCAGAAGAAATACAAGGTGGAGATGGGGCAGATGATTTTTATACATTATGGGCTGGCCCCTGTCTCCACCCATCTCACACCTCTGGGATGTCTCACAACTCCCACCCCTCTGAGGGGAGATATGGACACCCGAATTCTATAATGTTCCCTAGCCGTATCCATGAGCATCGCAGACGGAAGATAATACTTTCATATTTTTAGTTATGATTTTATCTTCGTCTGGATATGAAACACGCCTGCCTTGAGAACACCCTACCAGCCAATATCCTGTTTACATGGCTTCCAGTCACCCTACATTCATGTGAATACCAGCTCTATTTCCGTCTAGATGTGTGGAATTCATTTTTATATTCGATAGCATCACAGGGTGGACGGCTTATGAGATATTAAGGTTATAGTCACGGCTCCGTCTTGTCTGCCTGGATTCCCTCTGCCACTGGCCTTACAGGATATTGGACGTGTTACCTTTTGGCATGACTCCAGTTCTGAGGAAGCCAACTAAATTACCACATCAAAGTTAAGGATGGGTCCTGCTGTGTGGACAGTCAGCTTTCATCTACATACTAATTACTCTACCATTTGCCAGTGCAAGGGTGGGGGCTTCTCTCCTTGTGAGTGAGATGTGTCTTCAATTTGCTTCCTGGATGTAATATGGGGAATATTTCGTACCAATATTCATCACATGCGGCAATAAAAAGGGGTATTTACAAGGGAGGAGAAGGAGTTTTTCGTGACGCCACCTGTTGTATGTGGCCAGGGTGACCACCGCTGCCGTATTCCTGTTGGGGATGGTGATGAGGGGCAGCGTTGATGGTAAGCCCTCCACGGGTAGGGCTGGGTGTTCCCGGGGCAGGTGTAGTGGGGGCTGCGTACTCTTGATGCTGCACTGGCTCTTCTCTTGCAGCTTCTCCAGCCAGCACCCAGGGACAGCAATGCGGCTCTGCAGGTGGGGATTCTGCTGCTGTTTAGCAATAAACAATCTCAGGCACTTTTGAGCTGACCGGATACTTATTTTCTATTGTTCTTAAAAGCAAGTTACAGCACAGTTCACAGTTAAAGTTCTTACACTTTACCGGAGACCCGGGTTCTACTGCAGCTCAGACGGTTCCTCTGCGTCGCTTCCCTCAATGAACCTTTCAGGCCCTGCTTGTCTCTCTCTGTCCTCGCTCACGGGTTCGGTCTGGCCATCACGTGCTCTTTAGTGATGATTCCCTTTGCTTTATGGTCACTAGCCCTAGTACAATGGCTGTGTTCCTACTTCGTGGCAGTAGGTAGGTCGCGGGTCATAGAGTCCCCCGTACCACGCCGGGTTGTCTCGTGATTAGGGTCGTGAAGTCTCCCCTGTCACCTCTACAGAGCCGGCTCTCTGGTCGTTCAGTGACCCAGGTGTGATTTGGGTTCACCAGGCTCCTTCTGCCTCCCTGGTTGTCGGCTCTGGGTCCTCCGGTCAGCTATATTAGTGACGGCTGCCGGGCCCGTTGTTCTCCCACTGTTGTCAGTGTTCAGCTGTGGGGTGTATCGGCTTGTGGCGCATCGTCCCTCACCTTTCTCTCTAGGGCGAGTCCTCTCCTGGGTATCCTGCTCCAGGGAACTGCTGCCTCCAGGGAACCTCTCCTCCTGGGAATCAACTCCTCCAACCTAGTGTTCCAGTGTTTTTAGTACTGTTCCTCCACCCACTTGTCCGGGTTCTACCTCTCTATCCACCCACACTTCTCTAAACTCCCGCCAACCCTTGCCCTACATAGTCAGTGGCTTAGGGTCAGAGTGTGTCGGTGTGTGGATGTTTTAAGTCGACCGTCTTACCTCGTCTGGCTGCAGTTCACCCTGTGGCTGCCCTGGTCGCAGGGGCGCCACACATGCAGTCGATGAGGCACACTGCGCATTACTGCCAGCAGTGCCAGGTGCTTCTGCTGTCCCCCGGGTCCTTCTCCTCCGTTGGTGTTGCTGCGCCACCCCCTGCCATAATCCTTCACAAGCATGCCTCAGCGTCTGCCCCCATCGTGACATCACCCTGTTAGTAACTGCACATGCGGCCGCCATTTTTGTACACCTGATCTGCTATTGCGCATTACAGGGTGAACAAAAATGTCAGCAGCGTGAGTCACGAGTCCGCCCTCACTGCTGCATGAGCTCGACCCCATCATCACCTCGCCATTCTCCAAAGAAAGGATGCCACTGCCGCATGAGCACACCCAAGAGCCAACTCATCACCCTCCATAGGAAGGACACCACTGCCACATGAGCCCACCCCAGAGCCTCCACCACCCTCCAAAGAAAGGTGCCATCGCCACACTAGCCGGGCCCTGGAGCTTAGGGGGTCCCAAAAGTCCCTTTGACCTATAGAAAAAGACTAATGCTATTAAAGATTTGTACTAATTGGGGACCCTAGTTACCTGCTGTGTACCTTGGATACCAGCAGGTGAGCGGAGAAGGCTGGTAACCAAGGTATACATGGGGTATCTAGGCAGCGCGCAGCCTAGTTACCCGCAGTTTACCATGGATACCAGCCTGCCCCCACTAACCGTAGCCTGGCAGCGGGAGCAAGACATCGTGGAAACGATATTTAAATCATTTCCACGATGTCGCTGGTCAGTCTGCCTGTGTGACAGCTCACCAGCGATCAGATCACTGGCGACATTGATGTGTGTGACGGCACCTTTACACGTCGCAACATTGCATACAATTTCACTTGCAACTTACTGGATGCAGTGAAATCATGGACACATTGTTCTATTTTGTGGCCGTGTACAAATGGAACAATGTGTCTATGATTTCACTGCAACCAGTAAGTTGCAAGTGAAATTGTATGCAATGTTATGTCATGTAACGGTACCCTTAGCGTCAGTAGACAGATATTGGCATATAGTTGTATTACGACTAGGAGCCCTTCTAATAATAATAATCTTTATTGACATAGCGCCAACATATTCCCCAGCGCCTTACAGAATAATAGTAGTAAAAAGGGTGATATAAAAAAGACTGAAGGGTTAATGGAGCCCATGATAACCCTGCAGGGCCCTGGACCATCTGCTCTCTGGTGACCCCTGCTGGCCACAGTCGCTCATGACACCCCTGTTCACACATGTCTTATTCTCTGCTCAGGTTTCTGATCTTTATTCTTCTTTTCTAGGCTTTGTGGTTCCTATGAAGATTTACAGATTGGACAAGTGTCTGAAGCTTTAGTAGATTTCACCGGCGGCGTCAACATGACGATCAAACTGGAGCAGGCGCCCTCGGATCTGTGGCAGATCATGCTGAGAGCGGAGTACAGCGGGTGATGGGGTGTCAGACACGGTCCGGGGTGAGTCCCACCTGATCCTATATACCATATACATATATAGGAGATCTATAGCTCATAAAGGAGCTGAAAATTATTCATGAGGCCTTATTAATATTCATAAGCCTGATGAATATTTATTAGACCTGACCGACCGGTGATCAGAAGGCCAAGATTTATTAGGTGGGATCAATCTGCAGATCATTATTAGATGCGATCAATATGGATTAGACCGGAGTAATCTGTACAAGGTCATTGATTAGACCTGACCTATATTAATGAGACATGGCCAATATTAATGAGACTGCGCCAATAGTCACAATTCTGACCGATATTTGTTAGACATGGCCAATAATAATGAGAAATGATCAATGTTTATTAGATCTGACTAATTAATTAATTAGAACTTAACAACATTTATTACACCTGACAAATGATTATTAAGCCTGACCAATATTTCTTTGATCAATTTTCAATAGATCTGACTAATAGCCATAATTTTGATCAATATCCATTAGCTCTGACCAATATATTCCATAGAGCTGATCAATATTGTTTAGTATTGAGGCCTCGGGTCAGTACTATCAGTACTAGTCATCAGACCCGACTAATAATAATTAGCTCTCACCAATATTTATTTAGGCCTGACTAATTATCATTAGACATGACTAATATTCATAATTATGTCCAATATTTATTAGACCTGATCAATAATTATTAAGCCTGGACAATATTTTTTTGGCCTAAGGACTGAGCAATATTCATAATTCCGACCAATTATTAGGCCTGATCAATATATATTATTTGTTAAATCAAAGTTTATTAGCAATCCAAATAAAGAAATTACATAGATTACTGCTATATGTATACTAAGATTGATTGCAAAAGTTTTACAAATTTCGAAAATGGATAAACCATGAATACTCAAACTTATATTGTAGTGTACACTCATCCAAGTGTATTCATATATTTAAAATAAAAAGTAACAGTTGTAGTACTATGTTGAGAAATAGAATAGAAAAGAAAAGAAAGGAAAAGGAGAGAAAGGAAAGAGGGGGGGGAAAGTATAGGGGTAGGGAGGAGGACCGGATGTGATATTTCTTCAAACCTGAGTCAGAACCAGTTGCTCTCAAATGTGAATGCTGGAATTCTTCTAGAGAGTAGCTAAACAGCGTCCCACTGTCTCAGCCACTCCTTCAACTCTTGTGTTTCTCTGAACATGATCCAGGGTGCCCATAAGGCACAGTGTCTATCGGCGGCAACCGGACCTGGAAGAGACTGAGACACCAACTCTTCCAGTCTGCAAACATCATTAAGTTCCGTTACCAGTTCAAATCTAGAAGGTCGTCTAGTGCGTTTCCACCACCTGGGAATTAAACGTCTTGCGGACGTTAGAAAGTATCTCAGCAAATCTTTTTTAAATTTCGCTATGGACATAGATGATCTATTCAATAAGGCTAGGTCTGCCGAAAATTCTATGTCATTAGACGTGACTTTATTGTAAAGTGTATTGACTTCCCTCCAGAAGGGGACTATCAAGGGACAACCCCACCAGACATGTATGTAGGTACCGACATCACTCTCGCAGCGCCAGCACCTATCTGAGGTCGCGGGGAACATCGCATGGACGTCTGCCGGGCATCTGTACCACCTCGCCACCACCTTATAGTTTCTCTCCTGTGACAATGCCGTTGACGATGATTTGTACGTAAGGATATGTATTTTCTCCCAGTCTGAGGTACTCAGCTTCAGTCCTAGGTCTCTTTCCCACCTCTCCCTGAACCTGTTGGGCCCGGGCGCAGATCTATTGTGGTGAGCTGTCAAGACACGATACAATGTAGATATAGCATGTGGGACGTGAGTCTTACTCATACATAATTGTTCAAACCCTAGTAGGGGACGGGTTATATCCTCCAGGGGTAAAGTTTTGATGTAGTTTTTGAGTCTGGCATGTGTGAACCAAGCCCCCCCGGGTATAGAGCCTGCTGGATAGATCATATGTAGGGGCCTGATTCCCTCCCGAGAAACAAAGTCCCTGAGTATGGGATATGATTGTCTTGTGATGTTTAAGAACGAGGGATCTCTATGGTCTATCGGAAAGGAGGTATTACCATATATTGGAGTGAGAGGTCCAGGGTGGGATGTCAGTTGTAGAGTTTTAGTCTGAATCATAAAGGAGCTGTGGATTTGGCTAGTTAAAAAGGAAGGGTCTCTGGTGCGTAAGGAGCTAGGCGACCATATCATTGTTAGGGGATTATCATCCCGTCCCCCCACTTCTATTTCCACCCAACGTTTCCGCTCTCCAGAGCAGAACAGATCCAATATACATCTATCAATCGCTGCATAATGATAAAGAATGAAGTCGGGGAGACTCAGGCCCCCCCTGTTTATTTGCTTGTGTAGTAGAGTTAGAGATAATCGGGGCTGACCATGGGACCATATGTATTTTATCATCAAGGTTTTCAATCTAGAGAAAAAGGCGGCTGGCAAGCGTATGGGCACCGTCTGGTAAATGTATAGTAAGCGAGGCAGAACGTCCATACGAATGGAGTGAATTCTCCCCAGCCAAGTCAGAGCCATCTTGTTCCATTTGGTCATATCTGACTCAAGTTTTGATATTAATGTGATATAATTTAGATCAAATAATTGATTGGGGTCTTTAGGTAATTTAATGCCCAAATAGGTTATATAATCTCTACGCCACTCGAATGGGTAATCTCGCCTCAGCAATTCCATCAGAACCCCCGGAAGGGAAATGTTCAGGAACTCTGATTTAGATGAATTAACCTTAAAATTGCTAAAGTGGCCAAAAATGGATAATTCTTTTAAGGCGTTTGGGATGCTGATCAGGGGGTTGGATAGGTATAGCAGCAAGTCATCGGCAAAGAGGGCTAGTTTGTGGTCCTTAGTCCCCACGGTCAGACCCTGTACAGAAGGGTTCGCTCGAAGGGCACAAGCCAGGGCCTCCATGTATAGTATATACAGTAAGGGTGATAGAGGGCAGCCCTGGCGGGTTCCGTTTTTAATGGAGAATGCCTCTGACAAAGATCCATTGATCCTGAGTCTGGCTGAAGGACATGTATACAGCGCCCCAATGCGATGAAGCATCACCGCATCAAGGCCCATATGCCGGAGTACTGCAAACATGAACCCCCAGTGCACCCTGTCAAACGCTTTTTCTGCGTCTAGTGACAGGATGCACATGGGGATCCCCCTCCGTCTAGCTGCGTCCACCACCGCCAGGGACCTAATGGTGTTGTCTCTTGCCTCTCTGCCGGGGACAAAACCCACCTGATCAGCATCTATTGCACCCGGGAGGAGGTGTTTCATCCTGTCCGCTATTAGTTTGGCGTAGAGCTTAATATCCAAGTTAATTAGTGATATTGGTCTATAACTCCCGCAAGTTGATGGATCTTTGCCTGGCTTGGGTAGAACCACCACGTGGGCTGTCAATGCCTGCTTGGGGAATGTCTCTCCCCTTGAGATTGCATTGCATACATTGAGGAGAGTTGGGTTTAAGATGTTTGAGAATTGTTTATAAAACAAGGCAGTGAAGCCATCTGGGCCCGGACTCTTGCCAACCTTCATCTGTTTAACCCCTTCCTCAATTTCCTGTAAAGTAAAGTCCATGGAAAGTTGACCAACACACTCCTTTGGGAAGGTTGGCATACCGCATTTTTTGAGATAATCTTCCACCTTCCTATTAAAATGCTCTGGTGTCATTGCATCATAATGACCCTTCAGCTGGTAGAGAGACGTATAGAATTGACGAAACCTTGTTAATATGTCCGAGGTCTTATGGACCAATCCTCCGCTATCCGTTTTAATGTGGGGTATGAAGGTCTGTGTGTGTCTAGGGTGCAGAGCCCTGGCCAATAGGCTTCCACATTTATTTCCCAGCATATAGTATCTAGAGCGTAGTCTGTCTCGGAAGGCTTTTCCCTTCTGATCTAGGATAGATAGTAATTTGGATCGCGTTGTTGACAGGTCAGAGTACACAACTGGATCTTGGTTTTTTTTATGCGTTGCTTCTAGGGAATTTATTTGGGACAAAAGAGACTCAATCTCCCGACTCCGAAGTTTTTTCAGGCGAGTGCCATGCGATATGAGTATGCCCCTTATGACACATTTCATGGCTTCCCATTTTAAAGGGAGAGATGTCCCATCACCTTCATGGTCGAGGTTAAAATTTCGAATGGCTGACGTGACATCAGCATGGCATGTGGGATCTTTTAGCAGGTTTTCGTTCAATCGCCAGGTGTACTCTGGTTTTGAATTGTCTGATCTGATCTGCATGGAAAAAAGTATGGGGGCATGATCCGACCAGACAATGTGTCCTATCTGCGCCCAGACCCCTCTGTCCAGAAGAGAGTGGGAGACATGAAACCTATCTATTCTGCTGTATTGTGAATGCACAGGAGAGAAAAAGGTGTAGTCTTTGGTGTCTGGGTTTAGGATACGCCATACATCCACCAGGAGCATGTCCTCCCAGTGTTTAGCAAGGTGGCGGAGAGATGGCCCAGATAAATATGACTTACCCGACGAGACGTCCATCGATGGGTTGATAGGGAAGTTGAAATCGCCCCCTAGTATAATGGGTGTCGATCCAGCAAATTCCTCGAGTTTTCTGCGGGTTTGTGCCCCAAAACGTCCCTGTTTCCTGTTGGGATAATAGATGTTAGCCAATACAAATACCTCTGTTTGCCAAGATACTTTCAGGAAAATATATCGACCCGAAGGGTCTATCGCTTCCTCTGCAATTTTCGGAACACACGTTCTATGGAAAGCAATAGATACCCCACGGGACTTGGAGTCTGGATTAGAACTATGATACCATAATGGGTAGTCTCTTGTCTCACATTTCGGTATTTTGTCAGTGCGAAAGTGTGTCTCCTGAATCATCACAGTTTGAATTTTTTGTTTGTGAAAGGAGTAGAGGATCTGGCGTCTTTTTTCGGGTACATTTAGTCCCTTTGCATTAAAGGAACAACAAGTAAAATCAGCCATCATTCACAAGTATAGCACCATAGATATAGTAATGAGATATATCAGCCGGTGTAGGGGGAAAGGAAAGGGGTTGGGAATTAGGTAAGGTTGGGATGAAGAAAAGAGCATAGAAAGAGAACACAAATATATTCATAACACAGAAGATGATAAAACATAACGTAGTTAAATCTAGGCACTCGTGGTGCCTCAACTTGTGCAAGGAAGGACAAACCATTGTGTCCAGCACGTAGAGGGGATGGGTGGAAGTCCAAGGCTAGGATCCCCCGCTTCCTCGCCCCTTCGCCTTTTAATCAACTCTTTATCACTGCAAGCAAAATACCTATACATGTAATGCAATATAACTAGGACATTTGTGTCTACGCAATTAGTATATTGACATTTGCAACCTCTTATGATAACTAAATTATAACTCCGATGGGGGAGCAGTGCTTCCCTTAGTAAGGACCCATTGGGGGTGAGGAAGGGAAGAGGGGAAGGTGAGAGGGGGTCGGGGTTTGGGGGGAAGGTTTACAGGGCAAATCAAATGGGGAAGAGGGGTCCGCAATCTGGTGGTAGGAGGGTCACACTTATACGGTCGGCAATAACGTTCCAGTTTTCCAGCTAGTGGAGGAATTGTGATGTCTTTCAGTTGATGGTTTCCAAGTCATGGTGGTAGATCAAGTCCATTTTCTCCAAAGGGGATAACATTCCTTATGTCCCGCAGCCGTCAAGTATGAGAACCTCTGGGTGGAGTGTGACGTCGCACCCCCTGCCATCTGTCAGGTGGAGGGGGCAGATGTGGGATTCTCGGCCAGTCAGGGAGGGCGATCTCCGGGATGTCTAGGGCCTTACAAAAAGCTGCTAAGTCTCCAATTCTTCTGAAAGAGGCAGATTTTCCTCCCTTTGTCGCCACCAATTGAAAAGGGAAACCCCACCTGTATGTGATGTCCTTTTCTTTCAGAAGCGAGAGAAGAGGCTTGAGGCCACGTCTCTGCAGCAGGGTGCGGCGAGCAAGATCTGGCAGAAGAAATACCGGCACATCCCGAAATAATATCTCCCCCTGCTGTCTGGCTGCTTGCATTATGGATTCCTTAACTGAATAAAAATGAATCCTGCAGATTATGTCACGTGGTCTGGCCTCTGGAGATGGTCTGGGGGCTAAAGCCCTGTGGACTCTGTCCATTTCAATGTGTGGGCCATCTGGGTCTCCCATAATCTGTTTGAACAATGTTTGGACTGTCTTAGGTAGATCAACAGGGGAGATGGACTCTGGCAGCCCCCTTATCCTGACATTATTGCGCCTATTTCGGTTTTCAGAGTCCTCTTGGTTATAGAGGAGATCTTCTATGAGGGATGAATGTGCAGCCAGAAGGGCTCGCTGTGCCTGCAGTTCGTCTAGTACAGCTTCTTGGGAATGCTCTACTTCCTCCACTCTGGAGGTGAACTCTGTTCTCAGGGCCTGCACCTCTGATTTATAGGAGGCTTCTAGTCTGCATGCGAACCTTTCCAGGTCGCGCTTGGTGGGTAAGTTTTTTAGATAAGTACTTATCTCCTCCATCGATGCTCCCTCCATCACAGCTGGTGGGGAATCGTCCTCCTCCTGCAGGTCTCTCAGCTCCAGGAAGGGGTTAGCCCCGCGCTCCGCTCTCCCTGTGTTGTGGTGTGGTTGTGGAGCCTGCGCCATCTTGGGAGTGTTTGTCTCTGCAGGGGCTCCCGCTCCGGAACGGAGATAGCGCACTATGGGGCCTTGAGAGCCGGTCTCCTCGGTGCCGGTGCTTCCCTGAGTCCTCCTGTTCTTCCCCATCTAGTTTTGAGAACGTCTTGTGCGGTATTTATGTGGCGAAGGGGCTCGGGATCACGGAGCTCGTGTAAGCTGCTTCCTATCCCGCCATGCGCAAGCCACGCCCCCCCTGATCAATATATATTAGACATGACCAATATTTATGTAAGTCTGACTGATAGTCAATAGACATGACCAATTGTTATGATTCTGACCAATGTCAAGGGAAATAAGTGTCAATTCCAGTTTTGTCCACCAGAGGGCGGTGGTGCTATACCATTTCTATTCCTTTCATTTAATAATTTAGCCAAAATCAATATCCATTAGTCTGACTAATATTCATTACACCTGAACATTATTTATTTGATCTGGAAAATAATAATTAGGCCTGGACAATATTTGTTTGGACTGATTAATGACAAATCTTCATTAGACCTGACCAATGTCCACTATGATATACACAACCGTTAATTAATATATTTAAGGCCTTAATAATGTCCATGACATCTCAATAATATTCACCAGGACTAACAAGTAGAAGTGAGCCCTGATTAATATTCATGAGCCCTGATTAATATTCATGAGCCCTGATTAATATTCATGAGCCTGATTAATATAAGAGCCGTCTATTTTATATTCTCTTGATTAATATTCTTGAGGTTGAACAATCTTCACCAAACACAAGGTCGTATGTGCTCAAAGTACATAATAATAATAATAATAATAATAATAATAATTTTGGTTTAAAACTTTTTTTATAGTTTTTTTTATTTCAGATCTTTTTCACCATTCTCAATATTTGTAAATATGACTTTTCTTGTGTTTCAGCCTGAACGGGTCTTGGATAACGGATTAGTGGCGGGACACGTGTACACCGTGACCGGGATCCGGCCGGTAAGATTACAGGCGTCCACCGTCGCCGCCGTCCAGCCACTTTCTGTGTCTGTGATGAGTAATGAGTGAATTCCTCCTTGGCTTCTCTCCAGGTGACCTGCAAATCTGGAACACAAAACTTAGTCAGGCTGAGAAACCCCTGGGGGAAGATCGAATGGAAAGGAAACTGGAGCGACAGGTAAGAAACAAATAATAAAATACAAATATATTTCCATTACATTTCATGACACTATATTGCCCTCTAGTGGACAGAACTGACACTACAGAAAGTATTACTTTTATTATTAGTATTATTATAATTTATATTATATTATTATATGAGATATAATATATGTGTAATTATAATTATTATACTAAATCATTTATTATTATTAATTATTATTATTATTTTAAACAACAAATTTCTATACAATTAATCTTGCTTTGGCAAAACTGATGTGTATTTAGTCCTAAATTAGCCAATAAAGCTTCATTGAACCTTGAACCAATTATATATAAATATATTTCCATTACATTTCATGACACTATACTGCCCTCTAGTGGACAGAAGTGACATTACATAAAGAAAGAAAATTAAATGATAAAATATAAAAATAATACTATTATTATTAGTATTATTATATTTTATATTATATTATATACAATATATTATTATATTATATATGTGTAATTGTTATATTATATATAATAATATTTATTGTTATTATTATTTTATACTAAATATATTTCTTTACAAATCACCAGTGGATCACAAATAATGGTTGGTGGCCACTTATGCTGCTCCTTTCTGATCCCCATCTCCTCAAGTTGACTATACCATCACTGTAAATAAGCTCCTGTACTTTGTGTCACCCTCACCTCATGGTTAGATTGTAAGCTCTTATGAGCAGGGCTGTCATTATTTTGCTCTAATTATTGTATTATGCTTTGTATTGTATTGTATCATATTTTCTGATAACTGTTTCTTCTGATTGTTAGATATGATCTTCTCTATTGTAAAGTGCTGCAGAATATGTCGGCACTATAAAAATAAAGATTATTATTATTAATTATATATAAATGTATTTCCATTACATTTCATGACACTATACTGCCCTCTAGTGCTCAGAAATGACACTACAGAAAGACAGAAAATTAAATGATAAAGTATCAAAATAATACTTTTATTATTAGTATTATTATATTTTATAATATATTAATATGTGAGATATAATATATAATACTAGTTAGAAGCCCGATGCTATCGCATCGGGAAGACGGTGAGTGCACAATAGGGACAGACTCTGTGGCCATCTCTCCCCCTCACCGCACATGTATACAGACACACACACATGACAAACAAACACACGTATAGACATGTACACATACATGTATACAAACACACACGTACACACAGATATGTATACAGACACACACACATGTACACAAACACACAGAATCACAAATTCTTTGATATTATTATCTTCATTTAATTTGTATTCAATGAAAAAATACAAAAAGAATTGTCCTAAAGCCAAATTGGATCTAATTCCACCAAACATAAAAAAGGGGGTGGACAAAAGTATTGGCACTGTTAGAAAAGTCATGTGATGCTTCTCTAATTTGTGTAATTAACAGCACCTGTAACTTACCTGTGGCACCTAACAGGTGTTGGCAATAACTAAATCACACTTGCAGCCAGTTGACATGGATTAAAGTTGACTCAACCTCTGTCCTGTGTCCTTGTGTGTACCACATTGAGCATGGAGAAAAGAAAGAAGACCAAAGAACTGTCTGAGGACTTGAGAAACCAAATTGTTAGACGGTCCTGAAGTTTGATTCAGCACTGAAGTGACGTGGACAATTATTACCTAGGTAAAGGATTTCTTTTTGTAAAGCTTTTTTGATCTTTTTTTGTGAAACTACGCTGACGTATTACTCATTTATTATTATATTGTCCTTGGATGTTGGTTGAACTTTATTGACATCATTGTATGCAATTTGTAACATTATTTTCAGCTGTTAGGTCAGATTATGCCTGTATGTAATTTTGTTTTGTATTGATTCTAAATGTACTTATAAATATGTCTGAATAATTCTATTGTATTTCTATGATGTAGATAACCCCTGATGAAAGCCAAGTGTGGCTGAAACATCGGGAATTGTACGACTTTTTTCTTTTGATCAAGTGCTGACATTTCAATAAAATACGGACATTCAATACGTGAATTCATTGTTTTCAATTTTTGGTGTGCCAGGGTACATATATATATATATAGTCACACAGAGCCTGTCACATGACCTGCTGATTCTGTTCCTGGAGCTTTCATTGGCAATGGAACAACCGGGTGCAGGTGAGAAGACAGCGGCGAGGAGGGGGGAGGACGGAGCGGGGGGAGGATGGAGGATGGAGCGGCGGGAGGATGGAGGATGGAGCGGCGGGGGGAGGAGGACAATTATATATAAATGTATTGTATATATACAATTTTATGTAAATGTATTTCCATTACATTTTATGAGACTATACTGCCCTCTAGTGGACAGAACTGACACTACAGAAACACAGAAAAAAGAGAATTTTGTTTACGTACCGTAAATTCTTTTTTCTTTAATCATCAATGGGAGACCCAGACAATGGGGTTTAGGGCTCCGCCCTCCGGAGGTCACACTAGGTACTACAAGTTTGTAGACACCGCCTCCTCCGCTTATAAACCCCCACCGTAGGGAACATCCTCAGTTTAGTCCATAAGCTGCGAGGAGAAAAATGAACCACACCCGAAACATCGGGAAGAATGCCGTGCACAGACGGTTTGAACAACCCGTAAAACACTGTCTCAACAGAGAACAGATCAAATGCAAACATGCAACGGAACAACTGGGTGGGTGCTGGGTCTCCCATTGATGATTAAAGAAAAAAGAATTTACGGTACGTAAACAAAATTCTCTTTTTTCTGGTCATCATAATGGGAGACCCAGACAATGGGGATGTCCTAAAGCAATACCCCAGGGCGGGAAGAGTTCCTCAACAAGACGGATAATACACGGTCCCCCTTAAAGGTGGGCAACCGCCACCTGGAGGACCCGCCTGCCCAAACTTGCGTCCGCAGAGGCATGGGCATGCACCATATAGTGCTTTGAGAAAGTGTGCAGGCTGGACCAGGTGGCCGCCTGACACACCTGTAGAGCAGATGCTCGATGTCGCAAGGCCCATGAGGCACCTACAGCTCTAGTAGAGTGTGCCTTCAAACCCACCGGGAGAGGTAAACCAGAAGACCGGTATGCCTCCTGAATGGGAGCCTTGATCCATCTGGCCAAGGTCGACTTCGAAGCCGCGGACCCCTTACAGCGACCCATCGTGAGGACAAATAAGGAATCCGAACTCCTAAAGGAGGCGGTCCTGGACACATAAATGCGTACAGCTCTCACGAGATCCAGAGTATGGAGGTCGCGCTCAACCTGATGAACGGGAGCGGGGCAAAATGATGGGAGAACAATCTCCTGGTTTAGGTGGAAAGTTGAAACCACCTTCGGCAAGAATTCAGGCCGCGGGCGCAACACCACCTTGTCTTGGTGAACCACCAGAAAGGGTGACTTGCACGAAAGTGCAGCCAATTCTGAGACCCTTCTCAGAGACGTAATTGCCACCAGAAAAACCACCTTCTGGGACAGACGAGAGAGAGAGATGTCTCTCAGTGGCTCAAACGGCGGTTTCTGCAGTGCCGCCAGGACCATGTTGAGGTCCCAAGGGTCCAGAGGTCGTCTGTAAGGCGGAACCACCCGAGACACCCCCTGCAGAAATTGACGAACCTTCGGGAGGAGCGCCAAGCGCCTGTCAAACAGCACTGAAAGTGCTGATACTTGACCTTTCAGAGAGCCAAGGGATAATCCCAACTCCAAACCCGACTGTAGGAAGGCCAACAATGTCGGGATGGACAAGGGCCACGGTGAGCGTCCACCAGAGGCACACCAGGAGAAAAAGATTTTCCACGTTCTGTGGTATATCTTCCTGGAGACAGGTTTCCTTGCCCGATTCATCGTGGCAACCACCGTAGGAGAGAAGCCCCTGGATGTCAGCAACCAGGCCTCAAGAGCCATGCAGTCAATCTGAGGGCCCTGGAATTGAGGTGGAAGAATGGGCCTTGCGCGAGTAGATCTGCGCGTTCTGGAAGAGCCCACCGGTGTCCGCCTGACAGTTGCCAGAGGTCCGGGTACCAGGACCTCCGGGGCCAATCTGGAGCCACTAGAATGGCTACTCTGCATTCCGTCCTGATTTTCCACAGGACCCTGGGAATCAGAGCCAGAGGCGGGAACACATATGGCAGCTGGAAGCTGGACCAACTCAGGATCAGGGCATCCGCCCCCAGAGACTGAGGATCCCACGATCGTGCCATGTATTGGGGCACCTGATGATTCAGCCTTGAGGCCATCAGATCCACGTCCGGAGTGCCCCATTTGCTGCAGATGTCCCGGAAGACGTCTGGATGCAGGGACCACTCTCCGGCGTCCATCCCCTGTCGGCTCAGGTAGTCGGCCTCCCAGTTCTCGACCCCTGGGATGTGAACTGCGGAGATCAGGCAGCCGTTTTCCTCCACCCAGAGTAGAATGCGGTGGACTTCGGCGAGGGCCTGAGCACTTCTGGTCCCTCCCTGATGATTTATGTAGGCGACGGCCGTCGCATTGTCGGACTGAACCCGAATGGGGTGTCCTGACAGGAATTTCTGAAACGCCAGGAGCGCCAGATAGACCGCCTTGATCTCCAGCACGTTGATCTGTAATGCCGACTCCGACTGAGTCCAGAGGCCTTGAGCCCTGTGGTGCAAGAACACCGCACCCCAGCCTTTCAGACTGGCGTCGGTGGTCACCACTAACCATGACGGTTTTAGAAAGGACCGGCCCCGTGACAGATGAAGTGGCTGGAGCCACCACTGTAGGGAGTCCCTGGTCGATTGTGACAGCGTCACCAGCCGATTCAGAGAAATCGTCCTTTTGTCCCATCGGCGAAGAATCTCCAACTGGAGAGGACGGAGGCGAAACTGTGCGAAAGGCACCGCCTCTATCGCCGCCACCATGCGTCCCACCAGCTTCATCAACCCCCGTAGGGAAGATTGTGGTGACAGGAGAACATTCTGCACTCCTGATTGGATCGCAAGCTGTTTGGCTTGAGGTAGGGACACCAGGGCTGAGTCCGTGTGGAAGTCCATGCCCAGATATGTCAAAGACTGGGTCGGAATCAGGGTCGACTTTGGAATGTTGAGAAGCCACCCGAACTGTTCCAGAGACCTCATGGTCACCTCCAGGCTCACCCGACAAAGGTCTTCCGATGGCGCCCTGACCAGCAGGTCGTCCAAATAGGGAATGACGGCGTGTCCCTGCACATGCAGGAGAGCCATCATTGAGGCCATCACCTTTGTGAACACTCGCGGTGCCGAGGCTAGCCCGAATGGCAGTGCCACAAATTGGAAGTGTTCTTCCCCCACTGCGAATCTCAACCAGCGCTGATGAGCCGGTGCAATGGGCACGTGAAGGTAGGCGTCTCGGATATCTATGGACGCCAGGAAGTCTCCCTGTGACACAGCCGCGATCACGGAGCGCAGGGATTCCATACGGAACTTCCGAACCAACACGTGGCGGTTGAACAACTTGAGGTCCAGAACCGGACGAAAAGAGCCGTCCTTCTTTGGGACAATAAAGAGGTTGGAGTAAAAACCCCTGAACCTCTCTCCCGTGGGTACTGGGACCACCACTCCGTCTCTGCGGAGTCCCTCCAACACCAGATGAAAAGCCTGAGCTTTGTCTAGGGATGGAACAGACCGATGGAATCGGTGTGCCGGCTGTGACGTCAGCTCTATCCTGTAGCCTTTTGAGACTACGTCTCGGACCCACTGGTCTTGAACGTGGAGAAGCCATCTGTCCTGGAAAAGAGACAGGCGGCCCCCCACCTGTGGGGAGACAGGATGAAGGAGCGAGTCATGTAGAGGCGGGTTTAGGGGTGGCAGCTGCAGCCCCTGCCGGCTTCTTTTGGCGACTTTTGTTGCGCCACTGAGTGGAGGGCTTGCCCCCACGGTCCGCGCGAGCGGACGCCGCTGATGACTGCGAGCTGGGGCGAAAGGACCACTGTTTTGGGTTCCTTTTCACGGAATACCGTGGCTTAGGCTTATTCTGCGGGATCTTAGACTCAGCAGAATCCTTTATCAGCTTGTCCAGCTCGGTGCCGAAGAGCCTGTCACCAGCAAACGGAAGATTTTGCAAAATCTTCTTAGACGTGGCATCTGAGTCCCAAAGACGCAGCCACAACAACCTGCGGATCGCTATAGCATTGGCCGAAGCCACAGCCGAGCGAGTGGCAGTTTCCAAAGTTGCCGTCCTGGCGTAATCCGCATAAGCCCTTGCTCTGTCGGTGAGTGCCAGGACCTCTGGGCTGGCCCTAGCTAGATCAGAGATACCATCCAAGCAGGAGGTAATCGCTTGTAGGGTCCAGACCGCGGCAAAATTAGGGGCAAATGAAGACCCCACAGCCTCATAGGAAGACTTGGCGAGTTGCTCGACCTGTCTATCAGTAGCATCCTTCAATGAGGAGCTATCAGAGGCAGAAAACAAGGAGCGTGTAGCAATCCTAGTCATGGAAGCGTCCACCTTAGGGGACTGTGACCATTCCAGAAGCACCTCCTGAGGAAAGGGAAAGCGAAGGTCCTTAGGTTTACGGACATAACGCCGCCCAGGATGTAACCTGGGTGCTCTAATCACCCTTCCAAAATTAGTGTGGTCCATAAAGGACCCACTTGGTCTCGCCTCCGGCCGCAGCCATTGATAGACCTCCTTGGGTGAACAGTCACCTCCTCAGGAGGAGTGACCAGACGTAATGTCTCATTGATGGAGGACACCAGATCCTCCACCCCATCTGGAGGTTCAGAGACAGACCCGAGAGTAGAACCCCCATCATCTTCCTCACCATCAGAGGAACGCTCCTCCTCAGAGGGAGCTTGGAGCTCTGGAGAGGCCTCACGAGCTCGCTTAGGGGGTCTCACAGAAGAAGTAAGAAGCACCCGGGGGTAACTGGGAGGAGTAGCTGGGTTTTCCAGCCTCCTATGAAGTGCCTCCAGGGATTGCGACATGGAGGACATCTGGGACAGCAGAGATTCATTTATCTTATTCTGCGCTTCCCATGTCCCTGGGATCACCCGAACCTCAGGGTACAGACCCGCAGATCCTGATTCAACAGTAACTGTCCGGGTCTCTGGGCGTCCGCAATTATTGCAGGACCCCTCACCAGTGAACCGTTGCATGTAGCGCAGGTAATGGTGCCATCTGCCGCCTTAGCAGCATGCTTCCTTACTGAGGACATCGCCACAGTAGGGGGAAATAAGCCAAGTTGTAACAAACAAACCGGAGATCCCGGTGGCTTACCGACCGCAGTAAGCGGTAGGAGGAAGCGGTGTTCGTGTGTGACCTCCGCGAGTCCCGGTCTCCCCTGGAAAGTGCAGACACACGCTGCATAGATAGGGAGAAGATGGCCGCCGACAGTAAAGTCATAGGCGTGGCCAGGAACACGCGGGAGAACACAAAACACGCCCATCGGTGATGTCACCGTAAGAGCTGCTTCCTCCTCCTCCAGGCAGCCTCAGTAATGGAGGTGCCAGAGCCCGCAGCGCGGGAAAAGAGTGTGTAACAATACACATACACACACAGACTGCATGCACAAAACAAACATCAGCAGTCTACAGCCCTGAGACACACAGGGCGGTCAGCCAGAGTGACCCCAGCACAGGGTACACCGACAGAACCGCGGACCCGAGGGTAACCGCGCGGTCTGAGTGTCGTGACACCAAGTGCCAGACACTACCCCCAGGCACACAGGAGACACACCAGGTGCCTCAGTGCCGGTCCGGTCTGTAAGCACCTTTAGGGAGGCCTCGGACGGGGTACAGCACCAGTCCGGAGTGTAAGCACCATTTAGGGAGGCCTCGGACTGGGCTGGCTCCGTCCGGTCTGTAAGCACCATTAGGGAGGCCTCGGACGGAGCGGAGCTGTGCAAGGCTCCAGGCTCCCCCTCTCCAGAGCCTCCTTGGAGGGATGGAAAGGAAGGAGCTCGACAGCGTACCGGGAGAACAGCAAGTGTCCAGGCTAAAAAGCCCTCCGGTACCTCCACCAGCGTGTGCCACAAAGGGTGAGCGGGGAGATTGTCGAGGGTCCCGACTGGGACCTTATTACCTTGTCTTCATACGCCATCACGTAAGCTGTGAGAATGCAGTGAAGTGCAAGCAAAGCGTGATCCTCCGAGCACACTAAGTTAAAAACTGAGGATGTTCCCTACGGTGGGGGTTTATAAGCGGAGGAGGCGGTGTCTACAAACTTGTAGTACCTAGTGTGACCTCCGGAGGGCGGAGCCCTAAACCCCATTGTCTGGGTCTCCCATTATGATGACCAGAAAATGAAATGATAAAATATAAAAATACTATTATATGTTATTTTATATTGTTATATATAATTATATTATATGTGTAATTATAATTATTATAGATAATATGTATTATTATTATTATTATTATTATTATTTTACACAACATATATTTCTATACAGTTGTATGAGCCCTCGTGGACAGGGTCCCTGCCCCTCCTGTACCTGTACGTCCTGATCGCCTAGATTTAGTGTACTTGTTCTTGTCTCCCTTATCCTCATGTAAAGCGCCATGGAACCTAATGGCACTATATAAATAAATAATAATAATATAAATGTCCATTACATTTCATGACACTATACTGCCCTCTAGTGGACAGAAATTACACTACAGAAAGACAGAAAATTAAATGATAAAATATGAAAATAATACTATTATTATTGGTATTATAATATTTTATATTATATTATTATATGAGATATAATATATATAATTATATTATGTGTAATTATTATATGATATAATCATGTTATTAGTTTACACAAAATATATTTCTATACAAATATAAATACAAATGTATTGCCATTACATTTCATGACACTATACTGCCCTCTAGTGGACAGAATTGACACTACAGAAAGACAGAAAATGTAATTATAAAATATAAAAATAATACTATTATTATTAGTATTATATTTTATATTATATTATCATATGATATATAATATATAATTATATGTGTAATTATAATTATATAAGTATATATTAGGCTGTGGGAGGGTGAGTGAAAGCTGTAGGGGGGGTATGAGTGAGTGCAGGCTGTGGAAGGGTGAGTGCAGACTGTAGGAGGGTGTGAGTGCAGGCTATAGGGGGTGAGTGAGTGCAGGCTGTGGAAGGGTGAGTGCAGACTGTAGGAGGGTGTGAGTGCAGGCTATAGGGGGTGAGTGAGTGCAGGCTGTGGAAGGGTGAGTGCAGACTGTAGGAGGGTGTGTGAGTGCAGGCTATAGGGGGTGAGTGAGTGCAGGCTGTGGAAGGGTGAGTGCAGACTGTAGGGGTGTGTGAGTGCAGGCTATAGGGGGTGAGTGAGTGCAGGCTGTGGAAGGGTGAGTGCAGACTGTAGGGGTGTGTGAGTGCAGGCTGTGGGGGGATGAGTGAGTGCAGGCTGTAGGGGAGTGTGACTGAGTGCAGGCTGTAGGGGAGTGTGACTGAGTGCAGGCTGTAGAGGGGTGTGAGTGCAGGCTATAGGGGGTGAGTGCAGGCTGTGAGGGGCTGAGTGAGTGCATTCTGTGGGGAGGCGAGTGTAGCAGGATGTTGTATCTCCCTCATCTCCAGTGCCAGCCTACTCTTCTGCGTTCTCCTCCATGGCTGTATCTAGAAATAAAGTAGATTTTCCTACTAATATATTTTATAAATATATAATAAGTAAGAAAAACATAAATGTATATGCAATTATTATATATGACCACTAGAGGACGATGTTCATTTACAATCAGCCAGATGTGTAATTACAAAATTTGACCACTAGATAACACTGTTCATGTACATTCAGCCGGACTTGTAGTTACTGAATTTGTCCACTGGAGGGGGCTATTCATGTACAATTACAACAGTTTAAAAAAAAAAAAAAAAGTTCAGCAGGTGGGAAGAAGTGACTCCTTCTGATAACATGTTATGGATTAGACAAATAAAAGACTGATATCACTGCAGGCCTGGCAGCATCTCCTCTGTGTAAATAATTTAATTAGCAAGGAGTAACTGAGATATGTATGATGAGGTTCTGCAGCAGCTGAAGAGTATGATGAGGTTCTGCAGCAGCTGTGAATATGATGAGGTTCTGCTGCAGCTAATGTCTATAATGAGGTTCTGCAGCAGCTAAGGCATATGATGAGGTTCTGCAGCAGTAGAGGTGTATGATGAGGTTCTGCAGCAGCTGAGGGATATGATGAGTTTCTGCAGCAGCTGTGTGTATGATGAGGTTCTACAACAGCTGATGTCTATAATGAAGTTCTGCAGCAGTTAAGGTGTATGATGAGGTTCTGCAGCAGTTGAGGCGTATGATAAGATTCTGCAGAAGCTGAAGTGAATGATGAGGTACTGCATCAGCTGATGTGTACAATAAAGTACTGCAGCAGCTGAGGTGTGTATGATGCCATCCTGGAGCAGCTGAGAGGTATAATGAGGTTCTGCAGCACCTGCGGGGTATAATGAGGTTCTGCAGCAGCTCAGAGGTATAATAAGGTTCTACAGCATCTCAGGGGTGTATGATGAGGTTCTGCAGCAACTGAAGTGTATAATGAGGATCTGCATCAGCTGAGGGATATGATGAGGTTCTGCAGCACCAGAGGTGTGAATGATGAGGTTCTGCATCAGCTGGCGTGTATGGTGAGGTTCTGTAGCATCTGAGATGTGTGATGAGGTTCTGCAGCAGTTGAGATGTATGGTAAGATTCTGCAGGAGCTCTGGGGTACAATGAGGTTCTGCAGCAGCTGAAGAGCATGAGGTGATTCTGCGGCGGCTAAGGTGTATCATGAGCAGCAGCTGAAGAGTATGATGAGGTTCTGTGGCAGGTAAGGTGTATGATGAGGTTCTGAAGCAGCTGAAGTGTATAATGAGGTTCTGCAGCAGCTGCAGAAAATAAAAAGGTACAAGAGGTTGTGTCTTGTAATTTTGAACCTCAATAACATCGTCCCCCGGACAGTCAGTCAGAAACACTGGATCATCAAACAGCTCCGCAGGAGACTCGAAGAAGTGGAAGAAAAATTCTAAGGCTGCGTTCACACATTGCGTATTTTTGCGCACACTTTTCAAAATATGCAATGTGCCTTTTGTCTGCCGGCAAAGTAAATGGGAAATTCACTGTGCAATACAGACAGTGCGTAAAAAAGAAGATTTTTGGTACTCACCGTAAAATCTCTTTATCGGAGCTTCCATTGGGGGACACAGAATACCATGGGTGTATGCAGCTGCCACAAGGAGGCGACACTATGCTAAGAATAAAAAATTAGCTCCTCCTCAGTAGTATACACCCACCAGACAGATCCAAGTTGGCCAGTTTAGTGTAAAAGCAGTAGGAGAAGCAAATAGAAATGAATACAGACTTACCCACCACAAACACGTAAAAAGGGTGGGTGCTGTGTCCCCCAATGGAAGCTCCTAGAAAGAGATTTTACGGTGAGTACCAAAAATCTTCTTTTCTCTATCGCTTCATTGGGGGACATGGAAGACCATTAGACGTACAAAAGCAGCCCCCAAGGGTGGGAAATGAAGGAGTAAAGAACAAGAGGTCAGTGACAAAGTTCTATAATCAAACCTGTCGCTGAACAAGTGTAGGAGAGCCTGATGCCTAGGACAAAACTACCGAGGGAAGAGTAGGAAACGCGTCTTGGATAGAACCTGGATGGAAGATCGCCACAAACCAGGTGGCTGCCTAGAGGCTACTCAGTGAAGTCTGGACAGAAATGGTCCAGAGAGCGTTCAACGTAGAAGGAGAAATGGTGAACCAGACCTGGTGCTCAGAACTTTGTTAGATATGCCTACAAAGGAGAGCCTTTGGGTAGTCCCCCGGGACATAAGTAAAGGATTAAAGGAACAAGGACGATCAAACTATCTATAGCTAGAGGTGGAAGGATGAAGTTTGACTGGACTGAAAGTGACTTATGGGTTTATCCGAAGGACTAAATGAAGACTGACACGTGGAAAAACCGGAGACCAGAGTTGCAAAAGTGCTGGAGCACACCCCGGAGGGTTCTTGCCGTAAGAAATCTAGGACATGAGTATGGGCTGGACCCATAAGTGGACAACCAGAGTAACGTAAATCTGGGGGGAGTCCCTAAAGGCTAAACGAATTGACGGTGAAAATGAACTTTTCCGCCGGAAGAAACTTAATGGGGCTTTGGTACCAGACCAATGAGGAGTGGTA
The DNA here is from genome assembly GCA_033576535.1 of Allobates femoralis. Classification (NCBI taxonomy): domain Eukaryota; kingdom Metazoa; phylum Chordata; class Amphibia; order Anura; family Aromobatidae; genus Allobates; species Allobates femoralis. Next base: position 608,516,119 of record JARQOC010000001.1, read on the forward strand.
CGTAGCTCACCAGATAGGGACCAGAGCCAGAGGACCCTTCATCCCTGCAAAAGGTCAAGGAGATTTTCTGGAATTAGAAGGACTGAGATCAAGATTCCAAACTCTAAAGTCTGGCTCAAAACCCTGGACTGGGAATCCGAAGGTGACCGCTGTGCATGAAAGCGTCTGTCTTATTAGTAGAACAGACCTCGGCTGAAGGAGAATGTGCCCTCTGATGAAGGAGGTCTTAGTGAAAAAACTGCAATCGGATAGGAGAACACTGTCGAACCGATCCTATAAAGGGAGAGAGTAAGGGGGGGGGGGGAACAGGGTTCCCAAAAAATGAATACGGGCCTAAGCCTACCACTGAGAATGGCACCATGCCCTCAAAGACATTGAGGCACAATGGTAGAATGACACCTACCAGCCCCTGAGTGGCTTGGGGAAGGCTAGGCGCATGACGGTCTTGGAAAACTGCACAAGAGGATAAAGCAACGCGACTCGGGAGATTGCACTCTAGGCCGAGGGGAAGCACTTGGTCATAGTGGGTTAAGCCTGAGGCTAGGGATTGCCTTGAGCAGCTGAAGGGGCGAATCACCATGTAATCATTGAGAAGGAACCATGGGTAAACTAAGGTAGACGAGATCAGCTTGGCAAGATCCCCGGGAATTGATCTCGTGGGTAGAACCAATCGTATCGTTGATGACCCACCAGTGTTCCCACGGTCCAAACTATGTTGGCGTAGGGTTTGAAGATCTGTCCCATGCAGGGCAATCAGCGGACGGATCTAGCTTTGTAGGCATGGGCTTCCTATTGCATGATATACTTGAGATGGAGGGTCCATTTGATGTCCAGATCCTGGATCTTTTGTGGGGCGGCTACCATACTTTGTGGAATCACTGTAAGAGACCTGATGAGATGTTCTGAAAGAAAAAAGGGGACCAGAACAATGGCAACACTGGACCGCACCACGATCAGCTATGTCATAAATGGAAGATGTAATGACTCCAACGATTAACATGATTCAACATGAAACAATTTGGCAACCTTATAGAAATATGGAGGCTGTGGGGACTGGCACCCTAGGAGGTGGACAGAGAACCTCACCAAGAACCTCGGCCATATTATAGACAGGTCCTAAGGGGTTCTGTGAAAAAATAGGCTGTCCCGTGGACTGGGGGGCAGCAGGGTGGGACCCATTCTGTGACTAACGAAATGTATGTTAGGTAGAATAACCGCAGATGATGAACCACCTGTGCATTTTGGAGCTTTTCCACTGATGTGGGAGACCACATGGACGGCTTTCGGTAGAGTTGAGGGGGGTACCTATAAGAGAACACAGCTTACCGGATAGAAACCAGCTCGACTTCCTCTTGGGAACAGCCCTGAGGTCTGTAGCAAATGGTAGCCGTGAGACACTGAGTAGGGAAGCAGAGCTGTTACATTAAGCCTGTACAAAATGGGTTATTGACACACCAAGCCATAGAACTTAGAGGCGGCTCCATCCAGCCCTGCTGCTGCATTCAGTAAATGGGCAGGGGAAGGTACTGTCACATTGAGGCAGTAGAAGGTACTGTCACATTAGGCCATGGGCGGTCTAACAGAGCGATGCAGTACCAGGTTTCTGCAGTCACTGACATGTAGTACCTGGTAGATGTGATCTGACTCACTAGATAGTGGGTGGAACACAATAAGCACTGTAACATCTGAGCCAAAGATCGTGCTGTAACCGGTGACTTGGTATGTGGGGACAAGTTTATAGTAAAGCGGTCTGGATTAGAAGTGCGTCAAGATCCGACGTGGTTTGAGGAGTGCTGTGATGCCCGACAAGAGGTCTGCAATAGATAGTGTCTGAACGCTACTGTGGGCAGAATCTTGTGGGCCCTGTCTTATCTGACTCGTATAATGTGGTAGATAAGAACTGTCTCACTGTACCCTTAGCGGGATACTAGGAGCTAGAAAGCATGAGCGCTGTGAAGTCAGACATTTGGTGTGAGCTAGGCAGTATCTGTTGTACTGCATAGTGGGTACAGCGGTAGGAACGCTGTACTCTCTGGCTGTCTGTGATAGATAGCGGTCTGGAAGATGGTATCTGACACTGTATGGTGGACAGGTCAGTGAGGGCGCAGTAATATCAGACGTGCAGTCTGTGGTAGTGGGGGCGCAGTAATCTCAGACGTGCAGTCTGTGGTAGTGGGGGCCCAGTAATCTCAGACGTGCAGTCTGTGGTAGTGGGGGCGCAGTAATCTCAGACGTGCAGTCTGTGGTAGTGGGGGCGCAGTAATCTCAGACGTGCAGTCTGTGGTAGTGGGGGCGCAGTAATCTCAGACGTGCAGTCTGTGGTAGTGGGGGCGCAGTAATCTCAGACGTGCAGTCTGTGGTAGTGGGGGCGCAGTAATCTCAGACGTGCAGTCTGTGGTAGTGGGGGCGCAGTAATCTCAGACGTGCAGTCTGTGGTAGTGGGGGCGCAGTAATCTCAGACGTGCAGTCTGTCGTAGTGGGGGCCCAGTAATCTCAGACGTGCAGTCTGTGGTAGTGGGGGCGCAGTAATCTCAGACGTGCAGTCTGTGGTAGTGGGGGCGCAGTAATCTCAGACTTGCAGTCTGTGGTAGTGGGGGCGCAGTAATCTCAGACGTGCAGTCTGTGGTAGTGGGGGCGCAGTAATTTCAGACGTGCAGTCTGTGGTAGCTAGTATTTGACCCACTGCTCGGTAACCAGGTGACCGTGGCGAGGCGACATATCGCCGCCAAATTCCCTATTTACACGCCGCAATAAGGAGGCGATTTGGCAGCGACACTTCCAGCGAGAAATATCGCCGCCAAAATTGTGTCCTGTGGTTGCGGCGTGTAAAGGTTACGGGAGTCTGTGGACATTACACCGCATTGTTGATACCTGTCTGGGAGACTCCGGGATTCCTCTTCAGCGTGATGTGTTATGGTTGCAGGCTTTCCTCTCTGCACATCAGGCTCTGGTAGGCGATCAGGCAGAGGGGTGTGAGGCTCCGGATGCTGAGACCCTCCCATAGAGTTGTCCTCTGGTTAAATAGGCGTTGTCTTGGGGGCCCTGTTGGCATCAGTCAACCCAGCCGACAAGCTCTGGGAGGCGAGTGGGCAGGGGAGCTGGGGGCGAGGACCGACCTTAGGGATGCCCAAAACACACGTCCATGTTAGGGTTAGGGTCCTCGCCGGACAGCCAGGGGGTTAACAATCTGACCAGCGCAGACTGGACCCTCGGCGTCGGTTGGGGTAACAGAGCTTCTACATACACTCTGGAGATCCTGCTGTATCTGAAATACAAAGGGAAATCATTAATAAATCACAACAATACAAACCTATACAGGGCTGGGGGCAGCCCTGTGACTACCTCCTGCGACACTAAGCTTAAACTGACCAACTTGGATCTGGCCCGTGGGTGTATACTACTGACGAGGAGCTAATTTTTTATTCTTAGCATAGTGTCGCCTCCTTGTGACAGCAGCATACACCCATGGTCTTCTGTGTCTCCCAATGAAGCGATAGAGAAGTATGCAGCGTTTTATACGAAAAAGCACGGGCGTAAAAAGAATGACCATGTCAGTTCTTTACGCAGCAGCGCCGGCGCTTTTTCCTATAAGGACGGCGCTGCTGCATCTGATGTCACAAAGGGAGGAAGAATCCTGCTTCCTCCCCTATGTGCCATGTGTGACCGCCCCCTTTAGATTTCGCAGTGTATTAATATACACTGCGAAATCAAAGTTAAATAAAGGCAAATGTATGAAAAATAATAAAGAATGTATACTTACCCTCCGACGCCTTTTCACGGTCTCCGGTGCAGAGGCAAGGCGATGTATCGTCCTGCAAGGACCTGTCGTGATGTCAGAGTGACGTTCCGGGCGCTGACTGGCCGCTCACCGCGAGCTGCCAATTAGCGCCCGGAATGTCAGTATATTAATACACTGCTAAATCAAATGGGGGCGGTCACACATGGCACAGAGGGGAGGAGGAACCAGGATTCTTCCTCCCCCTCTGTGACATCACCTGTGCTTACGGGCAGAAGAAAGCGCGGTGTGTGAAAGCACCGACTTATTTTGTTGCACTTTTTTGCGCAGCCTAAAATCGCGGGAAAAAAACCGCAACAAAATACGCTAATGTGTGAACGTAGCCTAAAAGAGAAATCTTAATACATGAGACTGATAAGAGCAGAACAAGAGGGAGTGGAGTAAATTGGCGACCTCCTAAAAAAACGGGCTGTTCCCCTTCCGTACCCGCGTTCTTTTGATCTGTCCTGTGACCGTCACCTTCATAACAGGTTTAGGGTGTGTGCCCACAGGGCGGTTTTGCTGCATTTGAGATCAGGTTTTGCCTTGGTTTTATGTAAATCTATGCTAATCTAATCCTGAATTTATGGTTTCCAGCAAAATCTATGTGATCAGAGAAAAGCTTTCACACACACACTGGTTTTATTTCTCTTCAGAAAGTGTAAACACCAAAGGTCTAGCTGTGTTTTAGGCTGGCTTCACACCACAGATTTTGGCATCAGGTTCTGTCCGCTTAAAGCGGAAGGAACCTGATCCGTTTTTGCCTCCCATGCATCCCTATGGTGCCGGATTGGTCCTATTTGGCCATCCGGTTTTGTGTATTCAGTCCCGGATTCAGTTTTGTCAGGTTTTCCCCTGTCCCCAAAATTGGAGCCTGCAGCATTTTTTGGCTCCGATGCAAAAATCGGACCAAACCGGACAGAAACAAATCCTGGGTGATCCGGTGCACATAACATGGGAGTCTATAGGCCCTGGATCCGGGAAAATATCGGATTGTTTCCCGGATCCGATTTAAAGCACAGCGCATGCTCAGAAATCCTGCCGTGCAAACTTCAGCACCAACTTCAACAGTATATCAACTTCAGCAGTATTTCAAGCGCAGGCTGTCAATTCAGCAGCAAGGACAGCGGCAGAGCAGACACAGGCAGACCAGCATCATGGACAGCGGCAGAAAACGAATCCTACTAAATATCGGATCAGGGAGCATATTTGGCAACACTTTCCACACATCCTGTCCTGTCAGGTTCTGTCTGGGGGATCCTGCAAAAAACAAGATCCACACTGACAGGCCAAAAACGTGGTGTGAAGCCAGCCTTAGGCCCCCTTCACACCACGGCAGCATCAGGTCCGGGGCTGTCTGGTGTAAGCCTGACAGTCCCGTAACTGATTTGCAGCCGGATGCCGCTGATAGCAGCCGCAGCTGCTGAAATTTCAAGACCGCGGCTAGCAGGGAGCTAGCCACGGTCCTGAAATCTCTGCAGGGGACAGTTTGTGGTGCTGAAGTTTAGCAACACTTGCTGCTAAACTTCAGCCACCAGCGGCCAGTTCCCGGGTCCGATATTTTTGTTGGAGCGGGGCGATCTGGCGCCATAGACTCCCATGTCAGGGAGTGCCGGATCGCCTCGGATCCGGGAGAATACGACTTTTTTTTCCCCGGACACAAAAATGTTACTTGCAATGTTTTTGTGTCCGGGAGAAAAATCCGAATTGTCCCGATTCCTCCCAGACACATGGAAAACGGATGGCACATAGCTGCCATCTGACTCCATAGAAACTGGATCCGGGACTGTCTGGTTCACACTGGACAGTCCCGGATCTGAAAAACGCGGTGTGAAGGGGGTCTTAGATCGACTTCACACCGCGGTATGATCAGGTCCGGGGCTGTCCAATGTGAATCTGACAGACCCGGACCCAATTTTGCCATGATACAGCCCTATGGGCCCGGATGGCAGCAATCTGCCATCCGGTTTCCATCTGTCCGGGAGGATCGGGGTGAATTCGGATTTTCCTCCCGGGGCGAAAAATCTGCCCAAGACGGATCCCCACCAGATTCGGGGCGATCCGGCGCTTCCTAACATGGGAGTCTATGGCGCCGGATTGCCCCAGATCTGGGAAGATCTGGAGGCCGGACACTGATGGCTGAAGTTTAGCAGCGAGCGCTACTAAACTTCAGCACCACTGACTGTCCCCTGCACAGATTTCAAAATCGCGGCTAGATCCCCACTAGTTGCGATCTTGAAATTTCAGCAGCTGCAATTGAGGACTGAGGAAGGAGTTTGGGATACGACTCCGAAACGCGTTGGAAATTAAACTAGCTACCACCATACCCAGACATACCTCAGTATCTGTTTTTTCTATCATACGAACACAGCAGCTTGGCCCACGAGGTACTTTGTCCTGCAGACGCTTGTGAAAATATTCGGCCCCTTGAACTTTTCAACCTTTTTCCACATTTCAGGCTTCAAACATAAAGATATAAATTCTAATCTTTTTGTGAAGAATCAACAACAAGTGGGACACAATCGTGAGGTGGAACCAAATTTATTGGATATTATGAACTTTTTTAACAAATAAAAAACTGAACAGTGGGGCGTGCAATATTATTCGGCCCCCTTGAGTTAATACTCTGTAGCGCCCCCTTGTGCTGTGATTACAGCTGCAGTCTCTTGGGGTTTGTCTCATTCTTCCTTGCAGAACAGCTGGAGCTCAGTGAGGTTGGATTGAGGCGTTTGTGATCAGCAGTTTTCAGCTCTTTCCTCAGATTCTCCATTGGATTCAGGTCTGGATGTGACTCGTCCATTCTAACACCTGGAGACGGTTCTTTTTGAACCATTCCATTGTAGATTTTGCTTTATGTTTGGGATTATTGTCTTGTTGGAAGATAAATCTCCGTCCCAGTCTCAGGTCTTTTGCAGACTCCAGCAGGTTTTCTTCCAGAATGGTCCTGTATTTGGCTCCGTCCATCTTCCCATCAATTATGACCATCTTCCCTGTCCCTGCTGTAGAAAAGCCCAAACCATGATGATGCCACCACCATGTGTGACAGTGGGGATGGTGTTTTGAGGGTGATGAGCTGTGTTGCTTTTAAACCAAACATATCATTTTGCATTGTGGCCAAAAAAGTTTGATTTTGGTTTCCTCTGAGCAGAGCCCCTTATTCCACATTTGGTGTCTCGCAGGCGGCTTGTGGTGAACTTCAAACCAGACTTTTTCTGGATATCTTTGAGAAATGGCTTCTTCTTGCCACTCTTCCATAAAGGCCAGATTTGTGCAGTGTATGACTGATTGTTGTCCTATGGACAGACTCTCCCACCTCAGCTGTAGATCTCTGCAGTTCATCCAGAGTGATCATGGGCCTTTTGGTCTCATCTCTGATCAGTTTTCTCCTTGTTCGAGATGAAAGTTTAGAGGGACGGCCGGGTCTTGGTAGATTTGCAGTGGTCTGATCCTCCTTCCATTTCAATATGATCGCTTGCACAGTGGCTCCTTGAGATGTTTAAAACTTGGGAAATCTTTTTGTATCCAAATCTGACTTTAAACGTCGCCACAACAGTATCTCGGACCATATAGATTTAGCGCTTAGCCTAATAACATTGAATATACAGGGGTTGGACAAAATAATGGAAACACCTGGAAAAATCAACAAAAGTTAGTTTAATATGGTGTAAGTCCACCTTTTGCGGCGATTACAGCCTCAATTCTCCGAGGTATGGATTCATACAAGGTGATATCATTGGCCCGGTGGAACTCCATGAAATAGCACCCCAGATGATCACAGAAGCTCCGCCATGTTTTACGGTTGGGAGAAGGCAGTCTGGATGGAATTCTTCTTTTGGCTGTCTCCAAACGTACACTTGGCCGGAGGTCGGAAAATGGGGTAAGCGATTAGTCTGAGAATATCACATGTTTCCACTGCTCGAGGGACCAATTCTGGGGCTGCCTGTATATACCACCACTGGGGCTGCCTGTATACACCTCTGAGGCTGCCTGTATATACCACCACTGGGGCTGCTGTATACACCACTGGGGCTGCTGTGTACACCACTGGGGCTGCCTGTATATACCACCACTGGGGCTGCCTGTATACACCTTTGGGGCTGCCTGTATATACCACCACTGGGGCTGCTGTATACACCACTGGGGCTGCCTGTATACACCTTTGGGGCTGCCTGTATATACCACCACTGGAGCTGCTGTATACACCTCTGGGGCTGCTTGTATATACCACCTCTGGGGCTGCCTGTATATACCACCATGGGGCTGCTGTATACACCTCTGGGGAGACTGCTGTATACACTGCTGGGGCCTGTATATACCACTGGGGAGGCTGCTGTAATACTGCTGGGGCCTGTATACACCACTGGGGAGACTGCTGTATACCACTGGGGAGGCTGCTGTATACTACGACTGGGGAGGCCTGTATACCTGTGCTGGGGTCCACCCTCGGCTTATACACGAGTCAATAGGTTTTCCCAGGTTTTGGGGGCAAAAGTAGGGGGGGGGGTCGGCTTATACACGAGTATATACGGTGTATATATATATATATATATATATATATATATATATATATATATATACTGAATACTTTCACAAGGCACTGTACATACTACACTCCGCTTTACATCTTGGATTTCTAAAGGGCAAAATTCTTTTTTTCTTCATGATTATTAAAACTTGCATTTTATTATCGCTTTTTGTAATATAATCACACACAGCACTGATTGTTCAGTTCTGAACTAAGTTGACTTTTATTGTGTGTCCACCAGTCCTGGCCACAGAACCGCCATCATTGAAGAGTGGGCGGAGCCTCGCGGGGAGATGTGTGACAGCCTAGATCAGACTTCACTCTCCCGTCAGTCTGGTTTACAGTGCGAGGCTTTCACCTGACAAGCGCTGCGATGTGCTGAGGATTAGATACACTAATAATCAGCTCATTGCACTTGTCAGGTGAAAGCACCGCACGGTAAACCAGACTGACGGGAGAGTAAAGTGTGATATAGCGGCCATGCTGTCATTCCACCGCTGTCCTGGTCTCTGTCTTTTTGCAACACTGTCTGCTGCGCTGTTGATGTGATGTCAATCAGTGAACTCAGCGGCTCATGACATGTAGACAGACAGGGCTGCTGAGCTCTGTGATTAGCAGAAGACAAAAACAGAGACCAGGATAGTAGCAGAGACTCAGCACTAAACCAGGGGAGATAATGTAACAGTTTGTTCTTTTTTAGAACTACCTAAGTTAATACCAGCAAGGTTCTGAAAGGTAACATCCCCTTTAAGGAGAAGCCCTCCATATCAAGTTCACTCTCAGGTCTGCCTGGTTCCATCATTGTTGCGATGTAGCCTCTACAGGAAAGGAAAACAAAGCTTGTAATTCCCATTGTGAACCAGAAGCAACAAGAGAAACTCCAG